>BLSH010375649.1:744877-794558 GCA_018402905.1 Glandirana rugosa
GGTAGGGAGGGCAGGTGGTGACTACGAACACGTACTATAGTGGACCCTGTATGCTCTTCTCGCCTCCCTGGCCGCCCCTTGTCTCGCGACACTCTCCATAATGTCCGTAACTCACTCCGACACATAGTCCGAGGGTGTGAGGCGTTAACAGGGAGACACCGTCGGCAGTGGAGGTAGAGAGACAACTTCAGTCCGAAGGAATAACCCTGGATGATCTTTCTTTTCAACAAAGAAAATGCCAGCCCCAGCGGGAGAGGTAGATGGTCTGATGAACCCCTTGGCCAAGTTTTCATCCAGGTATGTTTTGAGAGCTGCTAATTCCAGTTCAGAAGCTGAAGCTCACAGGTACTCAGATGCTGTAGAATGGACAGCACCTGCTGACAGGTGCAGGAAGCTTAAATAGGGCCGCTTGGTAGCTTTCTGGCGCACACGGGAGCGCGCGCGACCACCCGTGAACCACAAAAACGGCAAAAGGTCCCAATAAGGAAGCCTGACTTCAACAGAGAGATGGAGGTGACGGCTGCCACAGAGGGACAATTGCGGAGTGTGGGAGCCTGATACACAGCCTCACTCAATGCCTGTAATACCTCTCACAGCGCTCTGTTCCCCGCCGGTCCCTCCGCTCTTCTCGTATGTCCCAGGTGATATCATGCACAAGCATCAGTGGTGGACGGGAGGGATGGAGGGGCCAGCGGGGAGCAGCGCACTGTTAGAAGTATTATTAACCACTTCAGCCCCGGAAGGATTTCACACTTTAGGACCAGAGCACTTTTTGCGATTCGGCGCTGCGTTGCTTTAACTGACAATTGCGCGGTCGTGCGGCGTTGTACCCAAACGAAATTTGCGTCCTTTTTTTCCCCACAAATAGATCTTTCTTTTGGTGGTATTTGATCCCCTCTGCGTCATTTCTGATCACCGCTATAAACAAAAGAAGAGCGACAATTTTGCAAAAAATCCCAAATTTCTTAGTTTTTGCTAAAATACAAATCCAAAAAAAAAATAGAAAAAAATTTTTTTTTTCATCTGTTTTGGCCGATTTATATTCTTCCTCATATTTTTGGTAAATCTGCGTTTATTGATTGGTTTGCGCAAAAGTTGCCGCGTTTACGGATGATGAGAATTAATTTCTGGGGCTTTTAATTTTTTTTTTACTAGTAATGGCGGCGATCAGTGATTTTTAGCGGTACTGCGATATTGCAGCGGACATGTTGGACCATTTTGACACTTTTTTGGGACCATTGGCATTTATACAGCGATCAGTGCTATAAAAATGCACTGATTACTGTGTAAATACCATTGGCAGTGAAGGGGTTAACCTGCAGGGGGTGCTGTAAGGGTTAACCTTGTTCCCTGGTAGTGTTCTAACTGTGTGTGGGCTGCCCTGGCTGGGGAAAGGGGATGATCACAGCTTCCATATACAGGAAGGCTGTGATCATCGCCCTTCCCCCTCTATGAGAACGGAGGTCCGTGTTTACATACACGGACCTCCGTTCTCTCGCTGCGGGGGGGCCATCGCGGGTAGCCGGTGGAAATCGAGTCCGCCCTACCTGCTCCCTGGCCCCCCCGAACACAGTGAGCGCTCACAATATTAGTTATCGCGGTGACGGCGGTTTGCGATAACGAGCCACCTTGTTGCCGCCACGATGCGGCGGGCGGTCGGCAAGTGGTTAAAGCCGCTCCCTTCATTACACTGCATGTGTTGCAGAGCGTCTCATGGGGCCCCCTAATAGCCCGAGGGCCCGATGGGTCAGTCCACCCCTGTATACACCTATTGGAATTTTTTTTATTTTTTACCAAAGACATGTAGCAGATTACATTTTGGCCAAAATTTAAGAAGAAATTCAATTTTTTTATTTTTTTTTCATTGGATATGTTTTATTGCAGAAAGTAAGAAATATTTTTTTTTTTTCAAAACTTCAGTCTTTTTTCGTTTATAGAATAAAAAATAAAAAACCCTGTGGTGATCAAATACCACTAAAAGAAAGCGCTATTTGTGTGAAAAAAAAAAATATACATTTCATATGGGTACAGTGTTGTATGACCGTGCAATTACCAGTTAAAATAGCAAAAAAATAATTCCAGGTTTAATGTCTTTAAATATGTCTTTAAAAAGTTTGTTAGGGCCACGCTGGCCCAAATGAACTATTACCAATATATAAGTATTCAGCCACTTTTGATGCAGGTCATGGTGACAGGATGGTGGTCATGTCCTCCATGTTTCCTTTCTTGTTGGGTGCCAAGCAAGGGCCTACCCCAGGGTGGGTTCTTCTGGGGTATGCTAGGCACTTGTAACAGGATCACTAGACTACACATGGGGTACTTTACGTCTGTGCCGTTTCCACCAATGCTCTGGGACAAGTCTGAGGCTGCCATGGGGGAACACTCAACCTTAAGGCGGGCCTCTGCCTTTAGAGATGAATGTATATTGTGTACCCTTGCACTATAGCTGTCCTCCAGTTAACTCTTGGGTCCCCATGACAATGTACACCTTCTCCTTACCTTGCATTTAGGAGGGACATGCTGAGCAATGTCCACATCCACCTGTACAGTGTATCACTGCTACCTCACTCCCAGTAACAGTATGGGGTCCCACCATGCACATAGCATGGACTCCATATGTGCACTCAATTTCACTTAACCCTTCTGTACCTGGGCACAGGCTGGGGACTTCTGTGGCATGAGTCTGCCTGTTACCATGGGAGATAGACTGTTCGTGGAGAGAGTGCCGACAACAAATCCCGCCCGCAAGAGGCTATCCCACCTATCTCAGCCACACGCTTAAAGAAAGGCTGCTTGCCACATCCGTTACCCTAGGTAACCCTCGTGTTTTCACACCGTATTGACTCATGTACTGATGTCTTCCCAAAGTAACTTAGTGAACTGAACTGTAAAATGGTGCAGGTTACTTGCATGACACCCCTTTAGTAACTTCAGACAAGGCTGGAACAAGGCTGCAAAACTTTACTTGAGAAATTGCAAAAGGCATTACAAAGTCTGTGGAGACATTATTCTTCCCTACATCCCTAACCCTAACTCATGCTGTGTTCTGCCCCGGCATACCTGCAAAGGTAAAGTCCATGTAAATTACAGAGTCCATCAGAGGCATTCTCCAGCAGCTGATGTTTTCAGGGTGAACCCCAAGTTCTGATGGTCCTTACATACTAGTAGTGGTAAAGAACATTCTTCTGCTCCTCATGGGTGCTGTTCTCCATCTCTTTCTCTTATGGGCCCTGGACCTCTCTGCTCAGGGACTCTCTTCTTCCATCAACAACCAACCACACTGCTCCAGACCACTGTCCCTCTTTTATTACACAGGATCAGTGGGTTGGACCAGTGGCGGTCGGTGGCAATTTTTTTTGGGGAGGCAACAAACAGTACCACCCCCCCCGGTCGGTCGGTTCTGGAGCCCTTACCTCATCTATGGTGGGCAGTGCTTCTCCCAGGCTTCACCGTTGGCTTCCCCTTCTTCTCCACGGGCATCGCGGCGGCTTCCGTTTCCTCCCTTCTCCTCGGAGGCCAATTGGGACTCTTTGATTTTCGGCAAATCGGAAAATGGGTCTCAAACCCGTTTCTGATTGGCCGGATTCAATAGCGAATATTCATTCGCTGTTGTAACACCTGGGTGGGCTTGTAGCGCAATGGTCTGCGTCACGAGCCCACCCCATTTTGAAGCCTATTGAAGCCTCTGGCTTTAATCAGGTGCTTTAAAAAACACTCCCACCGCTGTAATTCATGCGCCCAGTATCCTGAAAGGGGCCAGACGCATGAATAGGAGGTGGTGACTGTGGATTGGATAGAGCATGGGGTTGGCGGCCGTGGACAGAGGGGGCGGCGCTCGGGCGCCCCTAATGGACGCGCTCCACTGGGTTGGACCCAGCGAAAAACCAGTGAAAACCAATCCAGGACAGCAACTAACTGGCTATTTACAGTGTGTTGTAATATACTGTAGTAGCATTAGCTACATACAGTAAGCGGCGCTGTGTTCTAGCAGCTGTACTGGCAACTTCCTGTTTGCTGCCAGTACTACATAGAGTTGGGCTGAATGCTTCTCCACCATTCAGGAAAAGCCTTGTGTTTATATCATTGAATACAAGACTTCCTCTGATTGGCCAAGTTGCAGAAGAGGGCACATGACATCATGATTTCCACCTCAGCCAATCAGAGGAAGCCTTGTGTAGCGTCCCCATAGTGAGTGGGTGCTTGTAGAAGTGTTTTTTGCTAGGAGAGGCAAATTTATTCAGGCCTGGTTGATTTGATTTGGGCAGGGGAGTGGCCCAGGGAGGGCTGGAAGCTATAGGAAGGAAAACCCCTTGGTTACTCCTCCCCTTTGGATCCATAAGGCTCTGGAAAAAGGGGATGGATGAGGAGGTGTAACATTCTGAGGTATGTTAAGGAGCCCTGATCAATCCCCAACCTGGATTGGCTGTGGGCAGGCCTCCTTAAATACAGTGGTCTGCCCAGCTGGGGGGAGGAGAGTGTCGGGTGGAAGAGTGGAGAGTAGGGTTGCCACTTTTTGTTCAAGCCAAACCCGAACACTTTAGCGGCGCACAGCAAAAAACATTTTTTTAGCATACACTATAGGATTGTAGCAGACCTGGGAGACCTTTGGGCACTCCAAAGAGAATGGTAATGTGGCCTGCATAGTGCCCCCTCACCCTCCTATCAGGCACTGCCCTGAGCCACATTCCTGTCTGAATATTGTGTCTGGGTTTCAGGCGGACTGAAACCCAGACACATGATTCAAAACCCGAACTGTCCAGGTGAATCCCGGACAGGTGGCAACCCTAGTGGAGAGGTTGAGTAGCAGAGGTTGCTGATGCCTCACCTGGGAGCCCCTAGTCTGGCGGGGGGTGACCTTGAGGCCTGGTGATTCGGGTGCAGCCAGGAGTGAAGAAGAGATCCTGGAGCAGCACAAGAGAGCAGGAGAGCAACAGAGAGGCTACAGTAAAGGCTCTTTAAAGGATCCACCGGAGTTGTTGCCAGTGAGTGATCACACTGAGAGCTTCAAAAGTGGACTGGAGCAGGCTGGGAGTGTACAGTGGTCAGTCTGTGGAGGGCAGAGGAGCCAGTCAGGAAAGTAGGATCACTGGGCAGTGGAGCGGGCCGGAGCAGCCAGGAGGGCTAAGGTGGCCTTACAATCTGAGGGCCTGTGGCCCTTGCCTGTAATGGGCGTTCCAGAGGTCCTGAAAGCAGAGACCCAGGCCTCACCATGTGCTAGCTAGGCCAGAGGAAGATGTAATGGAGGCCTGATAAATATCCTTTCAGGCCTCACCTGTGAGAACTAAGTGTGTGCAGGAGAGGGGAACCAAGGAGAGAAGTAAAGGATTGTAACTGTCAGCAAGCTTTGTGCTGGAGAGAAGAAGGAGTGTATATACTGCATTGTATATAGATTTTGATCCATTGGGCATCCCACAATCACCCCTATCCCATCCAAGTTTAATCCCCTAATAAAACAAAAAAAAAACAAAGTACCGGCCTTTTCCATGACTCCGGATGAAAGGACAAATGTGTGATTGAGGGCAGAGTGACAGGTGAACCACAACTGCCAGCAACCCCTAAGGGGGCCATTAGCTACACTTGTATCCATTGATAAAAGTACAAGTCCTCTCCTGATTGGTGGAGAAGCATTCTACTCGGCTCTATTTAGTTTCAATAGCAGACAGGAACTTGTCAGTACCATTGTCGGAGCACAGCATACTATATGTTGCTAATGCTACTACACTATGGGGTTGATTTACTAAAAGTGGAGAGTGCAAAATCTGGTGCAGCTGTGCATACAAAACAGTCCGCTTCCAGGTTTTTTTTTTCTAAGCGAACAAGCCGAAGTTAGAAGCTGATTGGCTACCATTCACAGCTGCACCAGATTTTGCACTCTCCACTTTTAGTAAATCAACCCCAATATTACAGTACACACAGCCGCTGCATAGTTATGTACTGGAAATAGATCATTTGGGCTAGCTTGGCCCAAACAAACGATTTAAACTCATATTAAACCTGCAATTCAACTTTACAAAACTTCTGGAGTTGGGCTTTAGGCTAGGTTTACAGTAAAACGCAGTGTACCTGTATTTACCAGCAGATGGTGCTACGGTCAAAAATTTCTGCATCCATCAAAATAAACTATTTACCATTTTTGCAGACCTATACAAATGTAAAATTCTATCACCAGTTTGCATTCATTCAGTTTGCATTCCCTTTAAGCAAGAAATATTATTTATACTTCTGTCCACTTATACTGTAACCATTTCTTTCAATCATTAAAAAAATCTGACATGTGAAAAGTGAATTTATACTGATGTAATCTGAACGAAACAGAACTGAAGATGGATTTACAAACTGGTGTAAACTAGTAAGAAAAGCTTCAGTGTTTATACGTTTTTTTCTTTTTAATCAGTTTTCGTCATGGAGCTGATGATGCTCGTATGAAAGGAACCGATGGCTAAAGCTTACCCACACTGATACAAAGGGCTGTTTTCAAAAAGTGACAGCAGTTGAGGGGAGAAGATTCCCCACCCACTGTCACAGGCGGCAGGAGGAAGGTGCATAGGAGCATGTAATGTTACATGTTGCTATACATGTGCACTACCGAAAAATGTGTTTAGTTTTCGTTTCGTTTGTTTTTTTTGTTGCTTTTTGTTTATCGGATTATTAGTTACAAACGTCATTCCTTACTTCGGATCATTGTTAGCTTTGGATGCATTCATATTAATTCCGTTCCATTTGTTTAGATGCGGCATTCATTACTTCGGATAATTCGTAACTTTGGATGCATTCACATTCGTTCCGTTCGTTTAGATATGGCATTTGTTACTTCGGGCTTGGACCCTTCATTCATTTGGACATTGGTGGTTGTATTCATATTCGGCCCACTGCACCCTGTCTGGAGTCTGAACTCTGGATGGAATGCTCATTGGCCAGAGATAACACACTAACCCTGCCAATGCGAAAATTGAATGAATCCGAATATAGTAAAACCTTGGATTGCGAGCATAATTCGTTCTGGAAACATGCTTGTAATCCAAAGCACTCGTATATCAAAGCATATTTCCTCATAAGAAATAATGGAAACGCAGATGATTCGTTACACAACCATTTATTCATAAATCTTTCAGTTTATAGTCCACATAAAAATCTTATAGGAATGTGATAGGTTGTGTAACCATAAAATGTCCATCCACAAATGGCCGTCTCCGCAAGGGGATTAGAAGCAAAATCCAGCAGGAGCTACAGAGTATAAAAAAGAAGAGAGGCGCCTTTAAGTGTAGCAATATGGTTACATTTAACCACTTCAGCCCCGGAAGGATTTCCAGCTTTAGGACCGGAGCCCTTTTTGCGATTCGGCACTGCGTCGCTTTAACTGACAATTGCGCGGTCGTGCGATGTTGTACCCAAACGAAATTTGCGTCCTTTTTTCCCCACAAATAGAGCTTTCTTTTGGTGGTATTTGATCACCGCTGCGTCATTTCTGATCGCCGCTATAAACAAAAGAAGAGCGACAATTTTGCAAAAAAAAACACATTTCTTACTTTTTGCTAAAATACAAATCCAAAAAAAAATATATAAAAAAACATTTTTTTTCATCGGTTTTGGCCGATTTATATTCTTCCTCATATTTGTGATAAAAAAAATCGCAATCGGCGTTCATTGATTGGTTTACGCAAAAGTGGTCGCGTTTACGGATGATGAGAATTCATTTTTGGGGTTTTTATTATTATTTTTTTACTAGTAATGGCGGCGATCTGCGATTTTTAGCGGTACTGCGATATTTCAGAGGACATGTCGGAACATTTTGACACCTTTTTGGGACCATTGGCATTTATACAGCGATCAGTGCTATAAAAATGCACTGATTACTGTGTAAATGCCATTGGCAGTGAAGGGGTTAACCTGCAGGGGGCGCTCTAAGGGTTAACTATGTTCCCTGGGCGTGTTCTAACTGTATGGGGACTGCCCTAGCTGGGGAAGGGAAGTGGTCACAGCCTCCATATACAGGAAGGCTGTGATCACAGCCCTTCCCCCTTCACAGAACGGAGGTCCGTGTTTACATACACGGACCTCCGTTCCTTCGCTCCGGGGGGGCCATCGCGGGTAGCCGGCGGCAATCGAAGCCGCCGCACCCGCTCCCTGGCCCTCCCCGAACACAGTGAGCGCTCGGGCGCGCCTCCGGCGGCGTGCGCTCACTAGGCTCGGTCTCGCGGCCGCCGTCGTATTACGGCGATTTGCGCTCACCAGCCACCTTGTCGCCGTCAGATGCCGATCGGCGGTCGGCAAGGGGTTAATGAAGGTACAACATTTAGCAACTTACATGGTTGATGATTAAAACCGACCCATGTAAGTATGCAGACATCCAGGGTAAAGCTGTCCACACAGACCATCCTTCGCATCATCGGCTCTCAACACTCTCAGTCTACAATTGTGACCGAGAAGACTACCCTGCAGTAGAGCGATCTGAAAATTAGGCTTGAAGTGCTCATGGACCGCAGCGTGGAAGGGATGACATCCAAGATGGTGCGGAGGACGGTCTATGTGGACATCTTTACCCCGGATGCCTGCATACTTAGATGTGTCTGTTTTAATCATCAACTATGTGAGTTGCTAAATGTTGTACCTTCATTAAATGTAACCATATTGCTACACTTAGAGGCGCCTCTCTTCTCTTTTATACTCAGTTGTGATGTGACGCTACTTTTATATCAAGTCATCGCTTGTCAAGTCATCGCTTGTATATTAAGTCAAAATTTATTTAAAAATTTTGCTTGTCTTCCAAAACACTTTCAAGCCAAGTTACTCTCAAACCAAGGTTTACTGTATATCCAAAAGAAATATGAATGCATTTATGAATTATTTCTTTATATTCAGCAATAACGGAAAGAACGAAAATTTGAAAAACGAAATTATCCGAATGTAATTGATTCGTTAAACTCGTAGGTTGAATCGTTTTTCGTTCTTTCAGATTTTTGTGTTTTCGGATTTTCATTCTTTTGAATTTTCGTTCTTTCTGACAGTTTGCTTTCATTCGTCAAAAGAATCTTTCGTTCTTGTGGATGCCCCCGAATGCACGAATATGGTGAATTTTGTCCGAAAACTAATTTGTAACGAAACAAAATGCACATGTCTATATGTTACACCCTGAATACAATATGCTTATGAAGGAGAACTGATCCTTTAAGCCTAGAATGAAAACCAATCTCTAATACTGCCAGCAGATGTCAGTATAGGCCCACAGTCCAGTGTTACTAGAACTGGCCAAGGAATATAGGGAGTTATGGGAATACAATTTAAATGAGCAGAGTATATGATTAATATATAGTTAACTAGAAAGCCAAAATAGAGGTCACGTGTGTCTCAGAGGGACACAACAATAACATCGATTTTAACACGCTTCTCTCTTTTCTTGCTCTCCACCTGTTTTCTAATGTGCCTGGGCCCTTCATTTTCACAGGTGTTATACTAGAGAGAATTTTACAAAGCAGACTTGCCAAAACACATTATCTGCAATAGAAAGTTTATATTTTTTATTCCTGGAAACCAGTGCATTTTGCTTATACTACTACTGGGAACCTGCGCAATTTAATTAACACCCTATTATCACAGTAATAGCGCACACTGTTTTGCTCCAACACTTTAAAGCTGAACTCCAGGCACAGCAACTTTTATTTAAACATATTCTAAATAACTGTAAATGATATCGATCTATTTTGTGAGTACTAAATGCCTTTGCTAATTCGTATATTACCTTGTAAAAGTGACAAGTGACATCATCACTGTGCTGTACATAGCCTGTGCCGAGAGCAGAGCTGTGGGAGGGGCCCAGAAGGTCCATCCACTACAGGCTGCCTGCAGAAAACTACAGAATGGGCGTAGACAAGACCAGTCACCGTCGCAGCCCATCTATGCGTCTGACCCCATGACCTCCATGCAGGGCGCTGGATGCATGGATTCCAGTGTGGGATTTTTTTTTTTGAAGCACATGATTAGAGCCAGAGACTCTAATATGTTTCAAAAAAGGGTGGACTCGGGGCGCAGGGCACTGCGCCCGAAGCCCACCCAGTTGTGTGACAGTAGCGAATGAATATTTGCTGTTGTCACACTGATTCTGCCTCCCAGTCCTGAGACCCGTTTCCCAATTCGCCAAAAGGAGAAGCTACCCTATTGGCCGAGGGAGGAGGAGGGAGGAGACGCATGGCGAGGACACTGGCCCCCGTCAACCAGAGGGAAGTGCTGCCCGGGGTAAGTGTTGTGGGTGACCAACTCCGACCGGGTGGGGGCGGGGGAGGGGGGTGGTTGCGGATGACCCCCTATACCACCGGCCGCCACTGGTACCGAGGAGGAGATGCACGTCAAGGACACCGCTGTGATACAGAGCAGGAGACTCAGAGGAAGCTGGCTGCCCGTCACCCAGAGGGAAGCACTGCCTGGGGTAAGTGTTGCCGGTGACCAACCCCATTTGTTTCACCAGGCTGATTGCATACTTGATAATCAATGGGAGGGGCTGGTTCAATTTCATCACCTGTGCACTCTCAGTGCACCAATGCTGCATCCACCTAGGTAAGTATAAATGGGGAAAAACAAACCCATACTTCTCTTTTAAAGCGGTATTAGCTACTTCCTGTTGCAGATTCCTACCTTTTTTCATTCTGGAGCAATAGTTGTTTGTTTGTCTGTGTTCATGTGCACAGTGAATCTGTAGGGGAGGGGTTTTATAATCATCAATCAGCTGCGGAGGATCAGAGGAAACGGAGCAAATATGCCAATGCTGCAGAAACAGGGCAACACCTGCAGGGTTCTAATGAGGAAAATTGCAGGGTCTGCATCCCTTTGGGAGTAAAAACCAGATTCTTGTTGCAGGGGATGCCAAAAATCTTACTTGTATCTTAGTACAGACTTCTGGGAAAATCAGTGAGCCACTCACACAAGCAGGAAATTAAATTTCTGGGGGGGGGGGGCATTCTGTACACCATTTTACAGAAAATTACAGCGCTGCAGACTGAAAAGGAAAGGTAATTTGTAGCATCATTAAATTACAAAATGACTTGTGTAGCCATTGTATATGCTATTTTATTTTTTTATTTGCTTTTTTTTCCCATATGAAAGCGGAGTTACCTCTTAAAATAAAGGAAAAGGTGTGAAAAAAGAAAACAAATGCAATCAACATATCTAACGACTGGTAAGCTGCAACGCTATCAATTTTTGTTCTTGGGTTTAGATTATTATGATTATACTGAATTTATATAACACCAACAGCACTTTACAATGTAGATGGGGGACAGTACAGTACAAAACAGTTCAATATAGAAGGAATAGGAGGGCCCTGCTCATGCAGCTTACAATCTAAAGGGAAGGGGAAATCTTACAAAAGGTAATAGCCAGTGGAGGCCCGTCCATTAGGGGCGCAGGGGCAGCGCCCCCCCCTCCCCAATCTATGCGTCCAGCCAGCCCCCTAATCTAGATGCATTGTGCCAGACGAATGGATTCCAATGGGTTTTTTTTTTTTTTTTTTTAAGCACCTGTTTAGAACCTGAGGCTCTAATAGGCTTCAAAAATGAGTGGGCTCTGCGCCCCGTGCATACCCACTGTGACAATAACAAATGAATATTCACTATTGTCTTCCTCATTCTCCTCCTGGCCAATCAGGAAGCCTCTATTGGCCAGGGAGTTTTAGGATTCCCTGGCCAATTGTATCTCAGGACACACTTCCTGTTCCTGTGCGGCCAGGAGGAGAATCTCTCCCTGTGTGCTCACCGGGAGAATCGGAAAGAGCGGCCCCGGCTCTTCCTTTTCCCTGCCTCTATAAGGTAAGGCATCACTGTCCGTCTCCCATGGGGGGGTTTGCGGGAGATCACTGCTGTCCGTCTCCTGGTTTTGTTTGGGTGGGGGGATGATCGCTGCTGTGGGGGGGTATTAGTTTGTGACCCCCCCAGAAAAAGATTTGAGCACCAGCCACCATTGGTAATAGCTGTGGGGATGACCTGATGGAGGTGACTCGGGTGCAGTTCTTAGGTGGAGGTGTGGTAGGCTTCTCTGAATAAGTGAGTTATTAGGAATCGCCTAAAGGCGGACATACTGGGGCAGGGAGTTCCAGAGAGAGGATGGGAGAGGCTCTGGAGAAGTCCTGGAGGTAAGAATGGGAGGAGGTGACGAGGGACCTAGAGAGCAGGAGGTCCTGGGAGGAGCGGAGGGGACAATTTGGGTGATATCTGCAGATGAGGTTGGTGATGTAGCTGGGGGCGATGTTGTGGATCGCCTTGTATGTTGTGGTTAGTAGTTTGGATTTTATACCGTGGGGTAGGGGAAGCCAGTAAAGGGATTGGCAGAGTGGGGCAGCGGTCACGGATTGGTTAGTGATGTGTATGAGTCTAGCAGCTGCATTCATAATAGACTGAAGGGGGGATAGCCTGTGTAACGGTAGGCCAGCGAAGAGGGAGTTGCAGTAGTTAAGGTGGGCAATAACCAAGGGGTGAATGCATTGTTTTGTGGTGTTGTTAGGAAGGGACGAATTCTGGAAATGTTGCGGAGGTTAAGGCGGCAAGATGTAGCCAGTGATTGGATTTAGATACATTTTTACTTTATCGCTGCTACCTGGATTGTAGTTAGCATGGAGATTCACCACACCTTTACTAAATTCATTTACTTGGATATAAGACAAAGACAGCACAGTGGCTTCTCATGAAATCCCATATTACATAATGCTGATCCAGTGTTGATTGCATGCACAGTGCATCCTCAGTGCTTGAAAGCTTACTTTAATTCTGTTTTAATTTTTTTTTAACAAAAAATGTTAAAGTTATAAATAGCATTGGTTCAGCATTACTGAATGTCAACCTCACGCACTGCTGAAAAAGAGTGGGTTTAAAACGTTATTAAACCCAGAAGCAAATATTTATTTTGTTGCAGCTCATCAATTCTTAGATGTGGAGGTTACATTCGTTTTATTTTTTAGGCTTTCTTTCTTTCATTTTCACTGGTGATCTGGCCAGTAAGTCTGCTGTTTTGCAAAAGAACAAGCTTTCCTGCAGATGTAGCAGTTAGACGGCGCAGACAAACCATTTACCACTGATGGGTAATGATCAACTTTTCTTTATTTATGTAAAACCTTTATTCCAAAATAAACAAAACTGATTGCTGAGTTCAGCTTCAATTTATTGGTGGTTCTAAGTCTTCTGGTACACAAAAGTGAGTACACCCCTCACATTTTTGTAAATATTTTATTCTATCTTTTCATGTGACAACACTGAAGAAATGACACTTTGCTACAATGTAAAGTAGTGAGTGTACAGCTTGTATAACAGTGTAAATTTGCTGTCTCCTCAAAATAACTCAACACACAGCTATTAACCACTTCAATACCAGGCACTGCCCCCCTTTCTGGCCAGACCAATTTTCAGCTTTCAGCACTGTCGCATTTTGAATGAGAATTGCGCGGTCGTGTGACGTGGTACCCAAGCAAAATTTTTATAATTTTTCCCTCATCCCTTTCTTTTGGTGGTATTTGATCACCTCTGGGGTTTTTATTTTTTGCGCTACAAATAAAAAAAGATAAAAAAGTTTGAAAAGAAAAGTTTTTTCTTTGTTTATATTACAAAACTATGTAAATAAGTATGTTTTTTCGTTCACTGATGGGCACTGATGAGACAGCACTGATGAGGTGGCAATGATTGGTACTGATGATGTGGCACCTATATGCAGCACTGATAGGCGGCACTGATAAGCAGCACTGACAGGCATGGATAGGTGGCACTGATATGCAGCAGAGATGGGCACTGATAAGCAGCACTGATGGGCACTCATAGGCAGCACTGATGGGAACTCATAGGTGGCACTGATAGGTGGCACTGATGGGCACTGATAGGTGGCACTGGTGGGCACTGATGGGCGCTGATTGACGGCACTGATAGATGGCACTGTTAGGCAGAACTGCTAGGGAGGCACTGGCAGGCATCACAGATGGGCACTGAGTGTGATCCCTATTGCCAGTTGTCTGCCATACCTGGTGGTCCTGGGTGGGCTTCCCTGGTGGTCCTGGGTAGGCACCCCTGGTGGACTACCCTAGTGTTTCCTGGTTGGGCTCCCTGACGGTCCTGGGTGGGCTCCCTGGTGGCCCTGGGTAGTGATCCTAGGGGGAGGCTGCACTGATAAACAATCAGCGCAGACCCCCCCCTGTCAGGAGAGCTGCCGATCGGCTCTCATCTACTCGCATCTGTAGACACGAGTAGCGGTAAAGCTGATATACAGCTTTTCTGTTTACACTGTGATCAGCCGTGGTTCGTCACAGCTGATCACGTGGTATAGAGCTTCGGACAGAAGCTCTTTACGACGATTGGAGATGTGGTGTGTCAGACTGACACACCACACCACCGGGCATGCACCACTTTGTTATCCTGCTGGACGTCATATGACACCCAGTCAGGATAACTGAACCACTTCCCGGCCATCATTCTGCATACGGCGGTAGGGAAGTGGTTAATGTCTAAACCGCTGGCAACAAAAGTGAGTACACACCAAAGTGAAAATGTCCAAATTTGGCCCAAAGTGCCAATATTTTGTGTGGCCACCTATATTTTTCAAGCACTGTCTTAACCCTTTTGGGCATGGAGTTCACCAGAGCTTCACAGATTGCCATTGGAGTCCTCTTCCACTCCTCCATGATGACATGAGACCTTGTGCTCCTCCACCTTTTGTTTGAGGAGGCCCCACAGATGCTCGAAAGGGCTTAGGTATGGAGACATGCTTGGCCAGTCCATCACCTTTACCCTCAGCTTCTTTAACAAGGCACTGGTCGTCTTGGAGGTGTGTTTGGGGTCGTTATCATGTTGGAATACTGCCCTGCGGCCCAGTCTCTGAAGGGAGGGGATCATGCTGTGCTACAGTATGTCACAGTACATGTTGGCATTCATGGTTCCCTCAATGAACTGTAGCTCCCCAGTGCCTGCAGCACTCATGCAGCCCCAGACCATGACACTCCCACCACCATGCTTGACTGTAAGCAAGACACACTTGTCTTTGTACTCCTCACCTGGTTGCCACCACACACGCTTGACATCATCTGAACAAAATACGTTTATTTTGGTCTCATCAGACCACAGGACATGGTTCCAGTAGTCCATGTCCTTAGTCTGCTTGTCTTCTGCAAACTGTTTAGCATCTTTAGAAAAGCCTTCCTTCTGGGACGACAGCCATGCAGACCAATTTGATGCAGTGTGCGGCGTATGGTCTGAGCACCGACAGGCTGACCCCCTTCCACCTCTGTAGCAATGCTGGCAGCACTCATACGTCTATTTCCCACACACAACCTCTGGATATGATGCTGAGCACGTGCACGCAACTTCTTTGGTCGACCATGGCGAGGCCTGTTCTGAGTGGAACCTGTCCTGTTAAACCGCTGTATGATCTTGGCCACCATGCTGTGGCTCAGTTTCAGGGTCTTGGCAATCTTCTTATAGCCTAGGCCATCTTTATGTAGAGCAGCAATTCTTTTTTTCAGATCCTAAGAGAGTTCTTTGCCATGAGGTGCCATGTTGAACTTCCAGTGACCAGTATGAGAGAGTGAGAGCGATAACACCAAATTTAACATGCCTGCTCCCCACTCACACCTGAGACCTTGTAACACTAACGAGTCACATGACACCGGGGTGGGAAAATGGCTACTTGGGCCCAATTGGGACATTTTCACTTAGGGGTGTACTCACTTTTGTTGCCAGTGGTTTAGACATTAATGGCAGTGTGTTGAGTTATTTTGAGGGGACAGCAAATTTATACTGTTATACAAGCTATACACTCACTACTTTAAATTGTTGCAAAGTGTCATTTCTTCAGTGTTGTCACATGAAAAGCTATAATATTTCAGGTACTTGTATAGCGCCATCAATTTATGCAGTGCTTTACATATACATTGTACATTCAGATCAGTCCCTGCTCTCAAGGAGCTTTCAATCTAAGGTGCCTAACTCACATTCATACACATAGTAGGGCCACTTTTAGACAGGATCCAATTAACCTACCAGCATGTTTTTGGAGTGTGGAAGGAAACGGGAGGCGCAGGGAGAACATGCAAACTCCAGGCAGGTAGTGTCGTGGTTGGGATTCGTACCAGTGACCCTTTTGCTGCCAGGCAAATGTGCTATCCACTACACCACTGTGCCGCCCATATAATAAAATATTTACAAAAATGTGAGGGGTGTACTCACTTTTGTGAGATACTGTATGTCAAACACATGTCCCGCAGGCCGAATTTGGTCCGTCAGGCCTTGTTATGTGGCCCTTTCACCGAGTTTTGCAGCCGGAACGTAGCAGTCCTCCATTCCGCCACATCCAGCACTCATTCTCTGCTCTCGCTTCCTGCTATCAGCTTTGCTCTCAGGGTCTCCCTGCAAGGCAGATCTGTCTACACAGGGAGGAACTACAGCTGAGCCAGGTAGGAGAGAGATGTGAGGAAGCCTTGTGGGGGGGTTGTGATTGCACACCATGCATAGCGCACCCCTCACCCCTGCATTCTGTACACAACACACCACTGAGCACTGCAATCTGTATGTGTGCACCCCTAAACCCTGCACTCTGTGCACAGCACATCCCTGAACTCTGCACTCTGTACATAACACACTCCTGAACCCTGCATTCTGTATGTGTGCACCCCTAACCCCTACACTCTGTAGCTA
Organism: Glandirana rugosa; assembly: GCA_018402905.1. Lineage (NCBI taxonomy): Eukaryota > Metazoa > Chordata > Amphibia > Anura > Ranidae > Glandirana > Glandirana rugosa. The sequence goes on from BLSH010375649.1 coordinate 761,530, forward strand.
GCACACCCCTAAACTCTGTACTCTGTGTATAGGGCCCCCCTGGAACTGCATTCTTTACACAGCACACCCCTGAACACTGAACTCTGCATGTAATGCACTTTTGAACCCTGAACTCTGTAGTGCACCCTTAAACCCTTCACTCTGTACACAGCACACACCTGAACTCTGCTCTCTGAACATAACACACCCCTGAAAACTGCATTATGTAAGTAGTGCAGCCCTAAACCCTGCAATCTGTAGACAGCACATCCATGAACTCTGCACTCTGTACATATCCCACTCCTGAACCCTGCACTCTGTGTGTTTGCACCCCTAAACCCTGCACTCTGTAGATAGTGCATCCCTGAACTCTGTGCTCTGTGTATAGGGCACCCCTGGAATGGCATTCTGTACACAGCACATCCCTGATCACTGAACTCTGTATGGAATGCACTCCTGAACCCTGCACTCTGTAATGCACCTTTAAACCCTGCTCTCTGTACATAACACACTCCTGAACCCTGCACTCTGTATGTGTGTACCCCTAATTCCTGCACTCTGTACATAGCGCATCCCTGAACTCTGTACTCTTTGTATAGGGCACCCCTGGAACTGCACTCTGTATACAGTGCACCCCTGAACACTGAACTCTATATGTAATGCACTCCTGAACCCTGCACTCTGTAGTACACCCTTAAACCTTAAACCTTACACTCTGTACACAGCACCCCCCTGAACTCTGTACTCTGTGCATATGGAACTGCATTCTGTACATAGTGCACCCCTAAACTCTGCACTCTGTACATAACACAATACTGAACACTCTGTATGTAACATACTCCTAAACCCTGCACTCTGTACTCTGTGCGTATGGCACCTCTGGAACTGCATTCTGTACATAGTGCCCCCTTGAACTCTGCACTCTGTATGTAGACCACTCCTGAACTCTGCAATCTGTCCATAGCACACTCCAGATATGACTGGCTCTTTGAGGGCAGCCATACTGCTGATGCAGCCGGCAATGAAATTGAGTTTCACACCCCCGATACATCTAACACTTCCATCCCCCCAGTCTGACAATGCTGCTGTCCAAAGGAGACCCCTGTGTTTTTTCATCCAGAGTGGAGGCACTCTAATAAAAGAGATATGTTACTGGCCAGATCGCTAGGTGAAAACAGAGGAATAAAAGTCTAAGAAAATGAAACTAATACAGCCACCACATCTAATAATTGGAATGCTGCAATATATTACATTTTTGGTTTTGGGTTTGGGGGAATGGTGCCTGCAGGCTGTTGCTCCATGTTGCTTAATGTATAAATCCTCTCTTCATGCCACTGGTACTGCAAGGGGTAACAGCAGAGGCTGCGAGTGTGAAAGACTAGTGCCGCACATCCTCCCCTTCCCATCTTGGTGCCGTTCACAGAACTCATGCTATTATTGTCCCACAATGTAATATGGTCTATGAATGGAGAAGAGACGGATGAATGGCAGGATCACCCCCCCCCCCCATTCAGAGGATGTTACATTCAATAAAAACAAGGCATTTGGTCAATGGAGAAGACAGAAAGAGGTGGGCGCGCATCAGGACTTTCGGGGGGCTATTGTTGCTCAGGGAATCTATTGTTATTGGGAAGGGTCTATAGTTGCTGGGGGAATCTATTGCTGCTGGGAAGGGTCTATTGTTGCTGGGGGAGTCTATTGTTGCTGGGTAGGGTCTATTGTTGCTGGCAGGATCTATTGTTGCTGGGAAAGGTCTATTAGGTGCTGGGAGGGTCTTTTGATGCTGGGAAGGTAGATAGGGGGTGGAACCAAGGTATGTTGCTCAGAGGCGGGTATGGGGGGCGGAGACAAGATTGTTGCTGGGAAGGGTCTATTACTGCTGGGGATACATTGTACTGCTTTATTGTTTGCTTATCACCACAAAATGATACTTGGTTCTGTAGTGTCTAAAAGGGGCAGTACTGGGAGGTGGATAGGGGGTGGAACAAAGGGATGTTGCTCAGAGGCGGGTGGGGGGGGGGGTTCAGAGACAAGAAGGGACTCAGAAAGGGGGAGTTCCTGCACCTGATAAAAAAAAACCTTGCATATCAGATATGTACAATTACAACAGAAAGTTATCCCATGTGTCTACGCATTTCATGAGACTTGCCCACTTATTCAGGACAAGGGACAACCCGAAAAATCAGCACTTTTTCTCATGCATTTTATCCCAGTATAGGTATCTGTACAGCGATATACTGTAAATGGCCAAAAGTCTGAATCAACAACCACAACTTTTAAAAACACAATATAATACAACTCTATAGGCATATACTGTACTTCTTTTCACTGTAAACATCATGTTCATATATATGTTCTCCATACCATTCCACTATATCTGGTTACATGTTAATTTCAAGAGTAGTATACTAAAAGAGTTATATTTTCTCTAGCCAAGGGAACATATGTTAACTTCATGCACCCAATTAGGTACAGACAAAATAAAAGAAATGAAGATGCCCTGCAAGCTCATTAATCATTCCTAAAAATGTGTATGTTAACTAATATATTTGTGCATTGAGAAGTAAAAGGTTTTCATCCAACAGGGACACAAACAGTAATAAAAACCCATTTTTATTGCTGTCCGTGTTCACGTTACGGAGACCCTTATCACTTCCTATGCTGTCATCTAGACAGAAAATGAGTTTGAACCTCCCAGGGGAGACACATAGACAGCAGTAAATATCTGCCAGGGTTCTAATCCTTCCCCACATACAATAAAAAAAATTTGGTGGAAGTTCCACCTTAATGCATTGTTAATCCTGGAAATGAATTTCCAATCCAATTACCAAAGTTAAATGAGTAAATAAATAATGGCATATTAAATAAAGAAATGAATATACAAATTAACTCGTTTTTTTTTTTTTACAAGTCGCCTCTTCATTTGGTTTGGTGTTGCTATGATAATTGCATGATGAGCAGACCAGAAACCTCCCAATCCTGGCTGGCGTTCATTCATTTTTATAGATGAAAACCATTTTCTGGCACACATTAAATGCAATTTTGTTTGAAAAGTGAGAGGAAGAGTCTACACTACATTAGCGGAAACAATTTGTGTGCTAATTATGTGGCTTTTGCTTGCAGCATCCTATCCACCCTCTTGATAAATACAATAACCCCTGAGATATTTTTCTTCAATATCTTGAAAGCTTTTTTATTTTCATTTTGCTTATATAACCATCAAATGATATCCAGTGACTTCCTATAAAAGGTATTTGTTTTCCCAGTTTCCCCACTGATGTGGTACAATGTCCGTGTTTCACACAGACCACTGGCATTTTACGGATCCTCTTTCCAAAAAAGTGTCAAAATAGGGTGTCAAATTTGCTGATTTGTTTATAAGGTTCCTAATATTTTTTTTTTGGGTTGCTTGTGCCAAAATCACCATTTTAGTTGCTGGTTATCAGGCTTTCCCAAGGAGCTTTGCTGGGCTGCTGATAGGGGGGGGGGGGGGTAGAGCCTGCCGCCCTGTACAGAGCCTGGGCTCCATCAGTTCACCAGGTGGCCCGGAAACAGAGAGTGGACTCTTTGAATACCTTTGGGCATACACAGTACTGCCAAGGGCTGTGGCTCTCGGCAATAAAATAAATGTTCCCCGGGCCCCATCAGATCAGCAGCAGGTGCCGGGGGCCTGAGTGGGGACAGCCTGGACTGGAGAAGTGTGCAAGAGGAGATTGGTGTCTGGTGTCATGGACAGTGTGCGGGTGGGCTGGGAGTTGTAGTCCATCGCTGGCTAGCTAGCACCAACTAAATTACTTTTACTACACAGGGCAACCTCAACCCTTATGCCCACAAAGGGTGGTCCGGGGGCCTGATAAATCTACATCAGGTCTCACATGTGCTAGCTAGATCATGCAAGTTGGAGGCTGGTAAATTTCCTTCCAGGCCTCACCAGTGAAAGTAAGAAGAGTGCAGGAGAGAGGAACTAGGAGTTTGCAGCAAAGTAAGAAATGTGCTGGAGTAAAGGAGTTGTATATAGTGGATGATGTCTATACCGGTCCCATGTACAGAACTGTTTGATCCTTTGGGCATCCCAAAACTACCCCAATTCCTATCCAAGTTCAATCCCCAAGTAAAATAACAAAAACAAAGAGGAAGCCTGTTTTCTGACTCCGGATGTCAGTAGGAATGTGATTGAGGGCAATTGTGAGCAGGTGAACCACATCAACCAGCCACCCCTAAGAAATTTTCCACAATTTATCATGTTACAACCAAAAACATAAATGTATTTTATTGGGATTTTATGTGATAGACCGATACAAATTGCCACATATATGTGAAATGGAAGGAAAATGATAAATCATTTTGAATTTTTTTACTAATAAATATCTGAAAAGTGTGGAGTGCATTTGTATTCAGCCCCCTTTACATTGACACCCCTAACTAAAATCTAGTGGAACAATTGCCTTCAGAAATCACCTAATTAGTAAATAAAATCCACCTGTGTGTTATTTAATCTTAGCATAAATACAGCTGTTCTTGAAGCCCTCAGAGGTTTGTTAGAGAAGCTAAGTGAACAAAAAGCATCATGAAGGCCAAGGAACACACCAGACAGCTCAGGGATACATTTGTGGAGAAGTTTAAAGCAGGGTTCGGTTATAAATAAATATCCCAAGCTTTGAACATCTCACAGAGCACTGTTCAATCCATCATCTGAAAATGGAAAGAGTATGGCACAACTGCAAACCTACCAAGACATGGCCGTCCACCTAAACTGATCGGCCGGGCAAGGAGAGCATTAATCAGAGAAGCAGCCAAGAGGCCCATGGTAACTCTGGAGGAGCTGCAGAGATTCACAGCTCAGGTGGGAGAATCTAACCACAGGACAACTATTAGTCATGCCCTCCACAAATCTGGCCTTAATGGAAGAGTGGCAAGAAGAAAGCCATTGTTGAAAGAAAGCCATAGGAAGTTCTGTTTGCAGTTTGTGAGAAGCCATGCGGGGGACACAGCAAACATGTGGAAGAAGGTGCTCTGGTCAGATGAGACCAAAATTTAACTTTTTGGTCTAAAAGCAAAACGCTATGTGTGGCGGAAAACTAGCACTGCACATCACCCTGAACACACCATACCCACTGTGAAACATGGTGGTGGAAGCATCATGTTGTGGGGATGCTTTTCTTCAGCAGGAACAGGGAAGCTGGTCAGAGTTGATGGGAAGATAAATGGAGCCAAATACAGGGCAATCTTAGAAGAAAACCTGTTAGAGTCTGCAAAAGACTTGAGACCGGGGCGGAGGTTCACCTTCCAGCAGGACAACGACCCTAAACATACAGCCAGAGCTACAATGGAATGGTTTAGATCAAAGAATATTCATGTGTTAGAATGGCCCAGTCAAAGTCCAGATTTATATTATAGTTTAAAATTTAGGATAAAAGTGGTAGGGGGATCTCAACGGTGGTTATGCAAGGCATTTTGTTGGTTCCAAGTTACCCACTTCCTCAGGCTCTATGAAACCCTTAGAAGGGCCCTAAAAGAGTGTCCCCTCACATAAAAGAAAAATAATATCACTCCATTGGCCCTCATCGGTTGGCCCATGTTTGGTTTTGCATAGTCCCTATAAGGGAAAAAGCTCTAGTGCAATATAGAACAACCTTTACCAGGAGTATCTTGGTAAATCTTGATACTCATCTGCTGTAAGTTATTCCACTAGCTTGGTAAAGGTTATCTTGGTAAAGTGGGACACTTGGAACCCACAAAACACGTTGCGTAACGATTCCCCCTACCATTTTATCCATAATTTTGGAAATCACCTGGCGTGAATACAATTATAGATATAGTAAAGTCAACAATGCTTGAACATTTGAACGTTTTGAATTCACAAATAAGCCATGTATGGCTGAGTGTGATGTATTTTAATGTCTTTAAAATTTGAATAAACTTATATAAAAAAAAGTAACAGTAGTGTATGTGGCATACATATTTGGGCACCTGAAAAGACCCATATAGAGTGGAGTTTTTTTGTTGTTGTCTCTAAATTGAGGAATGTTATGACCACTTGTGTGATTCTGGAGGGATATATTTACATGGGTTTATTTAACCAGTTGTCGACTGTCCACTGACACTATACAGCCACAGGTTGGCACTGCTGTGTGAATCGCCGTAGCTGTACGGCAGTTTACACAGCCACAGTTGTGGGCATGTCCGCGGGTCGGATGGACTCGTTGTCCGCCGGCGACACGCGATCACCTGTTACAGAGGCAGAGCGGAGATCTGCCAATGTAAATACGACAGATCTCAGTTCTGTCAGGGGACATGTAACAGATGTACTGTTACCAGTGATCGGGAACAGTTAGATCTGTTATGCCCCTGCCAGCCCAGCCCCCACACAGTTAGAACACACTGTGGGAACACACTTAACCCCTTGATCACCCTACAATTTAACCCTTTCCCTGCCAGTGATATTTATACAGTAATCAGTGACTATTTAAAGCTCTGATCGCTGTATAAATGTCATTGGTCCCAAAAAAGTGTCAAAAGTGTCCGATCTGGCCACCGCAATATCGCAGCCCCGTTAAAAATTGCAGCTCGCCGCCATTACTAGTAAAAAAAAAATAAAAATGCCATAAATCTATTCCCATAGTTTGTAGACGCGATAACTTTTGGGCAACGCAATCAATATACGCCTATTGTGATTTTTTTACTAAAAAATATGTAGAAGAATATATATTGGCCTAAACTGAGGAAGAAATTATTTCTTTTACATTTTTTTGGGGATATTTATGATAGCAACAAGTAAAAAATTGTGTTTTTTTCAAAATCGTCGCTTTTTTGTTTTGTTTATAGCGCAAAAAAAAAAAAAAACGCAGAGGTGATCAAATACCGCCAAAAGAAAGCTCTATTTGTGGGAAAAAAAGGACGTTGATTTTGTTTGGGTACAACTTCGCACTACCGCGCAATTGTCACTTAAAGCGATGCAGTGCCGAATCTCAAAAAGTGCTCTGGTCAGGATGGAGGCAAATCCTTCTGGGGCTGAAGTGATTAAAAATCTACTAATGTCACAGTCGGGGTCAGGCTCAGAGACCAGTAGCTATAGCAGTAGAGAGGCTCCCACTGACAAGCAGTATGGGTATACAAGCAGGTCACGCTGGCGGATAACATGGGTTCATCTGAGGTGTGGGGTCTAAGCATTTACAGATATTCCCCAGAGCTCCTGATGGTGGAGATGGGTTTTGCTTTGTGTTAGTACCAGATTGCAGTCCTCAAGATCATCCCACCAGGAGGTGAGCAAGTCAGGGTCCAATAGCAGATATAGTAGGTAGGGATCAAGCAGAAGTGAAGTCAATAAATGAGCCAAAGGTTGATAACAAGTGGTTGCAGGTTGGGATTAAGCAGAAATGCGGTTGAGGAACAAAGTCGGTAATGAGCAGTAGTGCAGATATGAATGGCATCAGGAGCGACAGGAGGGAGAAAATAGCTGGAGAGAGCACAATAATCTGGCATACAGGAAAGCCTGGCAAGCCTGCAAAAGCATGGTTTGAATAGAAAGTTCATTAGAGGAGAAAAGGGTTCAAGGTTCAAGTGAAATAGGAGACACTCACAGCACAGCAAAGGTTACAGGTTCAAATTTGGGTCCTGACAACCAAAAAAATACGGACCATGTTGTGTTGTGTTGTGTTTTATAATTTTCCTAGAATTTTAACAGAAGAGTCCTGGAATCCTGGCGGTTATAAAGCATCTGCACCCTTTCTCCCTCTCTCCTGTGATGCATCTTAAATAAAACCTTCCTTCATCAAGAAAGTGACTGGTGCCCAATGTTTGCAAACCCCCCATCACATGCCAAAGGTTGGCCTACCCTACCAGTCCCTTGTCTGTCCCTGGGGGAATTAGGGGTTGCTGAATTAAATTATAATGTGACTAATTTTGGTGCACAAATACTAACTGTATTGGGTTTTATTTTTTCCTACGATGTGTTTTTTATTTGATGCTGTTTAAATTGGAATATAATCTGTGATAATAATGAGGTCTGATAAATTCCAAACTGCATGGAGCAAATGAGGGAATCGTAGTGAACTCAGTGCCAGAATTCACAAATGTCAGCAACTGGTATGACCAGAGATGTGTGAACTGCAACAGAGAATGCCAGGCACAAGTCGTGTAAATAATATAATTTATTTAAAAGATAAGTGGATAATGATGTAAACGCATCTCCAATATAACAAACAGTGTAAAACAGCCAAATAACAAAATAGTGACACACAAAGAACACTGCCTAAACAAAGTATATACAGCAGATAGGGAAATGCCAAACCATAAACATAGCCGAGCCAGGATCATACGCAGGAGATCAGTCAGAGGGAGCTGGGAGCAAGACAAGGCAGGAACATGAAACAGATGATGTAGAGAGCAGATGGGAAAGGATCAGGCTGCAAGACAGGGGTCCAGGAACAGATACAGGATTCAGGATTCCAGGTCAGGGGCACATGAAGACCAACACCAAGTCACTAAGCACATGGCAGACAGGGTTTAAATATCCTTCCTGGAAAGAGCATCAGGTGATGACTCATGAGCTTCTGATTGCTGGGAGACACTCACTGGTGGACACTGGAACTGCAGCCCATGGATCCAGGAGCCACAGTGCCACCAACAGGTGAGCCCTTTACTTACTCCCACTAGTGGATACTGGAACTGCAGCCCATGGATTCCTGAGCCACAGTGTCACCAGCTGGTGAGACTTTTCCTGACAACAAGAAAGTAACAAACATGCTTTGATTTATATTTCAAGTCTGTGCTGGACATTCATGGATGGTGACACATTTGATGAAACCCAGCCTAGTTTCGGACACATTTAACAAAAAGCAGAGCTATTATGAAACATCACTAATTATGGTCTGTAAATTAGGCCTGTTGCACATAGCCTTGTAAAGCAATACACATCTCCAAGTTTGTTTTTTTTAACTAAAACTGAACTTTCATACATTTCAAGCTCTCAACTCTGGTTCACATTCCATGACTCCTGGGGTATACTATCATAACAAGTGGTTACACAAATATTTATGAAAATACTACTCAGTTAGGCCTAGAAGTCTACTAAGATATTAGACCGCCTATGAGAAAGATGTATCTGATTTATATCACATTTGCAAATTGTAATTTAATTCTGTGCAAAGATAGGTTGTTGTCAGATTGTGAAACCTTGACATATAGAATATAGCTGCATTTAAGAATAGTTAGCAGTTAGGGTATGCCTGTTGGGGAATAATAAAGTTCTCTCCAGTCCTCTTCAACACAGCTATCAGCATAGACTTACTCTGCAAATTAATTGGGCTTTGCATAGAACCAAAGACCAAAGGTGAATTTAAAGCAGAACTCCACCTCCTCCTTGATTTTGGCAGGTACCCGCTGCCACTTCCAGTCAGATCGCCGCAATGATCTAAACAGAACTTCTCCCCCCCCTCCTTAACCCGCAGCCTCTTGGGACATGTCACAGGTCCCAGGAGAATGGGAGACCATTCCCGGCGCGCAGCGTGGCTCACGCATGCACAGTGAGCAGCCGGCTGTGAAGCCGCAAGGAGTCACAGTCGGCTGCCCACAATTAAGGTGCCGGTGCCTGGATCCAAAAACTGGCAAAGAGCCGGGTTGGGTGAGGGCATCATTCTTGAAGTATTTTTCTTTTTAATCCCTTTTATTTTACCGTTTTGTAATATCTTTTCTGTAAATATTTCCTCTACAGTTTCTTTTCTTTTTTTTATTATAAAACCACCCCTGCAGGGGTGTAGAAAAAAAGTTGGAAACACAGTAATCTACAATCAATAAAACATTGTTTATTATTTATAGATCCATCCAAAAATACAAATTAGCATAATTAAAACATAAAGTCAATTCGACTTCATAGATTAGAGTAGCCCCATATGTTATAACTATTCACAGCGCTCGACGTCAACACATTTCACTTCCTCAGGATATATGCTGAAGGATGGGCTTATCCATCTTGTCCAATCTGAAGTCATAAATACATCTAAAAGCAAAAACAATGGTTCATAACTCACATATTTATCTTTTACCTTTTAAGTCACTATGAAATATAGTTGTGCATCCTCGCTGCTGGTAAAAAGAAATAGTGTTTATTTTACCATACTGGAAATATTACGTTCATCGGCTTGTGCTTTAGAATTAAAAATAAGCATATTGGTTACTACTATTTTATACCAATTTCTTACCTAAATGGATTAAATTTTGGAGGGTCATGCCAAGATTTTAATGGAACATGACTTTTCAAACCACACATGTGTCATATAGGTACTTCTTTACCACCGTTCATGCACATGGCATTTATATGCAATCTTTTAGCCCTTGTTCTGCTGCTATGCAAATGCTTAAGGTGACCATGCAACTTAAATACTATTATTATTGCTATTGATAAAAGTAGTTGTAGTTCAGGGGGAGGGGATGGAGATTGAGGTAATAGTAGATGGGATGGTGGGAGATGAACATGTGGATTATGAAGAGGGAAAGGAAGCTGGGGGATTGAGTGTGTGGGAGGGGGAAGGGGGAAAGTAGGGGAAGAGGGAGCAGAAAAAAAGAGGGGTGTATCTTTAAGTGGGGAGGGGGGAGGATGAAGGTGGGACGGACGGAAGGGAGGATGAACTGATGTTTTTTGACTGATGTATTCATATTAGATAAACCAAAACTAGGAAAAAGTCAGACTATATAGGCCAGACAAGGAGTCTTATATAAAATCATAAATGTTATTATCTATAATGTTTAAAAAACAAGGAAATTTCATAAAAGCAAATAACATGGTGCTGTTCAGATCAACTGTGCTATGTATTATGATCTTTTTGATGTAGACTTATCATTGCTGTGGCATCCTGTTTGGGCCCCCCCTGTTGTTCCGGTACCCACCTGGGGATCATGTGCACTGCGGTGCTAGACTGCTGAAGTATCTTCCACACAGTGAACAAAGTTATAGATTGTAGTATTATGTGTACAAATACATTTTAAGCACTGCTATTATTCTTTAGAGGATTGTATTGTACTCATGAGTCCTGATGAAGCTTAACCTTGGGGAAACACGTTGACAAATGACACTATAATTGAATACCAAGCAAGAATATTGCAATCGCTTTTTGTACAGTTGATCCGATAAGCACCATGATGTTCGCTTTTATGAAATTTCCTTGTTTTTAAACATTATGTATAATAAAGTGCATGGTTTTATATAAGACCCACTGTCTGGCTTATATAGTCTGACTTTTTTCTAGTTTCGGTTTATCTATACAACATGGATGTTGGCCTCTAGTGTCACATATTTCATGTATTCATATTGCTTATTCTTTGATCTTGCAAATCACCAAACAAACCTTAGGGGTGTACAATTGTATTTATTTCTCTTATTTCCTGTTTTGGTTTTAATAATAATAAAAATAAACTGAGAAGTCTATATACTGTATATAAATGTTTTGATATACATCTTAATGGTCTTGGAATATTTAGATATTTATGCAACATTAGGTGACCATGTTTGTTTTCATCGTTTTTTTGCAATTATTTTTGCCAATCTTTTTCCTCCCCCCGTTCCTGTCTCCTTAGCCCCCTCCCTCTTTCTTTCCTTTCTCCCCATTTGCCTTATTCTCCCCCCCCTTTCCTCCTATCTTCCTCGCTTCCCTACCAAGACACCCCCTCTTTTCCCTCCCCACTCCTCCCCTTCCTCCTCACCCCTCTTCACACCAAGATACATCCCCATTTTTCCTGCTCCCCCTCCCCCTTCTTCCTTTATCCCCTCCAACCCACTCAATCACCCCTTCACTTTCCCCTTTCACCACCCCAGCTCATTCTCCCACCACCCCATCTACCATCCCCTCTCTTCCATCAAACTCCCCCCTACTACTTTTACAACAATAATAAGAATTAGGTTGCATAGCCACTTTAAGTGTTTGCATAGCAGCAGAGAAAGGGTTAAATTGCATAAAAATGCCATACTCCCCCTGACTTCCTAAAAGTGTACATACACGTCCCAAAGTGAATGTTCACTTTGCTAAGTAAATGGTCTCTATTCTTTTACTGGATCGTTTTCAGAGCATGCAATAGAGACAAGCTGGCCATTATCCTTCATCCTGGCACATGCACATGCCTACTGCAGCAGAGGACCCTGGCACCAGGGAGGCTGTAAGCATGGGCAGGCAAGTCATTCAGAAGTGAGGTCTGCACCAGAGCCCTGTATACATATTAACTTATTGGAAGAAGAGGGCACAGGGGTGGCCTTTTGAAGAATTTAAATTTGAGAGTGCACCTACCTTTTAAATATACCCAGTTGCTGTGGGTTACAGTACTTTACATATCCATATTCCTTGAGGTGCCGTATTAAATAAGCCTGCTGAAATCTCTAGTATAGCACAAAGAATCCTTAATAAAACATGCCTTCAGGGAATCTTAACACTCATTTCAATTAATTTGTGAAAGATAAATTATGTTTTAGGTTTAGTGGTCCTTTAATATTTTCTACTTGGCTTATCTGAAGGCTTAGAGTGCAGAGCCATGAGGTCCTACTGAACGAAGACAAGTATGGAGGTCAGCACAAGGTGCAGTGCACTAATCATCCAATCAGAAGCCATTTGCACTGATCTGGCATGTGTAAGATGACTTTTTTTGGACACATACTGCATTTTAGACTTTGGCCCACCCTATACATTGGCCTGTGTAAATAAAATATGTATCGCCAACAATGACAGAAAAATGTGTATATGACCAACTCAACAGAAATAAAGTCACTGTTATTGTCCATCAATAATAAAGTCAAATATCTGTGAAGAAAAGTCTTAATCCAGAAATCTATCTTGTGAGAAAATGATAAAGAAAGAATCCAACACCTTCTAAAGTGAAAAAATCTTTCCCAGACGTGCTCAGAGGTCAGCCACCACCTCCCCGTGAAGTGAACACTCACCAGAGACAATGGCTGCCATTACAACAGCATACACTTGTATCTTTAAATCAGACATCCACTGATAGCATAAGGACTTTGCCCAGTATCCACGTCCAAAGGCACTTCTTAGTAGGGTCAACCTAGGATAAATAAAGCTCACTGGGAGCCAAAATGATGCTCTGCTAGTATAGTATTTTAATGTGAATGCGTAAACAGTTAAAACCAAAGATTAAACCACAAGCTTCTTACGTGAAATCACCGCTGCCAACCCAGGATCATACAGCGGCGCGACATCAGCACTAGTGTCTCTTCTCCAACGCGTTTCATCCAATAGGACGTTATTGTGGGGGAAAATTCACAAAAAGCAATTACATTTCTATCCATCCAAGTTAGAACAGGAACAACAATGGGAAATGAATGCTGATTGGTCAGTCTGGATCACTGCCTTTTCATTTGCCTGCTGTTTTAATACATGTGATGCTAAGTTTTGATGTGTGGCTAAATTGCTGCGCTTTTAACTTTTCAGGGGCATTTGACAGGCTGTGAGGAGGCAATTTGATGACTCCTCAAAGCCAGTTTTAAAAGGGAAGTATAGAAGTATAAAGCCCGCTATTGGCTGACATCATTCAGCTGGTTCAGACTTGGGAAATATACTGACCTTACAGCTGGGATCCACCCAGATGACTTTCAGGCAGCTGGCTCAGGCTCTCAGCATGCCGCTGAGAGCCTGAGCCAGCCCATCCCACCCCCTTCCCAGCCCAGCACTCTAGTGAGCGGAACTGGAGGGGCAGAGCAGAAAGCTGGTGACTGACAACCGTGGCTCTCTGCGTGGAGTGAAGAGGGAGAAATGAGCGATCAGCAGTGTTTGATTGCTCAGTTCTCAAGGTAGAGCCAGTGGGGGACAGATGCAGCTGGTTATGCTGCAACTACCTAGGTGAGTAAACCACCTGTCCACTTACACCCGGCTACCTCTGATCCACGCCACCCAAATGAAAGCTAGATTAAAGCAGAAGAACCAGCGCTTGCCTAAACCAATCCTGGTTGTGATGTGTATATGAGGTAGCCTCAGTCAGCACTGATCTGTGAACCACGTCCTCTCTGGAACGTTTCACCCAGCCAACCCTGCCCATCGGTGCTTAATCATAGAGGGGCATGGTTTGCAAAGCAGTGCTGATGGAGGCTACCACATATACACATCAAATCCAGGATCGGGTCAGGCAAACAGGGTTTTTTCTGCTTTAATCTTTATTCTAATAGCTAAAACCCAAATTTTGTGATCAGACTTTCGTTTTTTTGATCTGTGTATTGGAGGTCCAACATACCACATATATATAATACTTAATTGTTTGTTTGAACCCCAGAACAATTAACCAAGAGAAGAGAGGTCGAAGCGTTTCACTTTAACTGCTTCCTTAGGACCCTGTGCTCTTGGATGTGTGGGTAAGTAGTCTAACTGTATAAGTTCATGCCGGAACAAGCCCAGCCTGACTTAGCAGCTGAATAAATCAGTATCAGTATATTGAGCTGCTAAGTCAGGCCTGGTTTGTTCCAGCAGAAACTTATTCTAATTGTGAACTGATATATCTTTTAAAGGGGCCCCATATGGGATGAACTTGTGACTACATGGGAATCTACTATCTTTCTTCTTTGGGAATTTAAGTAATTTCTGAATGACTACTGTAGTGATATAGACTGTGGTTGTGCCAATTTTGTTCTTAGACTGTCTTATGTGAAGGTGACCGACCCTGGCTGGGGAATCCTGCTTGACTAAGGGGCTCATGCACCTTTTTATTGGGTCAAGTTAGTATAAGTTGCAAGTGAGTGGCTCTTTGATTTATTCTCCTTTCCCCCACAGTACCAACTAATATTTGCATTATGTGGAGCATTATAGTCTTTCTTATTTTGATTTTTCTAGTTTTCTTGGAAGACACTGTATTTAGTGGGTCTTGAGGTAACTAGTGTTCCCCTGCCCTCCATGGGACTCGCCAGCATCCTCCGCTGGTTTTATGCCAATCCCTATATTCCCGGGGCAATATGTAAGTCACTCATTGGTGTCTCTTTGTATGTGCATAGAGCAATTTTGTAACAATAACATTTGAATTTGATTGCTTTGCCAATGATTGTTGAAAATATTATTTTGTATTTATTGTGTGTATATTTTCTCAGTTAGACTACTCACCCCTATATCCAAGAGCACAGGGTCCTGAGGAAGCAGTTAAAGTGAAATGTGTCAACCTTTTTCTTGGTTAATCATTCTGAGGTTCAAACAACAATTTAGTAGTATATATGTGGAATACTGGTCCTTCAATACACAGGGGACCAAAAAAATTATGTTTTTTTCTTTTAAATATGTGATTTTAATTATAATAAACTTTGCACAATTTTTTTATATTCATTGAGTTGTTTGCCCCATTTGTACCAATAAAGTCAGATCACATAATTTGGGTTTTAGCTATTAGGAAATAGATGGACGCGGGGCATTTTTAAGCAGCCAGATCCCTTATAGCTAATTTAATCTTTATTCCCCACTGGATGAGCCATATTCCATGCCGGCATCCCTAACGTCCCGAGCACCAGCAGGGATTTACACCTCGGCTTGGAGCTTCACCATTAAGCTTAGATGGGTTACTGTACCTAAATGGAAGTAGTCCTTTCCCTTTTTTTTAGCCAGCCTGATTGGACCTGGAGGTAGGTGGGTGTAAAAGGACATAAGTCTGTTTACACCCACCTGTCCATAGAAACAAATGGACCTTCTGATTAGGTACGCCTGAAAAACTGACAGGCAGACCGGATCAGAACACCCCGGTGGAAAGAGCCTGTAAATGGGTGAGCCTATGAAGACCTTTGAAGGACAGGTTTTTCTGCAAGAAAAATGAAACATGAAATGATATATTAAAGTGGTACAAAGATAGATTGTAACACTGTGTTATATTTATCACACAAATGCCAAAAAACATTTTTTTTGTTCTTGCTATTACTTTGCATTTTACACAATCAATTCACTCATGGTGCACTTGGGAAGCTGAACATTTTGTTCATCTGACATTATTTTATTTCTCAGCTGTATTCTATACTATCTCTTAGCAAAAAAGGCAATTATACTTGAAACTCATGGGAATGATCAGAAAGGGTAATGTGACACCGAGTTATACCAACACATTTATATCCAAGAACTGGATTCAATTTAGCGAATATGTTACTCAAAGATGACATTACTTGTGTTCATCAGACACCAGAAATTCAATCAATAATTTTGTGCTGTCAGTTGGGGTGGAAAAGTGGATCAAATAAAATATAAAAGTTTCTCAGTTGAGCATGCTACCAAAGTGATCCCATATTAGTGATGTTTGCCACCAGAGTAATACAATCCTCACTTGGGTGAAGAAAAACATTTTTTACGCTTAGCGACCAGTTAATTTCTTCCTTTCTTGCTGATAGGGCAAATTATAAAATAAAATGAAGGGGCTAATTTGTTATTAATGGGAAAACACAATTTTGTTACCATAAGTAGTGATTGCAAGATCCCACAGTGATGAAGTATTATCACTGTCATGCCTTGTTCAGAGCAATGCTGTGTTCACCAATAGCATCTCATAATTATAAGTAACTGGACTGACACAATAATAACCTGCAACACGTACCTACCCCTCGACCATTTGTAATCTGCCATAAAGCTGCAGCAGAGCCTTATTTAGCTTCATTTTTCTGTTTGAGATGCTGCTTTATGCATTGCCATATCTCCATAGACTCAGTCTGTCTGGCCAGTATGGTCACCTGCTGACTTGGCACCCTCCACAGGCAGCTTAACCACTTCAATACCAAGCACTTACCCCCCTTCCCGCCCAGACCAATTTTCAGCTTTCAACACTGTCACATTTTGAATGAAATTGCGCGGTCGTGCGACGCTGCACCCAAACAAAATTTTTCTCATTTTGTCCCACAAATAAAGCTTTCTTTTGTGGTATTTGATCCCCTCTGGGACCGAACATTTTGAAAAAACAAAACAAATTTTCTTTGTTTCTGTTACAAAATTTTGTAAATAAGTTAGTTTTCTCCTTCATTGATGGGCACCGATGAGGCTACACTGATGAACACTAATGAGATAGTACTGATTGGCACTGATGAGGCGGCACTGATGAGGTTTCACTGGCACTAATGATGAGGCACTTATATGCAGCACTGCTAGGCAGCACTGATCAGCAGCACTGACAGGCACTGAATGGTGGCAGTGATAAGCGGCACTGATAGATGGCACTGATGGGCACTGATAGGTGGCATTGATGGGCACTGATATGTGGCACTGGTGGGCGCTGATAGGTGGCACCGGTGGGCACTGATGGGCGGCACAGATAGATGGCACTGTTAGGCAGCATTGCTAGGCATCACAGATGGGCACTGAGTGCCATCCCTATTGGCAGTTGTCTGCCATAACTGGTGGTCTTGGGTGGGCTTCCCTGGCAGTCCTGGGTGGGCCCCCTGGTGGTCCTGGGTGGCGATAATTGGGGGGCTGCACTGATAAACAATCAGGTCTCATGTACTTGCGTCTGAAGACGCGAGTAGAAGAAAAGCCGATATACGGCTCTTCCTGTTTACACTGTGATCAGCTGTGATTTGTCACAGCTGATCATGTGGTAAAGAGCTTCTGACAGAAGCTCTTTACCACGATTGGAGATGCGGTGTGTCAGGCTGACACACCACAACACCAATCGCCCCACTGCGCGCCCCTGCGGGCGCCGCGCCAGCTTGTTATCCTGATGGACGTCAGGATAACTGGACCACTTCCCGGCAGTCATTCTGCATACGGCGGTAGGGAAGTGGTTGAAGCTCAATTTCGGACAGAAAAAAAACCCCTACATGAATGTCCTGCATTGTATCTACTGAATTGTTGGCTCTGTTTGCTTGATCAAACATTAATAAAAAATAATTAATAAAAAAAAAAAAAAAGATCCCTTGCAGCGTGGCTGTGTTGATCCCTGAGTGGGGCTCATTTTGTCTAGGGGGAGAGTAGAAGCAGTTTTACTTACCTGTACTTCTGCTCCCACAGGTAGACGGAGCTTCCCATGATATGATGATGAACTATCCCTCGGCATCCTAAACAGGTCTATGGGCTCTACTCTGGTCTTGATGACATCAGGAAATAGGCATAACTAGAACCTTAAGGACCCCGATGCAAGAAACCATGAAGAGGCCCCTAACCCCCTCTTCCCTCCGAGCCTAGGGCCCTTTATTACAGCCCAGCAGCGGGACCCTTGCACATGTTCTGCAGTGAGCCCCCTTCCTGCTGTCTTGGGTAAGGTTGCCACCTTCTCTTCAAGCCAAACCTAAACACTTTAGCTTTGGAGGGCATGTCCTAATGTGAGCGGAGAAGGTCGCATCAGAGAGAGCTCTGATGCATCCTTGAAATAATCCTTCTCCATCCTTTTGCCTGCGGTCCTGTGGCATCTTATCAGGCCGGCGGCCTGGGGAATCCTTTGGATCCTGTTACGCCAGAGACCCCTATCTCTTGGGGTCTATCCTGCCTACCTCCACCCGCTCCCATTAATGGCCGGCTGTGACTCTTTAGCCGTGGGGGTGGATGCTGAGTCGCAGCATGGGGCTGCCATCCTACCCCCGAGGCCCTGGTAGCTCGGGCCTAGTAGACGGCCTGCGGATCCCTCCGGTCCTGCCTACTCCCTGGGCCCTACCGCCCGGCTCCCATCGGCTTCTGACCTCCACCAGTGGTGACCCATCAGCTGTAGGATAGTCCCTGGCCGCCATCTTGCCCACGAGGCTGCGGCCTATAGGCACGGAAGCCGGCTCTCGGACGCAAAGAAGTCCGGTGAGTGTCCTTTATTGCCAATATAATCCAGCCATACTGCCTACCTGTCTAGCTGCACGGGGCATCCTAGGCCTCCTCTCTGCTATATTCATCATCCAGTGAGACTGTCTGGGCCTCCTCATTGGCGGCTGCCTGCCTCTACATTCCTCCCCTGCCAGTAGTTCTCCTTGGTGGTACAGTTCCCCAGCCTTCTCTCCCTCCTTCCCCGTGGGACCAAAGTCCAAACTGTCCAAACCCAATAAGTCAAGCCCGGCGCCTCCACCTGTTGCTTCACAGCCTGTGGCTTCTCTCATTGGGAGGTTTCAGGCCCTGCTGACCGAATTAGCCATGGAGCCCGGGCCCCCTCTAGTGCAGGCCCATCCACCTCCTCCTCTCCAGTCAATACAGCTGTGATTCTTGCAGCCATAGCGCAAAGCAAAACTTCTATGCTGGTTAGAATTGATCGCCTCACTGAGGAATGCAACCTCATAAAGAATGACCTGGAGAAAATTATAAAGAGTATTTCACAGCTACGCATTCCTCTACAATAACTGAACTACAACATACTATTCGTCTGCTGGTTTCTAAAACTGATGATGCAGAAAATAGGGCCAGGTGCTATAATGTCCATGTTCTGGGTCTGCTGGAGAGAAGGGAGACCGACGGCCGGCGGAGTTTGCTGAACTGTTCTTCAAAAATCTATTAGGCCTCACTGACTTCTCCCTGACTTATGTCATGGAGAGAGCCCCTACGGGCCACGCTGTGCCTGGCAGGAGCCCCCGTCCCTTCCTAGTCTGCTTCCTCAACTACAGGGACCCGGATAGAATCCTCTCCGAGGCCCGTGGACACTCCAAACTGTCCTACAGCAATTCTTCTATACTCCTATTTCCTGACTTCTCAGCCGAACTGCAATGTAAAAAAAAAACCTTCACGGATATTCGGAGACGTCTATGGGAAAGGAATGTCAAATACAGTATGCCATATCTGAGCTGCCTCAGAATCACTCATAATGACATAATGACACGGTGCGGTTCTTTGATTCCCCGGTGGATGCGGAGGACTGGCTGAACTCTTTGTGATACTGCTCGAATAGTTGCCCACCTGTGTTCACTAGTTACAGCCATTCTGCACTGGCAGGTGTTCTTTGGACTTCCCAAATGCTGGCCCATGATGACCAATCCAGTTGAATGGCCCCCAAGGTCTCCCGATCTGACCCCCTTAGACTTTTATGTTTGGGGTCATCTGAAGGCAATTGTCTATGCTGTGAAGATACGAGATGTGCAGCACCTGAAACTACGGATACTGGAAGCCTGTGCTAGCATTTCTCCTGCGGTGTTGCTATCAGTGTGTGAAGAATGGGAGAAGAGGGTTGCATTGACAATCCAACACAATGGGCAGCACATTGAACACATTTTATAAGTGGTCAGAAACTTGTAAATAACTCATGAAAGAATAAAGTTACGTTAAAACTAAGCACACCATTGTTTTTCTTGTGAAATTCCCAATAAGTTAGATGTGTCACGTGACCCTCTTCCTATTGAAAAAACAAAAGTTGGATTCAAAATGGCCGACTTCAAAATGGCTGCCATGGTCACCACCCATCTTGAAAAGTTTCCCCCCTCACATATACTAATGTGCCACAAACAGGAAGTTAATATCACCAACCATTCCCATTTTATTAAGGTGTATCCATATAAATGGCCCACCCTGTACAGTATTTCTGAAAAGCTGGCCCCCCTTCCAGCATCCCATGTAATTATTGCTGGTGACTTTAATGCGGTCCTAGACACGGCCCTAGACTCTTCTAACCCAAACCGTACATCATCTACGGAACTGAGGGGCTGGGTTGACACCTTTGGCCTCAAGGAGCTGTGGTGCTGGAAACATGCTGGCACCAAGGCGTTCTTCTGTTTGTAGTCCACCCATAAATCAGGTTCCAGGATAGATCTTGACTTTGGCAACACAAAGGTATTGACTAGACTTTCTGGGGCCTCGTACCTTTCGGCGGGTCTTTCAAACCATTCACCACTGGAGTTATGCCTTCAGATGGGAGACCAGAGAGACTCCAGCATCTGGAGACTGGCTCTGAGATGGATTCATGATGAAAGTGTGTCTGAAATAGTCACTCCTCAATTGGATTTTTACTGGTCAGTTAACGAGGATACCTCTTCACCAGAATTGGTTTGGGATGCCTTTAAGGCCACGATTAGAGGGAGCTACATTGCAACTATTAAAGCTGCGCGGTCTGATCATAAAGCCACCAAAGTACAGCTTGAGTCCCAAGAGGTTGAAGCCTCCACAGCATTTGCTGAACATTCCTCCATGGAAATCTATCTCCCCCTGGCACAGGATAGAAGAGAGTTGACTCTACATTTTACCCTCCTTACTCACTCTGAAGCTAAAGTTTTGGCGGGTAGGTTATTTGAGTCTGGGGATAAGAACGGCCACCTACTAGCCAATTTGGTGGCAGAACCCCAGTATCAGATGGTAATCCCTGAATTGCTGTCGGATAATGGCGAATGTATAGACAGCCTCATGGGCATCCTGCAGGAGTTTAGTGCCTTCTTCGGGGAGCTTTACTGACAACTGCAATGTCTTACTTCTGATGATATCTTAACCGACTTGCAGAAGTTATCTTTGCCAATCTTGTTGGAAGAGGAGGCGGGGATGCTGGATGTACCGATCTCCATCCATGTGGTGGCGTCTGCCCTTGCCTCCCTCCCTCCCTCCCTCAAAGACTCCTTCCCTGGAGACTGGTATAGACTGTATGCGGCAAAACTGGCCCCTAGGCTGCAACAGTTGTACTCTCATTGCTTCAACTTGGGATCCTTGCCACTTTCAATGTCCAATGCCCATATTGTCCTCCTTCCTAAGCCTTGCAAGGATCTGAAGCGTTGCGCCTCTTACCGCCCCATCTCTCTGCTTAACTGCAACCTTAAAATTCTAGCTAAGGTCCTTGCTAACAGGCTGTTGGGGGTGCTACCTGGCCTGATAGTTATAGATCAAACGGACTTTATGCCAGGCAAATCTACCGATATTAATCTAAGGCATGTCTTCACTCATCTGCAACTTCCCCCTTCCTCCTCCCAATCTTGTGTATTAGTTGCTTTTGACATAGAAAAAGCATTTGATATGGTGACATGGGGATTTATGCAAGCAGCCTTGAAAGCCTTTGGGTTTGGCCCATCCTTTTGTAAATGGATAGGCATTCTATACAGGTCCCCAACCGCGCAGGTCAAATTGGGCGGACACCTCTCTGCTACCTTGTCAGTTGAGTGGGGCACCAGACAGGGTTGCCCCCTGTCCCCGTTCCTTTTAGCCCTGGCCATGGAACCCTTAGCCATGGCCTTGCAGCTTTTGGAGGCGGTGACGGACATTAAGGTGGCTTCAATTACTGAAAAATTGGCTTTGTATGCCGACGACCTCTTACTGTTTCTCAGCGACCCTGGACCCTCGCTGTCAGCGGCTCTGGACATTATTTCTAATTTTTCTGCACAAAATCTCAGACTTTATCTCTTTAAATCTTTTTCCCTTACTCACACAGCTTAAACAGTGGCTCAGAGCCTGGGATAATCTACCTCTCTCCCTTATAGGGAAAATCAACTTGGTTAAGATGAAGATTCTCCCAGTTTTTTTGTGTGCCCTGAGATGTGCCCCATTATGGATCCCTAAGTCTTTCTTTTGCCAATTTGATTCAATTGTTTTTCCTTTTCTATGGAGGGCAAGGCCCCCCAGGTTGAATAAAGCCATTCTTAAATGTCTTTGGCTGGAGGGAGGTTTGGCTTGCCCTGATCTCCAGAAATATTTATTTGCGGCTCTGCTTAATCACACCCATAACTGGGAAATATCGGATGACTCTAATGCGGCCGTGGTCTTGGAGGCGGCGCATTTGGGGTCCTACAACTCTCTATATAGGGGCGTCAATCCACAATTCCCCCTTACGGTATCTATGAAGGCAGTGATAAAAGCTTGGCAGCTTCTGGTATGTATGAAGCATGTTGACCCCCAATTTGCAGCTCCCCGAATTCCTCACTG
The DNA here is from genome assembly GCA_018402905.1 of Glandirana rugosa. Lineage (NCBI taxonomy): Eukaryota > Metazoa > Chordata > Amphibia > Anura > Ranidae > Glandirana > Glandirana rugosa. The sequence continues at coordinate 784,242 of BLSH010375649.1, forward strand.
TCCCAGACCCAGGCTTCTGGGCAGCAAAGGGGGTCAAGAGGCTGGACCACCTGATTGTGGCTGGCCACTTCCCTACCTTTGATTCTCTTAAGGAACGCTTTGGGCTCCTTAATCAACACTTTTTTTTAAATATCTACAATTCGGCCCTCGTCCTCCGATCCTGCTCTGGTCAAACTTGGAATTCTCTCTACAGAATGACTCTCTGACAAAACCTACACCCTCAATTGATAAGGCTCTCCTGCCTTCAGTCCACTTCGGTCTGGAGACTTTGTTCAATAAATGGAAGAGCGAGTGCCCAGGGCTGGAGATGGAGGACTGGGAAGATATTTGGGAATACCCATTCTTTCAACTTGTCTCAGCCAGAGATTGCCTAATTCAGTTTAAGTTATTACACTGTGTGTATATGACACCATATAAACTAATCTAAAATATATCCCAACTCATTAATGGCCTGCTGGAAATGTGGGAACGCTTGGGCTGACTTTGTTCATATGTTCTGGACATGCCCTGAAATTCAGAATTTCTGGTAGAGGGTCACTGCCGTTATTTCTTCCCTCATTACGATTCATATTCCTTTGAATAGTCTGCTTGCTGGGTTTGGTGGGTGACTTGGCTCATCGCCAGGCAACCAGAACTCTTATTGGATTGTTTCTCTTCTACACCAGGAAAGCCATACTCCTAAGGTGGAGGCATGCTTTGGCCACATCCCTTAATTCCTGGAAAACGTTGGTTAACTCCATAATTCCTCTGTATAAAGCTACATATACTGCTAGGGGTTGCCCAACCAAATTTGAAAAGATTTGGCATATCTGGCTGGAGTCGGAATCGTCCAATGCATCCCAATGAACTTCCTTGTGACTGTCTGGGGATTTCTATGTGTCTAGGTGATGGTTACTCATAGTAGTTTGGTTTTTCCTTACCCCCACTTGGCAAAAGTATGAAACTGTTTAGCATGGTGTTTGTAGGATCAGTCTCCCTCTGCATATACCTTCCTAAGAATCCAGGGAGATGGGAGGTCGTGAGCTTGTTCAGTTAAGGATGCTAGTCTTAGGCTATTAACTAACTAGTGGTCCATGTTAATTACGCAAGCCTGGGTATGCCCAAAAGGCTTTGTTTTGTAATTAAAAATAAATATTTCCAATAAACAGAATTAAAAAAAAAACATGTCAGCGTTGCATAGCAATTTTTCTGTTTACAAATGTTTTATTAAAGTATTTTGAGCAAATCAAAATGATAAAAAACTGAGAGATTAGCAAATACATTCAAGAGTCTGGGTATAATTGTACACATGTACAACTCTCATCATGTGCTTGATGAGAAGAAAGAAAGAAGTAAGGCAATAAAGAGAACAGAACATCATAAGAAAAAACATAGAATCAGTAAACATATTGCATCAAGAAGGTGAGAAGTTTGTCTGTTTGTGAGAAGTTTTGCTGTAATGTCAGCACCCCTTACGTTTTTTTCTGCAGACCAACTAACCCACTTGCAATTAAAGTTGTGCATGGAGTCCATAAGAGTGTGGTGCACGTCTGGTAGGTTAGGGTGATAGGTAACCCTGTTATTTGAAGCACCAGAAAGGAGGTTTGTCGCCATAGAGATTGCAGGGCAGCACAGCTCCAGAATATGTGGAGAAGAGTGTCCTTATCACGACAACCCCTGAAACAGGTATCAGGAACCAGTGGGTAAATCTTGTGCAACCTGACCGGGGTATAATAACAACGAGTCTACAGCTTAAGGTTTGTTCCTTTCACTGAGATAGAGTGTGTGCATTTGTGAATGTTGGATACCATATCAAACCAGTCTTCTTCTGAAATCACCTGAGAGGTCTCAGTCTCCCAGCCAAGCATAACAGTTGACTTGGCCATAGTGTTGTGGTCATTAAGTTATCTATATAAAATAGAGATGGTTCCCACTTCCCCTATCTCTAGAGGCTTCCCCACAAAGGGTTTCAAATCCTGATTTGGACTCATCTGCAGCCCGGGTTAGAATACTGGAGAAGAAGTGCCTAACATGTAAGAAAATTCTGAGTGATGAAAGGCATATGTTTGTTGTAGGTGTTCAAATGAAAAAGAAGGAGAGAGCCCAGAGTCACCAGGCCCTGAGCAGTCCAGCCAGCAAACTCTGGACCTATCCCGAAGGCTGGGGGGAATACGGGGTCACCCAGGAAGGAAGCTAAGTGTGGGGGATCAGAAGCTAAGTTAAACTTCTCTCTATAAAGGGTTCAGAGGTAGGGGGACTGGCCAACAATACCCTTAAGGCCCCTTTCACACTTGTGTGACCTGAAAGTCGCACGATTTTGCAGCGACTTTTTGCCACGATTTTGATGCAAAGTTAAGCAATGCCTGTATAATATTGAGGTCTGTGGACCTCAAATCGCATCAATGTCGGACCAAAGTAGTGCAGAAACTATGTCGCGTACCTGATGGTAGAGTCTGGCTTATGCAGTGGGCAACCTCTCTTACTATTCTGATTCAGGAGCCCCTGGTAGAGCAGACAGGTGGCTCGGGAGTGCAGGATGGCACGAGGGTCGGACTGGGTCATAGGTGGTAGGTGAAGGTCCGCTGAAGCACTTGTGCAGACTAAAGAGTAGTGGTGCAGGCCAGGTCGGTAGCAGGCTGGCGGTGCAGTACAGAAGGAGCAGGCAGGTGGATGGTCGGGTACAGGCAGGGTTAGCAACAGGCGGGCAGCAGAAGTACACAAGGATCAGGCAAAGACATGGTCAAGGGCAAGCCGGGGTCAGTGCAGGCAGATAACAAGCAGGTCAATGATAGCCGGGTCACAGATAACAGGAAGCTTCACTAGAACGGATCACAGGGGGTCACAGGTACCGGAACGCTGTAGAACGGACAGCACCGATTGCAGGGTGCTGTCAGCTTAAATGCCCGTTTGGGAGCCAATGCCGGTGCACACGCGCGCGCAAACGCGCACAGACACACGCACACGCCACGTGCCCCCATGCAGAGGCCTCCCGGCCCGAATTCCAGGGGCAGCGGTAGTCTCCTGAAAGACTACTTTTAAGTCGCTGCAACTTGAGGTCGCACAGATATGAATGGTACTCATTGGAAATTATGGGGTACGACTTTGCAGTTCCAAATCGCAGGACAAGTCGCACAAGTGTGAAAAGGGCCTAAGTGGTGTAATATCCTTAGGGGAGATAGATCGTGACCATAGGAGACCAAGAAGGTAAACTGAAATCCTCTCAAATTGTAGCCATGGTATAGATATTGGGGAGGTGTGCCATTGTGCTAATTGTACCAGGCGAGATGCCAGATAGTATTTCCAGAGATTGGGGGAACCAAGGCCACCTCTGGACTGGGCTCTATACATCAGCAGTCTATTCATCCGGGGCTTCTTGTGTTGCCAAATGAATTTAAATAGCTCAGTTTGCATTGAGATTATTGTGGAGCGGGGGACATAAAGAGATAAAGACTTAAATTAGAATAATAGTTCAGGGAGGTTCAACATTTTAATTGCTTGAAAATAGCAAATTTTTTTTTATGTAGTACACTATACATATATTTTGTGATTAAATAACATCTATAATAATATGGATTTAATCACAAGAGTCCCCCCTTACATCAGAGTCCACAGAGTTCCCCCGTTACATCTGAATCCACAGAGTTCCCCTTTACATCTGAACATGCAGAATTCCCCTTTACATCTGAACTTGCAGAGTTCCCTTACACTGTGAGGGTGGACTCTGCAGACTTTGATGGAAGGGAGAACTATGGGGACTGTAATTTAAGGGGAACACTGAGAACTCTGATGTACGAAGGGAACACTGATGTTAGGGGAAATGCTGCAGACTCTGGTAGCCTGGGCCCCCACTTACATCAGAGTTCCCAGCATTGCCCTTTAATAGTAAAGGGGAACTCTGGTGTAAGGGGTGGTCTGGGAACCTTGATTTAACTTGTTACCGCCCGCGCTATAGCCAAAAGATGGCGGCGGGCTCCATGGACATCCTCACAGAACCCTGCCTCCCGTGTTCCCCCTGGGGCACACATCCAGCATGCTCTGTGACCACTGTGTCCTTCAGACACAGCTGATCACAGATCGCGGTAAAGAGCCAATCACAGCGGCCCTTTACCAAGTGCTCAGCTGTGTCCAGTCACAGCTGTTCACATGTAAACAGACTTGCCAGTTATCGGCAGTCCTTTCCTCACATGCTGGGTCTGTGTGAGGAAATGAGAGCCGTTAATCAGCGAGACAGTTAGTACATTGTTTACCATATCAGTGCCCCGATTATCAGTGCAGCCCCATCAGTGCAGCCTATCAGTGCTCATCAGTGCCACCTATAAGTGCCCATCAGTGCTGTCAATCAGTGCCCATCAGTGCTGCCTATCAGTGCAGCCTCACTGCAGTGACAGTGACTTCTCATCAATGCTGCCTCATCAGTGCACATCAGTGAAGAAGAAAAATTACTTATTTGAAACATTTTATAACAGAAACCTTTTTTTTTAAACTTCATGGTCTTTTTTTGTTTATTTAGCAAAAAGAAAACGAAAAACCCAGTGGTGATTAAATATGACCAAAAGAGATCTCTATCTGTCTCTAATTTTATTTGGATACACTGTTGCATGACTGCCCAATTGCCATTCAAAGTGCGACAGCACTGAAAGTTGGCCTGGGCAGGAAGGTGGTGAAAGTGCCCGGTATTGAAGTGGTTAAGGAGGTCCTGATCTAAAGTGGAATGCTGTGGACTCTAGTGTAAAGGGGAACTCTGATTTAAGGGGGTCTCTGCTCACCAAAGCCCGCCTTACATCAGAGCCCGCAGAGCACCCCTTACATCTGAGCCCCCCTTATGTTAGTGTACTCAGAGGCAGGAGAGAGAAGGGAGGGAGGGGGGAAACTTCACTCACAGACAGGGGATGGAGGATGAACACACTCATCCACAATAGAGGCTCAGCCATTGGCTGTCTGCACCTTTGATCATTCAGCTGCTGTGCTTCACACTTCTCACGGTGAACTAACAGGAAGAGAGGGGTGGGAGGAGGAGGGGCAGATCAACTCTCTCTGTCAGTGCTGGCTCTGGGCTGTGTGAAAGAGATGCTCTCAGCTCAGAGCCCTGCATCCAGCAACCCCGCTGTGGTCCCCTCACACTGGCAGAATGACCTTTGCAACCCTGGTAGTTCCGCCACTTTTTCAGGACCCTAGACCACTAAAGCCTAGATACAATACCTGCAATAGAGCATTGGATCATTTAGTGAGTAAAATATATCTGAAAGATCCATGCCAATCACTGGTATGCCTCCTCTATATTATCAATACCTTTGGTGGCTAATCTGGGTTGTTCATCAACTGAGAGAAGTCTATTTTCTGATTTCCAATCTATTAGAATTTTCCGAATTCAAATCGATTCAAATTCGACGCAAATTCCATTCCAAATGCATTCGAAATTCGAATTTGGATGATTAGTATATTCTTTCTATTCCATTCTATTCTATTGCTTTTTATATTCTATTCTATTATTTTCTTTTGTTTTCAATTCTATCCTAATCTTTTCTATTCTATGCTATTTGAATTAGAATTTATTCTATTTGAAATTCGAATTTCAGAAAATGGTTATATTGTTATATACTTTCTATTCTTTTCTATTTGTTCATTCTATTCTATTATTTTCTTTTCTATTCTTCTATTCTATTCTTTTTTATACAAATTCAAATTTATTCTATTCGAAATTCGAATTTCGGAATATGGTTATGTTCATTCTACTCTATTTTATTCTATTCTGTTGTTTTTTTTCTATTATATTCTGTTATTTTCTATTCTATTCTAATCTATTTTTTTCTATTCAAATTCAAATTTATTCTATTTGAAATTCAAATTTCAGAAGATGGTCACATGCTTTCTATGTTATTCTATTCTTTTTTAGTCTGTTCTATTATATTCTATTCTGTTCTTTTATATTCTGTTCTATTTTGTTCCGTTTTACTCTATTATATTCTCTTCTTTTATTTTCTGTTATATGCTTTTCTATTCTATTCTATTTTTTTCTTCTATTCTATTGATCTATCCTATCCTAGGCAAGAATGAAGTCCTAGGCCTCAACACTATCTGGCACCTATGCATAAAGGATTTCTATCAAGATAATGTTTAATTTGTAACTTGTAAGACTGTCCCTGCCCTGTTCAAGCAAACACTGGCAGGTATGGCTGTAACTAAAATGGTTACAAGTGATCATATCCATAGACTAATGGGTGTCAAGAATGTACCACTAACTGAAGGTTGTCCCTCTATGGACTTCAGGTACTAGCCTGCCATGCTGCACGTGTCATGTCAGAGAGGGCCTTCGGCACAGCAGGGGTAGGGGGGAATTGTGACTAAAGCAGCCCATAGATAACTTGATTTTCTTTCCTTCAACCACAGCACAGAGACTTTAACCACTTGCCAACCAGCTGCCGTCATTATACCGCAGCAGGTTGGCTCTCCTGCGCGAATCGCCATAGGTGTACATCGGCTCATGAACTCTCTTTTGTGGGCGTGCGCGCTCCCGTTGACCAGCAGAGGAGCCAATCAGCGGGTCTGGTGGACTCGATGTCCGCTAGCCACCTGCGATCCTTCCCCGCGGTGACAGAACAGGGATCTGCCTGTGTAAACAAAGCAGATCTCCGTTCTGACAGGGGAGATCACACAGATCCTGTCTTTCTGCTGTGCAGGAAGACGGATCTGTGTGTCTCCCCAGTCACACAGTCCCTCATACAGTTAGAAACACCTTCCAGGGAACAAATTTAACCCCTTGATTGCCCCCTGATGTTAACCCCTTCCTGGCCAGTGTCTTTAATATAATAACAGTGCCTATTTTTAGCACGGATTGCTGTAATAATGTCACTGGTTCCCAAAAAAGTGTCAAAAATTTGTAATGTAATTTGGGGACAGTGTAGCATGACCGCGCAATTGTCATTCAAAGTGTGACAGCGCTGAAAGCTGAAAATTGGCCTGGGCAGGAAGGGAGTTTAAGTGCCCAGTAAGTAAGTGGTTAACAGGAAAATTGTTTGTTCTGTTGACGTACGAGAACATTTTTGGTGTTTGTCCCTTGGGAAATTTTCATTTCCAAGGTCGAAATCGGATTTCGAAAGTTGTGTATATGAATATCAAACGATCGTGCCTCGTACGGAATTTTTCTTTCCATCTTGAGGATGGGCTTAGTGGTGCTTGGGGGTCATAGGTTCTTATTCTTATAATGAACAGAGGTCAGACAACTCTGATTTGTAGATAGGTCCATGCTTTTAGTGGCCCAAGGGATTCTTTGCCAAATAAAATCTGGTAATGTCTATGTGAAATGGATTGTACTCAATGTATGATGTCATCAAAGTGAACTGTGATGTCTTCATGTACAGCAGTCTTGGTAACTAAGATGGCTTTCTTCATTCTTATAAATCATCTCCAGATTTATGTTTGCGGAACTCCATTTTTCATTATTCTCTGTTCTCTTACCTTCATTGAAGTTGGTGTAAAATGTACACCTATTAGCACATTTTCTCCGGTTGACTTAACAGAAAAACGGTAATTTATATATTATACATCTACTGTATTATACAGGAAGAGGGAAGCAGAAAAGGTATTGTTTACCAGTCATAAAATAAAGAGCTGTATGATAGAGAGGAAGAAATAAAACACGTAAATGGGAGATTTCTGTTTTTCCTATACTTGTCTTCTTGCTCCTGTTTCATTGTTTGTACTTGAATTATCCACTCATTCTGTGTCATGTTCAGATAATTTATGTCTATTGTACTCCTGGAAGTGATGGTTAGAGCATTGCTACGAATGTAAGCAGTCACAAGACTCAACGCTGGATACTCAATGTTTGCCAGATTTACCTCTGAGCACAAATCATGAATTTAATATTTTGCAATAGAATGGCCATGATAACTAGCAGGGTATGGGCAGTGTATGATTTACAAGGGGGAAAAGGGGGCAATTTCCCCAACCCCCCCCCCCTGCTAGAGGGGGCCCCAGACTTTCTTTATTTAAAAAACTGCATAATTATTAAAAAAATGTATTATTAAAGAGGAAGTAAACACAGATTGGGTTTACTTCCTCTGTACTCCCCTGCAAAGTAGATGCATTATGTGCCACTTACCTGCAAACGAAGCATGCGATGTCCAGTGCTGTCCCCTGTGCTGGCCGTGTCCATCTTCTGCCCCTCTTCCTTTCGGGGCCGCGATCTCCGGCTCTATGACTGGCCAGAGTCGCGTGACGTCACTCCTGCGCGTGCGCGTGGGAGCCGCCAGTTACGGCACGATCACAGTAAAGAAATGGCACGGAGGCTTTTTCTTCACTGTACATGTGCCAAAATGACGTTGGCACAGCTAGTACACTGCATATCTCCTGAACTGTGCAGGTTTGGGAGATATGCAGGGCACCTACAGGTAAGTCTTATTATAGGCTTACCTGTAGGTGAAAGTGGTTGTCACGAGTGGGAGTCAAGATACAGAGCAGTTAAAGGAGTTGTAAAGGCAGAAGGTTTATTTGTATCTTAATGCATTCTATATATTAAGATAAAAAACCTTCTTAGTGTGGCAGCCTCCCCAGCACCCCCCTAATCACTTACCTGAGCCCCCTCTCTCTGCAGCGATGTCCACGAGTGTCTTAGCTGTCCCAGACACTCCTCTGGATTGGCTAAGACACAGCAGAGGCGCCCTTGGCTCCCGCAGTTGTCAATCAAATCAGTCAGCCAATCAGAGGAGAGAGGAGGCAGAGCCGGGTCAGGCTCCGTGCCTGAATGGATACACTGAGCTCTGACTCGGCTTGGGTGCCCCCATAGAAAGGTGCTGGTTGAGGGGTCACTCACCAGAGAGAGGGGCCAGGAGAGCAGACGAGGGACCCGAGAAGAGGAGGATTGGGGTTGCTCTGTGCAAATCCAACTACACAGAGGAGGTAAGTATCAAGCTTTTACAATAACTTTAAGGCTGATTGAGAGGCAAAGAAAAGGATAAGGGCTTCTGGCAGATGTTTTACATTTCAACTTCAAATTTTACTATTCCAGATGTTTCTTTTAACATGACTGTGTCAAATAAATTTATTGTCTAATTTACAAGAGACAAGTGGGTGGGACAAGGGAAAAGTTCAAAAAATGTTGGAAAGTGCCAGGCAAGAGCCCCGACCCCATCACGTGGGAGTGAAGTTAATGATCGGCAGTAATTTATCACAGTGGGAAATATGAGAGAGAAGCTCACTCCCCCATTTGGCCCTGATTGGGTCAAGGGGCAAATCCGACACGCTGTGATCTTGAATAGGGTAAAACTTTGTTAGCAATCTGTACAAATTTTTAAAATTAAGAGATTGTTTGAATCTGAGACAGGCGTTTGGTTTATCACTTATTGTAGTTTACTTTTTTATTTATCATATAATTTAATTTCTATGTTGAGGGGCCCCCCGACTTGAAGTGCCTGGGCCCCCAAGGTATAAATCCAGCACTGGGTATGGGCCCTAATGGGTAAAAGACTCTGACATTGGACTAGGGATACTCTTGTATTTTCATGCTTTTTTGGTGTGTTTTTATGCATTTTTATGTGTTTTTCGTGCATTTTTTGCAACTTCATGCATTTTCCATATATTCTAGCTGAAGTCTATGGGGTTGAGTTACTAAAGGCAAATAGACAGTTGTACTCCGGAAGTACAGTTGCTCCAGGCTTGTTGATAAGGTGAAGCTTCACTTTGCAAAGGATGTCCAATTGCATGCAAGGAAAATAAAATAACAGCATTTTTGCTGGCATATGATTGGATGATGGATCTTTTAGTAAATCAAAAACATACACATGCACCTTTCATCATGTTGCAAAGGTGTGAACAGATCATATAGGTTAGCGGTCTCCAACCAGTGATCCGTAGACCACTGATGGTCCAAAAGAAAATGTTGGTGGTCCGCCAGGGGTTCTGCCTCAAATCAACATTGTGGCGGATATATACTGCGCAATGTTGTTTCTAGTGTTGTTCTCAAGGTGCGCTGACCGTCAGTATTGTCAGCTTGCATTGATTCTCAATACCTTCTCTGTAGTTCTGGCTCCCGTGAACTCAGAGGAAGGTGCCAGGTGTAGTGCAGAGAATGGGAGGTGAAGAAGGAGGGGGCTTCCAATGGCATTGCTGATCACAGACTGTGGGAGGGAGCACAGAGCTCAAGCACATGGCTGGATAAGAGGTGAGATCCAATGATGAGTCTGTATAAGGCAGCAGTGTGTTGCAGAGTGCAGGGGAGGGCAGAGGGGGTCAGAGAGCCGGAGCATTTTGTGTATAAGGCAGCAGTGTGATACGGGGGGGTGCAGAGAGGTGGAGCATTGTGTGCATAAGGCAGCAGTATGATATGGGGGGCAGAGAGGC
>BLSH010375649.1:801170-811278 GCA_018402905.1 Glandirana rugosa
GGCAAAGAGCCAGAGCATTGTGTGTGTAAGGCAGTGGTATGATACCGGGGCAGAGAGACAGAGCATTGTGTGTATAAGGTAGCAGAGTGATATGGGGGGGCAAAGAGCCAGAGCATTGTGAGTATAAAGCAGCGGTGTAATACGGGATGGAGGGGGCAGAAAGCCAGAACATTCTGTGTATAAGGCAGCAGTGTGATATAGGGGGGCAAAGAGCCAGAGCATTGTGGGTATAAGGTAGCTTTGTGATACGGGGAGGGGGCAGAGAGCCACAGGATTGTGTGTATAAGGCAGCAGTGTGATACGGGGGGGCAGAGTATAAGGCAGCGGTGTGATACGAGGGGCTGAGAACCAAAGCATTGTGTGTATAAGGCAGCAGTGTGATATGGGGGGCAAAGAGCCAGAGCATTGTGAGAATAAGCAGCGGTGTGATACTACCCTAACCTGTCCATATACTACCCTAGCATGCCCATTTACTACCCTAGCCTGCCCCTATACTACCCTAGCCTGTCCATATACTACTATAGCCTGTCTGTATACTACCCTAGCCTGTCCATATACTACCCTAGCCTGTCTATATACTACCCTAGCCCATCCCTATACTGCCCTAGCCTGTCTACTACCCCCGCCTGCCCCTATACTGCCCTAACGTGCCCCTATGCTACCCTAGCCTGTCCATATACTACCCTAGTGTGCCCATTTACTACCCTAGCCTGCCCTTATACTATCCTAACCTGTCTATATACTACCCTGGTCTGTCCATATACTTCCCTATCCTGTCCATATACTACCCTAGCGTGCCCATGTACTACCCTAGCCTGCCCCTATACTACCATAGCCTGTCCATATACTACTATAGCCTGTCTATATACTACCCTAGCCTGTCCATATACTACCCTAGCCAGTCTATATACTACCCTAGCCTGCCCTTATACTACCCTAGCCTGTCGCTATGTACTACCCTAACCCACCCCTATACTGCCCTAGCCTGTCTATATACTACCCCAGCCTGCCCCTATACTTACTACCCTAGCCTGCCCCTATACTACCCTAGCCCTTCTATATACTACCCTAGCTCATCCCTACACTGCCCTAGCCTGTCTATATACTCCCCCAGCCTGCCCCTATACTGCCCTAGCGTTCCCCTATACTACCCTAGTCTGTCCATATACTACCCTAGCCTGTCCATATACTACCCTAGCCTGTCTATATACTGCCATAGTCTGTCTATATACTGCCCTAGCCTGTCCAAATACTACCCTAGCCTGTCTATATACTGCCCTAGACTGACCCTATACTGTCCTAGCCCACCCCATAGACAAGGTGCTGTTGCATGGAAAGCTGACTTCCTGATAAATTTAATTTTAGTTTGAATTGTCATGATAATAATAAAATAATGGATGTGTAGGGTTGAGCAGACACCTGGATGTTCGGGTTCGGCGTGTCCTGCCGAACTTCGCGTAAAAGTTCGGGTTCGGTACCGAACTTGACCTGAACTTGACCCTGGACCCCGAACCCCATTGAAGTCAATGGGGACCCAAACTTTTCGGCACAAAAATGACTGTAAAAAAGTCCTGGCAGGTGCTAGGGGGCTGCAAAAGGAAGTAAAATGGGGGTAAGAGTAGGACAAGTGCCCTACAAAAAAATGGGGATAGGGAAAATAACTGTCCCTTACAGCAACAGCAGGAACCTGACCCTATAATAGTAGGCGATGATTTTAGAACAATAATCTGTCCCTTACAGCAACAGCAGGAACCTGACCCTATAGGAGTAGGCGATGATTTTAGAACAATAATCTGTCCCTTACAGCAACAGCAGGAACCTGACCCTATAGGAGTAGGCGATGATTTTAGAACAATAATCTGTCCCTTATAGCAACAGCAGGAACCTGACCCTATAGAACTAGGAGATGATCTGTCCCTCAAAGCAGTAGACTCTAGTCTACCTAGTCCAGAATCAGATCGTTCTGTAATGCAGGATGAGATGTTATTATATCTGCAATCTGTCCCTCACAGCACCGGCAGCATCCTCTCCCTAGACTAGCCTGAGAGCATGTGGCATGCAGCACTACGTGACTCCAGCTTATACAGGGGCTGGGTCACATGATGCACTGGCCAATCACAGCCATGCCATTAGTAGGCATGGCTGTGATAGCTGCTAAGGGCAAACCAGTGAAACGCTTGTTGATTGGCTGCCCTGCAACTATTCAACAGGCGGGATCAAATACCCAAACCCAGATCCTGAACCCAAACTTTTTTCCAAATGTCCGGGTTCGGGTCCGGGTCACGGACACCCCAAAATTCGCTACGGACCCGAACTTTACAGTTCGCATTCCCTCAACTCTATGGATGTGGGGGCCTTTTGGTGGGCGTGATTTTTTGAGGGGTGGGGGGGGGGAATCATTTCATTCTTGGACCCAGGCAGCACAATGTCTTGGACCAGCCTGGCCAAAGCACAACAAATTGCACAGCTGTGAACGGAAACTACAGGCCCATTCACCCTTGTCCATTTTGTGCAGTAAACTCATACACTTAACTGCATGAAAAATGCATTCCAAGTACAAATCTCATTCATTCCTACAGTATGTGGCTGGTTGATTCATAATCCTCAAATTAGCATGTTAAAAAATAAAGGACTTGCTGTATTATTGTGCATTTTTGTACACGTGTCATGCATTTTCAATGCACTTGCACAAATGTGCATATGTTATAATAATGGTTAGCAGTCTTGCCTTGTAGCACTGAGTCTTTGGTTCAAATTCCAACCAGGACACTACCCTCCCTACACACTCCAAATGATATGCTGGTAGGTTAATTGGCTCCTGTCTGAATTGCCCTAGTATGTGAATGTATGAATGTGAGTTAGGGACCTAATGATTGTAAGCTCCTTGAGGGCAAGGACTTGTGTGAATGTACAATATATAAATTGCTGGTGATATATAAATAACTGTAATAAAATAATAGTAATGCATATACTGTATGTGCGTAGGTGTACAAGCACCCTTTAGAATAATTAATATTACCCTCTGTCAGGGCTGTTGAACACACTGCACTAGAATTACACAACAAATTACTCCTATTGCGAACTACAAGACAAAGCATGGCCTGTGATTTCCAATGATGCCAAAGCTAAATTGAAAAACCTGGAGGAAGGAAAAACTGCTTTTAGCCTTCCTTAACCACTTCAACCCCGGAAAGTTTTACTCCCTTCCTGACTAGAGCACGTTTTGCGATTCAGCACTGCGTCGCTTTAACTCACAATTGCGCGGTCGTGCGATGTTGTACCCAAGCGAAATCTGCGTCCTTTTTTTCCCACAAATAGAGCTTTCTTTTGGTGGTATTTGATCACCGCTATGTCATTTCTGGTCGCCGCTATAAACAAAGAAAAGCGACAATTTTGCAAAAAACCCCAATATTTCTTACTTTTTGCTTAAATTCAAATCCGAAAAAAATATATAAAAAAATTTTTTTTCATTGTTTTTGGCCAATTTATATTCTTCCTCCTATTTTTGGTAAAAAAAAAATTGCAATCGGCATTTATTGATTGGTTTGTGCAAAAGTTGCCGCGTTTACGGATGATGAGAATTCATTTCTGGGGTTTTTATTTATTTATTTATTTTTACTAGTAATGGCGGCGATCTGCGATTTTTAGCGGTACTGTGATATTGACACTTTTTTGGCACCACTGACATTTATACAGCGATCAGAAATTTAAAATTTTTGTCCACTGATTACTGTGTAAATGTCATTGGCAGTGAAGGGGTTAACCTGCAGGGGGCGATCTAGGGGTTAACTGTGTTCCCTGGGCGTGTTCTAACTGTGTGGGGGCTGGGCTACCATGGGCATAAGAGATCTAACTGATCCCAGTGACAGGGATCAGTAGATCTCTTATGTCCCCATTGAAAGAGCGGGGAACCGCAGTGTTTACATCGGTGGTTCCCCGCTCTTTGGCTCTAGCAGCTCATCGCGGCTCACCAGTGGACATCGGGTCCGCCCGACCGACGGGCACACTCCTCCGGAGTGTGTCAGGCACGAGGGTGCGCCGCGCGATTGCCCCCTAGCTGCGCTTGCTCAAATTGGCGCCTTTTTACGGCGATTCGCGCTAAGCGTCCACACCGCCGCAGTAAATATACTGTGCGCGGTGTGGAACCGGTTAATGGTAAGTTTTAAAACTGATTGGTTACCATAGGAAACTGCAACAGACATTTTTGCTATGATTCCCATCAATTAATTAGCACCAGTGAGCTTTCTCCCACGCCACTATGATAATGATAACACCATGGGATTGATTTATTAAAACTGGAGAGTGCAAAATCTGGTGCAGCTGTGCATAGAAACCAATCAGATTTCAGGTTTTTCTGTCAAATGGTAATCAAACACGCTGATGTTAGATGCTGATTGGCTACCATGCAGAGCTGCGCCAGATTTTACACTCTCCAGTTTAGTAAATCAACCCCTATGTGTGAGGTTATGTAATACATATATGATGCTGTGGTATCATAAGAAAGAAAGGAGAGTACAAATGTTAATCTGATATTTGTTCTCATGTGATACCTCAATAATATGTCACATAAACCTACTTTATATTTTATTTAATATGGCAGCGATCCAGACAGCAACAATGAGGCGCAAATTAGATTGATTTACTAAAACTGGAGAGTGCAAAATCTGGTGCAGCTCTGCATAGAAACCAATCAGCTTCCAGGTTTTATTGTCAAAGCTTCATTGAACAAGCTGATTAGAAGTTAGAAGCTGATTGGCTACCATGCACAGCTGCACCAGATTTTGCACTCTCCAGTTATAGGTGTACGTTTATAAAGCAGTGTAAAAAATCCACTGCACAGTTCTCCGGCATTCACAGAGGAGATTGTTCTTCTCTGTGTGCCTGCTTATAAAGGTGTGTAGATCACTTCACAGTTTGTGAAGTGAAGTGATCTACAAACGCTTTAAACTGTGGAGAACGCCCTGATCTCGTGAGACATTACGAGATTACAGCACCGAAATTCACAGAAACTCAGAGATGTCCATTTATTAAGCAGTGATAAATTATCACCGCTCAGTAACGGACATCTCCGAGGAGCCCGCCCAAACAGTAAATACAATTATTAGCCCCCCTACACTATATATGTGTATATAAACCCATACACACCTTATATATACATATATATACACATACATTATACATACATGTATATACACACATACATCATATACATGTATGTACATATATACACATATACAGGGCAGGGGGGCATGGCTTATGTGTTGGGGGGTCTGAACGAGGCAGGGGGAAGTCTCTAATCTTCCTCCTTCCTCGGGATTCTCTCTTCACCCCCCCAATTCTCCACCTCTGAGCTGGTGAAGCGGGGAGGGTGAATTCTGACCGAGATCACCTGTGATGTGCAGTGATCACTGCTTTTTAAACTGACCGTTTCTGTGTCAGTGAATGACAGTTGGAGATGTGCAGAGATAATCGGTGAAGAACAGCTTCTCTCCCGATTATCTCTGCTTTATAAACGGAAAATGAGCTGTGATCAGCGGTGATCCTTGGGATCACCGCTGATCACAGTTTTATAAAAGGACACCTTAGTAAATCATTGCAGTATCCTGTAAACACATCTGTTTTTAGCTCCATCTGATCACTAAAATATTAATTATGATTTGTTGCTTTGGGATACTGCACGGTATACTCCATCTGTATACGTCTTACCTTTACACTGTTTGTATACTGTTTTTTATGAGTATTAAGAGTAGAATATAGAATTGTAATAAAGAAAGTGCAGATTTCTGGCATTTTATCAATAATAAATGGCAGCAGTGAAAACAGCAACATTGTGCAAAAGCCCAGTATTCTATAGCCATCAATTAAAATGTAGCTCCATCTGATCAGTAAAAGAGGAAATATGACTGGTTGTAGGCCATGGAACCAGTGTGCACTGTCTGGGATACTGCACTGTATACACTATCTTTATACTCCTTACCTTTACACTTTTTATATTGTCTTTTATTGAATATTAAGAGTAGAATATAACATTGTAATGATTTCTGGTGTTGTATCAAGAGTATATGAAGCTAATGGAAACAATCATGTGCAAAGCTCAGTATCATACAGCCACTAATTCAATCTGAGCATTAAAAGATTAATTATTTTTAGTTGCTCTTTATACAGTATCGTTATATTCCTTTCTTTACACCCTTTATATATGTTGGTCTTTTGAGTAAAAGTAGAATATAGAACTGTAATAAATAAAAGGCAGATTTCTGTTGTTTTGCTAAGATTAAATGGCAGCAGTGGGAAGAGCAATAATGATGTGCAAAGCTCATTGTCCTTTAGGCACTAATCAGAATTGTGTCCATATGATCAGTAAAAGATGAATTAGGATTGGTTTCTGTGTACTCTATCTCTATACTTCTTACCTTTATACTTTTTATATTGTCTTTTATTGCATAGCATATGTTATATTGCAGCAGTGAGGAGCAACAATAATGTGCAAAGCTCAGTATCCTATAGGCACTAATCAGATTTTGTCTCCCTCTGATCAAGATGAACATGGTTGGTTGCTTTGGTATACTGTGTTGTGTACTCTATCTCTATACTTCTTACCTTTATACTTTTTATATTGTCTTCTATTGCATACAGTATATATTATATTGCAGCAGTGAAAATAGCAAAAATGATGTGCAACGCTCAGTATTCTATAGGCACTAATCAGATTTTGTCTTCCTCTGATCAGTAAAAGATGAATTATGATTGGTTGCTTTGGGATACTGTGCTGTATACTCTATCTCTATACTCCTTACCTTTATACATTTTATATTGTCTTGTATTGCATAATAGTATATATAATATAGTTCAATATTAAAAAGAGCAACAATGATGTGCAAAGCTCTGTATCCTATAGCCACAAATCAGAGTTTGTCTCCCTCTGACCAGTAAAAGATGGATTATGATTGGTTGCTCTGGGATACTGTGCTGTGTACTCTATCTCTATACTCCTTATCATCCTTTTATATTGCAAAATATTGCACAATTGGCGTAGCATACAGTATTTATCATATTGCAGCAGTGAAAAGAGCAAAAAAAGATGTGCAAAGCTCAGTATCCTATAGGCAGTAATCAGATTTTGTTTCTATATGATCAGTAAAAGAGGAATTGGGATTGGTTTCTCTGGAACACGGTGCTGTATATTCCTTACCGTTATACATTTTATATTGTCTTTTATTGCATATTAAGAATAATATATACATTATATTGCAACAGTGAAAATAGCAACAATGATGTGCAAAGCTCAGAATCCTATGGGCACCAATCAGATTTTGTCTCCCTCTGATCAGTAAAAGATGAATTATGATTGGTTGCTTCGGGATACTGTGCTGTGCACTCTATCAGTTTACTCCACTTATTATATGAGTATATATTATATATAGAGCAACAATGATGTGCACGGTTCAGAATCCTATAGCCACAAATCCGATTTTGTCTCCCTCTGATCAATAAAAGAAGAACTATTATTGGTTGCTTTAGAATCCTGCACTCCTAACCTTTATACTTTTTATAGTAGGATATAGAACTGTAATAAAGAAATGGCAGATTTCTGGTGTTCTATCAAGACTGCCCATTGTATTTCTCATCTCTTGTTTTCAGGGAAGGTTTAAAGGAAGACTCTATGCCAGCCCGACACTAGCCAATTATGTACCCGTCTGCCAGGGCCCATTGTTTCAGTTGGCAAAGCCTCCATGTGGGAAAAGTAGGTTTCTCCAGCACCAAGTGCAGATGGGATGTGAGCTGGTGGGAGATGTCTCCTTGTAGCATCTGGTCAGTGGCTGGGGGGACAGAGGCCACTGTCACATATAGGAATCCCTGCTATGTCCACTGATTGCTGGAGATAAATTGATGTCACATCTTCTTCATTAGCGCTTATGGATCCAGACAGCCATCGCTGGGAATCACTGGGGGCTCCGCTCAGGAATTCCTGAACTTAACCTTTTGCCTGGACCTCCCTTACTGCAGGTAAAACCTCAATATATTCTGTATTCCTCAATGCAGTCTGCTGACCTGCCTGCTGTGTGTAGGATTTGTGTACACAGCTCCTCATAGATATCAGCTGTAAAATATCCCGACAATTATAAATCGGGATAAAATGCATTTTAATGGATCCCCATCAAAAAGATGTTTAAGACAATACTGAGATTATAGCATGTAGATTATTACAGATTGGTTTTGTATTTGTTTGTTGATGTAAAATTATTTTATTTCTACATACAGCTATGATATAATATACAGATCAGTCAGCCTACCCCCTGTACAGTGTGTACTATAGTGGGTATATGTGGGTACCCTTTAAATGTACCCCTGTTCTAGTCTATGCACATGGTGTACTACAAACCCAAGGAGTGTGTACACACCACAATAGCACAATACCACACCACACACCATACCACACCACACACCACACACCACACACCACACACCACACTACACACCACACTACCACACCACACACCACACTGCCACACCACACACCACACTACCACACCACACACCACACTACCACACACCACACTACCACACCACACTACCACACCACACACCACACACCACACTACACACCACACCACACTACCACACCACACTACCACACCACACACCACACTACCACACACCACACTACCACACCACACTACCACACCACACACCACACACCACACTACACACCACACTACCACACACCACACCACACTACCACACCACACTACCACACACCACACCACACTACCACACCACACACCACACCACACACCACACACCACACTACCACACTACCACACACCACACACCACACTACCACACCACACAATAGCTCCTACAGTCAGTGCTCTGATACTCCTCTCCATTTATTATACACAGCATTACAGAGTTTATATTTGATTGCTGTCATTTAATTTCTACATTGTACAATCATACAATGTAAAATACATACATTGTAAAATCATACAATCATGTACAATCATAGAATATTGTTAACCTACCTCCTGTATAGTGTGTACTATAGAGAAAATGTGGGTGTACTTTAAATTCCCATGTACTCCTGTGTTAGTCTATGCACACTGTATACTACAAACCCAAGGAGTGTGTACATACCACAATAGCACAACAATAGATCCTACAGTCAGTGCTCTGATACTCCTCTCCAGTCTGATCTCCAATTACATTAAAATGATTGGAGATACGGCTGTTATAATAATAGAATATTGCCTTTAGTAAAATAATATTTCTTTGTTTTTTTAATAGTTTATTGCCTTTAATAACGTACAAATGGATAGTATGATTGTAGTATGGAATGTATAGTGTAGTATGGTGTATATACTCTATGTAAGGTATATACTCATTTACAATATGGCATTGTCTGTGTATAGTGAATATACTCTGTGTAAGGTATATACTCATGTATAGTGTAGTATGGTGTGTATACTCTGTGTAAGGTATATGCTCATGTACAGTGTAGTATAGTGTGTATATACTCTGTGTAAGGTATATACTCATGTACAGTGTAGTACGGTGTATATATACTCTGTGTAAGGTATATGCTCATGTACAGTGTAGTACGGTGTGTATATACTCTGTGTAAGGTCATGTACAGTGTAGTACGGTGTATATATACTCTTGTAAGGTATATACTCATGTACAGTATGGTGTATATACTCTGTGTAAGGTATATAGTCATGTACAGTGTAGTATGTTGTATATACTCTGTGTAAGGTATATACTCATGTACAGTGTAGTACGGTGTGTATATACTCTGTGTAAGGTATATACTCATGTACAGTGTAGTATTGTCTGTGCATAGTGTGTATACTGTGTACGGACGGTATACTCGGGTAAAGATGAATTTGCTGGAATCGTTTGTCTATGTAATAAAACAGTAAAGAATGTGAAGATGTCACAAATAGCTGTGTGGTGTTCATGACAATGATTGCTCAAAAAAGTACCCCCCACCCCCCCAAAAAAACGAAAGGACCTAAATATAAAATTCTGTGATCGGGTGTTGAAAATGAACAAGAGTAACTTTTTTTGGTAAATGGAGACACTCATTTTGATTGTTAATATATAT
>BLSH010375649.1:827017-844473 GCA_018402905.1 Glandirana rugosa
AGCGTATAGGATTGTACTTCAATAATATGTATATATATACTCACTATTCGGTATAATAACTTCATGTTAGGATATGCGACCTATTCAATAATAGTAGAGTATCTTGGGTGATATATTTTGTGGATTGTGGTTTCTCTTTTTTTTTTTAACTCTTTTTGAAGTGTGGCAACATTTGTATAGGTGGTGTTCACTGAACTCCCTACCCACCCTATAATAATGACTTTTGCAGTAGATGACGCTTGCCTGGTAAACTGGACTTCCAGTACCATGGTCAGCGCCATGCTATAGACATGGCTGCTGTATGGGAAGGAGGCATCAGATGTATACACGGCTCATATATATGGATTACACCTGAAAGACTGATCTAGGCAATAAGGAACATGGGCATTTTATTTTTTTCTTTATAATTGATATATGGATTTATCCAATTATTTATCTAAATTCACTCCCTGTGCCTCCAAATGAATACGATCTGTGATTGTACATTTCTTGTACAATATTCCAGCTAATATATACACCTATATTTAATTGGGCTACTGCACTCTCTAAAATACAATGCATCAGCCTCTATGTGACCTCAGGGTACTGCCGAAAAGTACATTCTCCATTCTGTAAAATAACAAATACATCACAAAAGTTTTTTTTTTTTTTTAAAGATTTTTTTTAAACTCTTTTATTGGGCTGCATAAGTCGAACTCAATAGAGCATGAAGTTATATGAACTCCTATTTTATGTTATATTTAAGTGATATGCTGGTATATCCTTGATGTGAGTTTTTACTTCATTTCGGATTATTCGACTCTTCTGTATTGCACGCAATTTATTTCTTCTGAAAATAATTTGCTACTATATTATTATTTTTTTCAGCATGCAACCTGCTGTAGTGTTCCTTCTAAAATTATTTATGTGGCCCCAAAAATATTCCAGTGCACAAAATCTATAGGCGCAGCTCTGTGGATTTTTTAAAATTATTGGTTTCTTTCACATTTTAGGCTAGATACTTAAAAATACGGTTCCTGAAAATAGACAAGTTTCTTACAAATAAAAAATAAAATGGTATACAAATACCATTATATAATTAATGTTTGCATTATTTCCCCGAGCAAATAAAAAACACTCATTCATTCCCCTGCACGCATCTGAATCCCCCAAATGTATGCATGCATTAGGTGTGGCTATTATTCTGCAAAGGGGATTTGAATAGCTGCTGTATAATAGACTGGAGTGTCTGACAATCACCTAATATATGCGTGTGCCATTTCATTCGCTTGTGTAAGTAATTTGCAATTATACATTCTATATATATTTTTATATAGACTTCGCAGACTCGCAATACAGAAACTGCATTTTTTTTACAAAAGTATATACTTTCTTTACACTCCATAAATTGTGTGAAATATTTTACAGTTATTTATTTATTCAATATTTGATCTGCAACAAGCCTGAACTAACACGATATTATCTATGTTTAGCTAATATCCTTATTGATTAACGCTATATGATATTGATTTTTTATTTTTTAAATTGAAAATAAACATAATGCAGGTCACACAGTAAATCTATCAGTTTTGCCAATTTTTCACACAATGGGGGGGCATTGGATGAAGTCAATTCCTGTATTAATAAGTGACTCCAGACAAAGAAAGTGGTGTCGGGCCTCATGTTATTCTTTGCCCATCAGTGTACTTGGTAGTACTTTGATATCATCTTATGATGGTGCAGCTATATGAATATAGGACTAAGGTGACAATAGGGATGTGCCTTTTTTCCAGTAGATGTTTTGCATTTACTTATAAGGTATCTTGTAGATTTTCAATGGATTTGTAAAGCAAAGATGAATCCAAATGCAAGAAGTTTTTATTTTTAATTTTTTTTTGGTTGCATGTTGAGCATAAGCTGTTATTATAACTGGATTTGCTGGGCATTCATTGCTAGTATAATGCAGGGCCCCTGTTCTGCTCCAAGGGCCATTTAAGGAGGGAAATATAATTTCTTATTTACCCTCCTATGTATGGTTAAAGGAAAATATATACAGAGAGAATATATACACAGTATACAGGTGTGTGTGTGTGTGTGTATATATATATATATATATATATACAGACAGACAGACAGACAGACAGACAGATAGATAGATAGATAGATAGATAGATAGATATGTGTGTGTGTGTATATTTTATGAAAATAAAAAAATAAAAATTATATATATATATATATATATATATATATATATATATATATATATATATATATATATATTTAAGGAACTAGAACAGGTTATTTTTCTGTTTGCAACCATTACATAAAAATACAATACAAATTATATTTTTTAAAATAACTAGAACAGACTGTTTTCTGTCTGCAACCATTACATAAAAAAAAGTATATATTTATTGAAAAAAATTACATTTATACATATATATATATTTTTTAAATAGCTAGAACAGACTGTTTTCTGTCTATAGCCATTTCTTGGATTGATGTGTATATAGGGGGTGCTGTCCCTGTCAATCAATGCAGCATGAAGTTTATTTCTGCACATTCCATAGAGTGCTAGATCTTTGGATAAAAGAGCGGGAAGTTGGGGCAATTTAAATATCTGTGTTCTCATTGGGCCTGCAGAGTGATGTCATACTTCTATCCAGCCTGTTATTATTAGAAATAGGTGGCAGAGAGCTCACTGGCTCCCATCATCAGTGTAGAGCAGCGTATGGCATGCTTCCTCCAGTTGGGAAGAGCCGCCCAGGTTCCTAGGCTTACATGATGAGAAGATTCCTATGACCACCAGGGCCTACTCACTTCTAATGGACCTTTTTTTTTTCTTCTCCTCCTGGCAGATGTTGGCTTTGGTGAAGTGGTGGCCTTCTGGCTGGTGGCAAGTTGGGGAGTTTGTTTCTATCTTTGGTTATCTAGCTGTATGAGTGTAAATCAGCCGTCATAAAGCTAGATAACCGAAAGTAGGAATAACTTCCATGACGTCATAAAGAAAAGAAGACCATAAATTACATGATGATGAAACTACAATTTGTGAGATATAACAAAGGTAAGCCCATCCTTTCATTACGCCCATTGGTTTATCTTTCATTTGCACACATGTTATAGATAGTTTGATGATTGCCTTCTACCAAAGGACCTACAGTGTCTGCTGTAAGACTATATATATATATATAGATATATAGATATATAGATATATCTATATATCTATATATATATATATATATATATATATATATATATATATATTAGATAGATAGATAGATAGATAGCTTGTTTATATTACCTCCTTACTATGAAGCCTTCCGGCCATCTCCAAGACTTACTAATTTGCTCATTTCCATGGGCCATGGCAGCTTTGTTTGCTCCTGCTCAGAGGGGATAGGGATCTCTTTGAAGAGTGAAGTGAAGCAGAAATGAAGAATGATGGAGAGAATGTATTTTAAGATTTCTGGGGGGTAGTTTTGCAATTTAACAATCACACAATAATGATTAGGCCCTTTTCCTAGTTGCCTTATCACATGTCTTCTTATCACAATGCATTCGACAACTGGGAGGGGATGGGATTGCCATCTCAAGATCTTGCAAATAAATATGAAAAAGTATTTGTGAAATCTGCATGCAGTTTCCATGGCAACACCAAATACAGCGCGCCCATGCTTTCTTCTGCCACATTTAGCTGCTATTTGTAGTCAAACTGCGCTTTGTCTGATCATCAGGGAAATACAGAGGAAGCTGTGTGGGCTTCATGGCTACACCCAACCCCTTCTACTATCAGAATGCCTTCATGCCATGGGACAAACAGCATTCTGATTTTATTAACTAAGAACTTTACTGCTGGATGAGATGGTGGCCTGGGGTTGATGTATGCACAGTGCTCATAGGAGGGGAAATCTACTATAGATGTATGGGATACAAAGCTGATGTTTGCATGATGCTCATAACAGGGGACATTTGCTATAGATGTATAGAAAACAGAGCTGAGGTATGTAGAGTACTCATAAGAGGACAAGATTGACCATTCAAGTATGGCATGCCTAAGAGGGGAAAAATGAGCTAGAAGCAAAAAAAACTTCTGAGCTGACATATGTATGGTGCTCATAGGAGGGGGCATATGCTACAGATGTATAGAAAACAGGGCTGATGTATGTAGGGTACTTGTAAGAGGGCAAGACTCACCATTAATGTAGGGTATGCCTAAAGGAGGAAATATGCTACAGATGTATAAGACATCATGCTGTTGTATGCATGGTGCAGAGAGGAAATATGCTGGCAAGGTGTAGAAAACAGGGTTGATGTATATAGGGTAATAGGTAAATATTGACTATAGATGAATAGTATGCCTAAAAAGAGGAAATATAAAACATATACAGTATATAAGACACAGAAGGGAAATATACCTGTACAGAAACCAGAGCTCACGTATGAAAATATACTATCAATGTATGGGAATTAGTGTATGCACGGTACTCATAATAGGGGAAATAAACTATAGATGTATAGGAAACAGAACCAATGTATACATGGTGCTCATGAGAGAAGAAATATGAAATATATATATATATATATATATATATGAAAGAGATCTGATGTATGTATGGTACTCACAAGAGGGGAATATGCTACAAATGTATAAGACACAGAGCTATTGTGTGCTCAGACATGAGGAAATATGCTAGAGATGTATAGAATACAGGGCTGATGTATATAGGGTCCTCATAATAGGGCACGATAGACTATAGGTGAATAGTATGCCTAAAGGGGGAAATATACTACAGATGTATAAGACACAGAGCTGTTGAATGCATGGTACTCATAAGAGGGAAAATATACTTTAACTGTATAGAAAACAGAGCTGACGTATGCATGGCACTCATAAGAAAGGAAATATGCTATCTATGTATAGGAAATAGAGCTAATGTATGCATTGTACTCATAAGAATTGAATATGCTGTAGCTGTATAAGGCACAGAGCTGTTATATACATGACACTCATAACACAGTAAATATACTATAGATGTATAGTTAATGTATGCATGGTATTCATTAGAGGGGGAATAGTTGATAGATATATAGAAAATGAAGCTGATATATGAATGGTACTCATAAGAAGGACAAATATGCTATAGAACAGATATATAAAGAAAACAGTTTTAGGAGCCTTCATGCTCTCCAGTGTTTATTTCTCCATTTACATTCTCATGCTATTTGTGTATATATAATGTTATAATGTTTCTAAACTATATATATATATATATATATATACTGTATATGCCCATTGCTTTGGTCTGTTCATCAGCATATATATATGCATACATTGCTTTGTTCATCTATATGTGCATTTAATTAGGTATGAATGTGAGTGTCTAAACTATTACATCTCCAATCACAGGAATACATTTAATTCAGTCTTTCCTATATGAAGAAAACTAACTAAATTGGTGCTCTCCAGCATTTCAGCTCCCATAATTCCAATGCAGCCCAAATTTTGCCAAGAATCAGACAAGAGTTATGGAACCATGTATGTTCCAATTAGTATTTGATCTAGAGTTTGTAGTAATGTTTGGATGTTTATTTTTTTTTTATTTTTATTTTTACATTTTGTCCAGCAATTGAATTTTAGATTAGGGAAAAGGGTTACAGTTATGGGAATCCCCTGAAGCTTTATTTTAATTCCTTTTTTTAAACATTCGTGGTATTAAAAGTACATCCACTGGCCACACCCATGCAGAACGCTTCTATCTCACCTCGCAAGGAGGACTGTGGGTGGAGTTTCTTACTGACTTACTGTAGGTAGTAGGCAGCTTCCTGTAGGTAGACTAGAATAAAATAATGGTGTTTAAAATACAATCATGAGTACTCTTGGCAGTTATGACTTGCAGTGGCAATATAGGATGCAATCCAGTTATGGTTGGTAAGTAGTTTTCAGTTTTGTGCAGAGCACATGGATCTCTGATTAGCACTAGAATTGCTCCCACAGATTGCTCAGGGGAGCCTCCCAGGTAATGGCTGGGCATTGCAGAGCATGAGTGATTAGAATTAAACCACATTTACAAGCGTTACTAATCCAACTCTGGAGCAATAATCCTGTGAATTGCTGGGACCCACACGCGGGCACAAATTAAAGGTGCAACATTATTTTTTTTTTGTCATGGTCCTCAACTGTGAACAAGGCCTGGCTTAACTTTTAACTATCTTGAAGCTCTTGAGTGAAATAGATCATGAATCCTATTGGTCTGAACCCATTCTCTAGGTTGGTTTTATGGATCATCAGCAGCATCTGCACTATGTTATTAGGAAGATTGCTTTGCAGAATAGGAGGGGCACGGAGTCCTGGTACTTGATTGCCTGATTGTGGGGCTTTGTTTGCTAAATTTGTTTTGGCTTCAGTAGATACATGAAGCTGAAGTCTTGGGTCAGTGGACTACATCATTCAGGGCATGTTGAGCTCTATAGAGGTGGCCTGTGTTCTATAACCTTAGTCATTCTAAAGGGGAGCTTTAAGTGGGATAGACTCATTCACTTCCAAGCTGCTCTCAGCAATTGAAACTGTGGACTTGAAAAGAGGGCAATTTCTTAAATGCTGGGGCCTTGGCACAGGCTAATTGGTTTTGGTTCAAGGAGAAAGATGATTTGTGAAAATCCCAAATAGGGTTTTCCCACGCCATAATACCACTCTAGCTATAATTAGGTAAAATGAAATTACACACAAGGGGGCTTAAGTGTAACCAAATTAGGTATCACGCAAAAGCCCCCATCCGTAAATATTAATACTTATTGCTATATATGTGTGTATTTACACACACACACCTCAGTTTATTAGTTCTATCTATAGTTTATAGATGTACAATTGTCTGAAGGAACATCTATTTCAACACTACTGATTATCTCCAAAACTTTTTAGGATTTTATTTGGTTGCAAAATATTTGAGAAGGACCAATGTTGCCATAAAAAATTAATGAGTTGAATTATTTTTTAGTTGTTTTTTTTTGACTGAATGATATATATCTATATTTTTTGCAAGTGATCTTGACTTAATTGAAAGATTGTACTCTATACGCATGTACATCCTCCTACTTTGAAGCATGGTTTCTATGTTATCTTAGCACCATAGCTCCATCTCAACCATATCTTGCGAATGTACAATAGACTCTGCAGAGGAAGCCTTTGGGATTGATTTACTAAAGTTATAGAGACTGTTCACTAAAAGTAAGAGTAAACTCTGAAAAAAGATATAGTATGCATACTAGCACAAACTTAATCCTGCCATAGCTGGTGCGATTTTCTTTTGCAACCATGGCAGTCAGTGTTAATGGGGGAATTCCTTCTGCAGAGCTATTGTGTTCTCCCGGTGGGGGGGTTTGGCACAGGGAGCCATCCCTCCTGGGAGAACACAGTGATTATTGCTAGTGGCCATAGCCACTGGCAATGATTGCATGTAAAATCTGACATGCTGTCAATGGATCAATTGATGGATTGACTTGGGTTGGGGTCAATCAGCCTGTCCATGGTTTGAATCTCGGCTGGTCCCTGCTGAACCGGCTGATATTCAAACCACTTATGGCCAGCTTCACATGTCAAAGGAAGTCCTCCACCCACCGCTGCTTGTGCTTCCATCATCGCTTTGACTTCCTTCCAGGTCTGAACTCTCTGGCCACTTGAATGGCTGGGCTGCGATGACGTTACTCCCGCACACGCGCACAGGATTTACAATTGCGGCACATTAGTCGCTGCATGCAGAGTGCACTGTGCATGCACATTAACACAACTGAGTGGTGGCTGGTCCATAAGGGGCGCAGGGGGCGCTGCCCCCCCAAAGTTCCCAAAGTTAGTTCCCCAAATAAGAAAGCTAATCATAGAACAATTTATTTTAAAATAAATGATAATATGACTAACATTTTTTTAACATCTTAAAGTTAAAAAAATGTTAGTCATATTATAATTTATTTAAAAATAAATTGTTCTATGTGTGTGCACTGCGGGGCGCCAGACTAAAGGGTGTTTATTAGGTCCATCAATTTTTAAGAAGCATGTGATTTGAGCCTGATTGGCTTTACTTGGCTTGCTTTAGGTTGTCCTTGAGGCACAGAGCACTCCTACTTTTGATTTTAGTGAATCAATATTCGCTATTGCGTGACTTCCGGTTTCCAGCCTCTCTTCCCGGCCAATCAGGAGGCTGAAGATTTGGAACCCGCAAAGAAGACCGGGTTAACACGGAAGCTGCCGGGTATCTGGGGAGCAGTGACAGCTTACTTGTAGGTAAGTCTTATGGCATCCTCTGGTGAGTGCGGACCTGGAGGGGTTTGATTGCGCCGCTCCCAAATTATTTTTAGCACCAGCTGCCACTGCACTTAAAGTGGACCTTCAGTCATTTTTTCAACTTTCCATATATTAAATCTTCTGCCCTTGTTGATTTAACTTTGGATAGTAAAAAAAAAAAAAAACATTTTTTTTTTGCCTGCAAATACCTTATACAGCCCACTTCCTGTTTCTTGTCTGGTTATTAGCCTAGGCATATGCACAGCTTTCTCTCCAATTCTCGTGAGAGTTTGCCAGGAAGGGGGGGGGTGAGTCATAAGAGCCAATGCAAGAGTTGGAGGTGTGCCTCTGTGTGTCTGTGTAAATCCAGGAAGTGAACAGGCAGCAGCTTCAGCTGCCCACAGTTAAAATGGCTGCAGCCAGAATTAGCGGAGGGAGATTTTTGCAGCATATTTGGCAAGTACAGAATCACAGCATATATAAAATAATATGCAAAGTGGTTGGAGGGAAGCTTCAGAGTGGGAAAAATGTTTTTATTACAGATTATGGCCTCATGCACACAGGCCATTTTAAAACCATCAGCACTAAAGCAGCGCTAAAAACGCTCATTTTGCCAATAACGTTTTACCACGTTTTTGCGTGTTTTCCCTGTGTTTTGCTGCGTTCTCCCGCATTCGTGTTTTTTGACGTTTTTCCATTAAAAACTCTACCTATAATGTTAAATTGTCAAACACGGCTAAGCGCAGCTAGACGCGCTCAACCGGGTTTAGCCGCGTTTTTGACGTTTTTCATTTTTACTGCTCCTGCACAGGCTATCATTTTTTTTCTACTGCCTCCAAACACCTCTGACAGTTTATGTGTGCATGGACACATAGACTAACATGGAGGGGCTTTTAGGGGCAGTTAAAAAAACCATCAAACTCCCCTAAAAGCAGCTGTAAAAACGTCCTGTGTGCATGATGCCTATGTGAGCAGGCTGCAGTTCCTCATTAACTACAGTCAATGTGAATATTTCCTAAATGGTACACATTTAGGATATGTCCACTGTTCCTACAGGTAAGCCTTATTATAAGCTTACCTGTAGGTACAAGTGAAAGAGCAAAGTTTACTACCGCTTTATATCCACTTTGAAGAATCAATGTTCTCCGGGGATGATAAAAAAGAGGAGCTGTATTCATTTTCATTGCCCAATCTCATGCAGGGAAATTTTGAAAAAGTGTTTTTTTCTTTTTCTTTGCTTGATTGGACAATTGAAGTGAACAAAGCTACATTATGGTGAACATTCACTTTCCAAAGTTAACTGTCTCTACCTCTTTAGTGAATCAACTTCTTTGTGTTTATGGAACACTTCCTTTTACTCAGCTGAGGAATTGGCTACAGATCTGGAGATTATAGCCTTAGGTCTATATGTGGCTCATTCTCTATAGAGGGACAGTATTATTTACTGATATTTCTGAGGGTGCAAAGGAAGTCTGTGTTCCCGAGAGCTTTTTGTTAGGATGTGTTAAAAAAAAAAAACACCTTCGTTTCGCAGATTGTCTAAAACTGTCAGAGGTCTCCAAATTTAGCAGTCCTGTTTAACTGTTCCAGCCACACCTGCAGAATAGAAAGTCATGAGGGAAGCAGAATCCGTGCCAGGGCTGCAGGTGACACATTTGAAGACAGGTATTTAAGAACCTTTCTCGCCTTTCATTCTGTTAACACACTAGGAGGAATGTGAGTTGACACTTTCTTTTCCTTCTCTTGACAAAGTCACTCAGCCCATGACAATCCATTAATGAAGGGAGAAAACGAAGAGTGATCATTAGTGAATACCAGCGGTCCTGTTCTTCTTTAAGGATGACCAGTGTCTTGTAGACTCATCTGAATTAATAACAAGGTGCAAAGAGCAATGGTATAAATTAACCCAGATCAGCCAATCAGAACTTATAATGGTCTAATGCAGCCTTTCTCAACCTTTTTTTAACACAGAGGAACCCTTGACTTAACTTTTCGGTCTCAAGGAACTCCTGCGAAGAATTGCTATATCTACAACTCATGATACATTAGCGTGATGGTCAGTGGGAAGAATGCTCCGTACATTTGTGGTCATTGGGAAGAATTACCCTGTTACAGATAGCTAAAAAGATCAAGGGTCAGTGGGAATTTATCTAAGAGGCAGAAATGGCTCATTGCTCAAGGAACCCCTAGCAACCTCTGGAGAAACCCTTGGGTTCCATGGAACCCTGGTTGAGAAACCCTGGTGTAATGTGAGCACATTTCTTTGATATGTAATTAGTGTTATTAAAGTGGAACTAAACTCTCTCATCCAACATTAACAAATTTTAATCCTCTTGCTGCTAGCCTTAGTAAATAGCAGGGACTTGCGGTGAGGTCATTGGCTGGTTAGGCACTGGCTAGTATCAGAGCCAGATACACACAGGTTACATATTCACAACTTATGTATTCGTAAATACTGTGTGACATAAAAAGTTGCCACGGCCACCATTCTATTCCCTAGGGTATCTGCTAAAAATATATATGTAATGTTTTGGGTTCTGAGTAATTTTCTAGCAAAAAAAAAAAATTTACATGTAGGAGAGATGTGTCAGAATTGGCTAGGGTGGCAAGTGGTTAATTACTATAAGTAAGTAATATACAAATAATTATTATATATTGTATGTAAGGTAATTTACTATATTTTCAAAAACTGTACTTAAACAGGTGGCTTAACGGACAAATTACTGAAGTTTGATGTTATAACTTCAAACCAGTAATTTCACAGTAAATAGATAAATAGTAAATTATTATGTTGTATTATATAGCATAATAAAAGTACCTTTTCAGCAGCAGATTCTCCCTCTTAACTGTGTGAGAAAAACATATGACTATGGGTAGACCTTATACCCATAAACACATGTTTTCACCTTGTAGTTAAGAGGGCTGGGCTGGAAGTGAATATTTGTCTTTTAGACACACGCCCCCTTCTATGACACTGCAGTGAGAGGAGAGCCTCCACTCAGGGCAACCATCAGAAATTTTCGGGCCCCTTACACAGCTTTAGACCTGGCCCCCCCCATCTGCCCACCAACATTCCCCAGGGCCCACCCACTGGCCATCCCACCACATCCACCCACTGGCCAGGGGTGTACACATGTTGCAGCCACAGTAGGAATTATACACCCTGTCACACTTACCAGGTATAGCCTGCCAGCATGACCCATTTAAGTGAAGTGAAGTGTGCAATGCATGCTAGTGTATGATCCAAGGGGTTAAAAAAAACTAGTTGTTGGAGGTCCCAAACTTGGACCAGTTATGGTCCAGGGGGGTCTCTCCATGTGACCCAAGTTTGGTATTTTTATCGCCTATGGTTCGAGAGAACGGTGTCCCCAAACTGGGTGCCCCCCTCCCATAGACTCCAATGTTAAGTCCGAAATTCACCCGACAAATGCCGGTCAAAGACTGGTCAATTTTAGGACCCAGTAAGGCCGAATTATAGGTGCTGGAGGTCCCAAACTTGGACCCCTTTTTGCCCAGGGAGCCCTCTCTATATGACCCAAGTTTGGTATTTTTATCGGCTATGGTTCGGGGGAACGGTGTCCCCAAACCGGGTGTCCTCCTCCCATAGACTCCAATGTTAAAGATTGCTAAAGTCTTTGTAGTAAGGGCCCCTTGAGACACTGGGGCCCCTTACAACAGTACTACCTGTACCCCCTGATGGCGGCCCTGCCTCCACTGCAGAACTTTTATTGCACAGCTTGGACCAATGGTGCTTTACCATTGGTCCAAGGCTCTAAGCTGTCCATTGAGCTCAGTGCCTCTGACAAGAAGTGAGGAGAGGCACTGTGAGCTCATCCTCTCAGTCTTCTGCAAACACAGTGTGTTAGCTTGTATTTAAACTGGTCGCTCTGTATGTAGTTTCTGACAGGTTGTGCAAGGAGCCCCGTATCTCTGGAACCATAAGTGATTTTGACCAGTGGTGGGGTAGGACTTCGGCTACCCACCCCCCAAATTTGGGTCTCTGTGACCCCAGGTCGCCAAGCTACAACCCTCAAATCTTTTTTTTTTATGTTCATAGCCACTTTGCAACATTCGAATTGAAAAAAAAATCAAAAGTTTTCCTTTCGGCCAATTCAAAATTGATCAGTTAGAATGTTTTCAATCGAAAAAATCGGTAAATTCGAAGAAATTTTGATAAATACATAATACAAATCCCGAATATGAATTAAACGAATCAACTGAATTTAATGAAACTAAATAGCTAGATTAACGAATCTAAACATAACAATGCACATGTCTAGCTTGTGGTGTTCAGATACAGTGTAGCAAATTGGATCATGCTTTGCTGGGGTTTTTCACTTTCCTCTGGATCAACTGCGGGTTTAGAATTGTGTATATGGGATTGTATGATTTATTATTATTTATTTATCTTATGTGTCGTTTTTCAACCTAACTATGTAACTATGTAAGTTCCACTTTAAGTAAATTGCCTAGATTGACAGCTTTGGCTAAGAATTATGGGGGCTGTAATTCAGCTATAGATGCCACAAATTAAAACCAACCTGAAGGGTCAAAAGCCAATATGTTTAGGACAGAGGAGATTTACTAAAATTGGAGCACTCAGAATCTGGTGCAGCTGTGCATGGCAGCCAATCAGCTTCTAACTTAAGCTTGTTCAATTAAGCTTTGGCAATAAAACCTGGAAGCTGATTGGTTTCTCTGCAGAGCTGCACCAGCTTTTGCACTCTCCAGGTTTAGTAAATCAAACCCACTGTTTCATTTCTTCATCAGCTGTTTCTAAAGCCAAATTGGTGACAATTCTGTATGTATTGTTATGCTTTGTCATACAGGATGCAAATTTCTACTTCAATGATTCCGGGGTACATTTCAACAATCTGTTTTTTTAAAGACAAGAGATAAACATAGTCATTATAAAAGTGGAAGTGTGTATGATTTCCAAAACTGGAGTCGGAAGACACTAGAGATTTCCGAGGGGGGGGGGGGGGTTTATTTTCTAATGAGTTTAAGGCAGTATGAAACCCAAAAATTAAAAAGAACATAAACATATATCTCAGTTCACAAGTTTTTAGATGTGGCGGTTGTTGCATTTGTTTTCCTTTTTATAGGCTTTTTCTCTCCTTTATTTTCATCCGGTGCTCCAGCCAATAAGTCTGTTAAACTTTCTTTGCCAGACCAAGCTGTCCAGCAAATGAGGGACCGATGGGGTGCTTACAACAACACACCAGTGGCGGTTGCTGCTCCAGTTGGGGGGGCATAAAACAAACCACCCTCGCACGTGGGTACTCACACGGTTGGGCTCACGAAGATGGCCATTTTCCAGATCTCCCCATACAACCTCTCTGGCGTTGGTGGCGATGCAGAGAGATCACTCTGATGAGGACAGCGGCGGCCATCTCCTGGATCTCCCTGTACATCCTGCCCCGGTACCGGCAAATATGGTCACTTCTCCTCCCGGCCATTCGGGTCTCAGGACTCTCTTCCTGACCGGGAGGAGAAGCAGGAAGCGAATATTAATTTTCTATTTTCCCACAACTGGGTGGGCTCAGGGCACAGTGCTCTGCCCCCCAAGCCCGCCCTTTTTTGAAGCCAATTAGAGCCTCAGGCTGTAATCATGTGCTTCAAAAAAAAAAAACCTCATTCAAATCCATGCATCTGTTGCTCTGCATGTAGATTAGGGGCCGGGCGCATGGACTGGGGGGCAGCGCCCCTGCGCCCCTAATGGACGGGCTGCCACAAGTACACACAGGCCAAATAACAGGCAGCATTGGATGGTTCAATAGAAACCGGCCGACATTCAGCCCATGTGTACAGCAGCTGGTCCGTAAGCAGCCGGCCATTTATGACCGAAAAAGGTTTGCCGATCGGCATCCGATCAGTGCTCTCAGCCAAAGGCCGGAGTGTTCTGGTGGGAGGGCCACCCCTTCTCAGAACACAATCTCTCAGCGGGGGAGATCGCTGTACTAACATCAGATAGTTAGTAAAGAGACTCCTCCCAAGCCCTTCAGTTTTTTTTTTCGCTCAGTCTTCTGTACCAGGGTTAACACTACCCTCTCTCCAGATTAACAATGCTGCTGTCCAAGGGTGGCTCCATTGCTCCTCCATCCAGAGTGGAGACACCCTAAGGCAAGAAGGGTTTTACTGGTCAGATCACAGGGTGAAGACAGAGAAAAACAAAAGCCTAAAATAAAATGCAGCTAGCACATCTACGAATTGGTAATCTGCAATATACATTTGGCACCTTTCGGGGGTGGGGGGGGGGGGTTGGTTACCTGTTTTTGGCAGGTACCCATTCCCCCTTCTCCTTCCCCTGCTGCTGGGTCATTCAGAAAGCGCATGTGCACTAGGGAATCGCTGTGAAGCCAAAAGGCTCCATTGTCGGTTTGCCTTACCGTGAATAGTGGTGGCAGAAGCCAAGAGCCGATGGAAACATCAGCTGGGGTGCTGACATCGCTCGACTCCAGGACAGGTAAGTGTCCCAATATTAAAAGTCAGCAGCTACAGTATGTGTAGCTGCTGACTTTTGTTTTTTTGCTGGGGGGGGGGGGGGAATCGGAACTCCTCTTTAATACTGCTTTAGGTTGTAGATTATGACCCCAGCTTGCCTCATTTTTTCTTAAACTGTTAAAAATGTGGTTTACTGACATAGTATTTTTACTTTGTGTTTTTAGGTAAGTATTCCTTTGTTGTTTTAAGGATATTTTTTTTTCTTTAAAACATAAGCTTTCTTTTCTCAGTGCTCATTAGGCAGAATAATTACACTGGGGTTGATTTAGTAAAACCGGAGAGTACAAAATCTGGTGCAGCTGTGTATGGCAGCCAATCAGCTTTCAGTTTTTTTTTTTTTTTGGTCAAAGCTTAATAGAACACGCTGAAGATAGAAGCTGATTGGCTACCATGCAAAGCTGCACCAGATCTAACACTCTCCAGTTTTAGTAAATCAACCCCTATGTGTTTTATGTGTCTCCAAGGTAGTATCTGGCTGGGTGCTACATGTGCTAGACCCAGAATATTACTAATATGCTTATTATTATTATACAGGGTTTATATAGCGCCAACAGTTTGTACAGCACTTTACAACATGGGGGCAGACAGTACAGTTACAATACAATTCAATACAGGAGGAATCAAAGGGCCCTGCTCGTTAGAGCTTACAATCTAGGAGCTTATATTCCTTTGTTCCTTACTGGTATTTATATTGATATTAACAGTTGTCCCTAAGAGGTCTTTGAGTGTTCCTCTTATACAGTAGCAGAAAATGTACAAAAATATTTTACATATCTTCCTTGAAATACAATTTTCCAACATGTTTGTTAAAAAATGATGGTAAACCCCGCTGTGACCTGTTCTGTTCTTTGTTTCAACACAAGGTCATAATAGGTAGATATCTTTAGTACCTGTATAGAGCAAATATATGTCCCTGTTCTACAAGTCTGTGACATATTGTTCTTGACCTTGCTCAAAGATAAAAATGTATGTCAAAGTAAGATACGCTATTTGTCCTTTATTCTTAGAGCATCCTCAATAGGAGCTTCCTCAGCAGAGCTTAACTCAGTCCCTGATTCTTGGAGTTAGGAATATACTAGACACAGGTATGTATAACAAGAGAGGATTGGAGCCTGGGAAGAACATTTACTAAAGGGGTCATATTTTTCACCAGCCAAGAATATTTCCACTTTTGTAGCCAAATTGGGATAATATCTACTTTATATCCTCGTCACATTTCATTTAAAAAAAAAAAAGGTTGCTTAACTTTTATTTGCTCTTTTCTGAAACTCTGCTATGCATAAGATGCTGTGGAGTTAATGGTTATCATAATGTCTACACTATTCTGCTGGCAGAGCTCATTATCACTTGTAAATTAAATTTGAACACTGTCTGCCCTATCAAAGGGTTAAAGATCTAGAAGCTGAGCTTCTCAATTGTATATAATGAGGGGAAACTCCGTGTGTCCCTCTTTGTTATGGGGATAAATCCAGTTTCCTCTCATTTCTAATTGTTCATACTAACCTCCAGTATGCCTGAACCATGTTCCAAAATCCTAGAATGGTAAAAACTATTTTTTTAAATTATTTTTCAGTGTGCTTTGTCAGTAGGAACACGTAACATACATGTAGTCGGGTTTTCCCAAATTTGATGGAAGAAGTGGTAATACAATTAATGTCACTTATATCTCTATATAGGAAAAAACACATTTAGTGATGAATAATCACCATTCCTCCTAGGCTGACTGATTGCTAGTAGAAAACATGGAACTGTAATTCAGTAGAGTGCAAGGAATAAAGTGCTAATAATAAAGAGCCAATTCTTAAGTGCAGTAACCCATAGCAGCCAATTAGAATTCACTATGCTGAAACCACGCTATTGGAAGATGAATTCTGAATCGTTTGCTATGGGTTACTGCACTTGAGAGTTAGAACTTTTCTTCTTGCAGTCTTTTTTGAATAGGTTTGTGGGTTCATGTCAACTGTATATATCTATTTATCTATAGCTATATGGTTACATATATACAGGGTGGGCCATTTATATGGATACACCTTAATAAAATGGGAATGGTTGGTGATATTAACTTCCTGTTTGTGGCACATTAGTATATGTGAGGGGGGAAACTTTTCAAGATAGGTGGTGACCATGGTGGCCATTTTGAAGTCAGCCATTTTGAATCCAACTTTTGTTTTTTCAATAGGAAGAGGGTCATGTGACACATCAAACTTATTGGGAATTTCACAAGAAAACCAATGGTGTGCTTGGTTTTAACGTAACTTTATTCTTTCATGAGTTATTTACAAGTCTCTGACCACTTATAAAATGTGTTCAATGTGCTGCCCATTGTGTTGGATTGTCAATGCAACCCTCTTCTCCCACTCTTCACACACTGATAGCAACACCGCAGGAGAAATGCTAGCACAGGCTTCCAGTATCCGTAGTTTCAGGTGCTGCACATCTCGTATCTTCACAGCATAGACAATTGCCTTCAGATGACCCCAAAGATAAAAGTCTAAGGGGGTCAGATCGGGAGACCTTGGGGGCCATTCAACTGGCCCACGACGACCAATCCACTTTCCAGGAAACTGTTCATCTAGGAATGCTCGGACCTGACACCCATAATGTGGTGGTGCACCATCTTGCTGGAAAAACTCAGGGAACGTGCCAGCTTCAGTGCATAAAGAGGGAAACACATCATCATGTAGCAATTTCGCATATC
>BLSH010375649.1:846980-898211 GCA_018402905.1 Glandirana rugosa
AGATAGATAGATAGATAGATAAAATACGTACACATACATATATATATATATATATATATAAAATATGAGGGGTGTACTCACTTTTGTGAGACACTGTATATATATATATATATATATATATATATATATATACATACACATGCATAAAATAGATAGATAGATAGATAGATAGATAGATAGATAGATAGATAGATGGATAGATAGATACAATTATGACATGAACGATCAAATCTATTAAATAAAAGACTGCAAGAAGCAAAGTTCTAACTCCCAAGTGCAGTAACCCATAGCAAACAGATTAGAATTCATCTTCCAATGGCGTGGCTTCAGCATAGTGAATTCTAATTGGCTGCTATGGGTTACTGCACTTAGGAATTGGTACTTTATTGTAAATATGTATGTGTGTATATATATATATATATATATCGTCATATATATTTCTGGCAGTATGGAATGCTGAATGATGTCATAATCTTTGAGGACTTCCTCCAAGAACATTAGGTGGATTTTTTATTTTTTTTTACTTTCCATTACAAAATACTTACAAGCAATATGTGATAATATGGAATGCTGTTAGCCCTATATATTTATTCATATATATAATAGGTTGACGTGCATTGTAATCAGAATAATGGAATTTCAGACTTCTATGTCATTTAGGAATATTTGTACTGAGCGCAGTATGTATGCTAGAAACTCCAATGAATGTATACCCAGAGCTCTGTATATAAATAGCAGAGTGCATATTACTACTTAGGTAGAGATTGCACAAGACATGCTTTGCAGTTGATGTGTGATTAACCTGAAATGAGCACTTTTATCAGCCAGGTGAGGTCACATCTTGGCTGCTTCGAATGGAAGAGAAAAATCTAATTCCCTGATGTTTTCTACACATAGATTTAAGATCTCTAGACATCCACTGGGATTTTCTTTTTCAAGTCGCTTTCTTCAAATAATTTCTCAACATCTATAATTTGCTTCTCCAACATTTGTTCACCACATAACCCCGTTTTCTCTATATATTTTTTTGTATTTAAATCCTGAAAATGTTTGTAGAGCCGTTAAATATGTTTGTTTTGTATTCTCCAATCAGCAAATGAGGAGCTCTGACAAATAGTTAGACACTGTAAATCTCCAGATACATAGGCTATCCCTTTGCTGTAATAATTTATGTTTTTTTTTTTTTTAAATAGAAGTTGAATGTATTATAAACAGCATTTTCTCTTTAACCTCTGCAGCTCCACAAGGGCAAGGAGAGAATTAAAATTTCATAGCAGGAGGCCGGTGAATGGCTGGGCCTACAATACATAAATGGCTTCCGGTGTGCAGGTAGGGCTCATCTTTGACTCAAATGTGGAGAATATTTTTTGAGCAGGATATGCATTTGTAAACTTTTACAACCACCTAGCAAAAGTAAAAAAACATAATTGGGTTTATGGCTTATATTCAGGGATTTAAAAAGAAAAGCAGCATATTTATCTCAACATTTAATACGGTAGGCTTTGATAATTTATCCTGCAATCAAAAAGGCAGAGACACAACTCCCAATACCTCTACACAATAATAAAAGGGAAAAAGAGAGGAGAGTAAGTAATGATTAAATCATAGTTAACCAACTCACCATCATTTGGTGTGGTCCTCGTAATCTTTAAGTGCAGACACAACAACAAATTGAGACCAAGAGTGGCCTATGGTAATAATGAGGTTTAACTTACAAAACTTATTGGAAAATGAATAGGTTCAAAACAAAACCAATATAGATTCAAGATCACCAAACTTCACCCTTCAACCTCAAAAAATTACAAAGTTGTCATAAAATCAAATTTACCATAACTCCCCAAAAGAATGACCTTAAATATGTTTAAAAGGCTCAACCATTCTTAACCACGTGATTTAACTTACAAAAACCTATGGCCCTATACACTACCCTATCAGCACAAGTATAAAGAGGCGGCATGCTATCTAAGAGATTTCAAATAACAAATGGCATGCGCCAAGGGTGTCCATTGTCTCCTCTAATTTCACCCATTTGATGGAAGTCTTGGCACAAAAAAATCGATCTCATAGTTCAATTAAAGGCAAAACACAAAACTTACAAAAATTATTAGAAAATTTAAAGATTAAAAACAAAACCAATATAAATTGGCACAAAAAGATAGATCTCAGAGTTCAATCAAAGGCATTCAAAATAGAGAACTTAAAAAAATATTAGAAATCTTATAGGTTAAAAAAAAAAATATATAAATTAAAAATCACCAACCTTTATCCTTCACCAATAAAAATGACAATATTGTCATAAAAACCAAATTCCCCATTCACCATAATTCCCAAAAAGCACAACCTTCAATATGTTCAAAAGGCTCAACCATTTGTAACCATGTGTTTTAACTTACAAAAACGTATAGCCCTATACTCTACCCCATCAGCACAAGTATATACTGACGGCATGCTATCTAAGAGATTGGCATGCGCCAAGGGTGTCCATTGTCTCCTCTAATTTTCACTTCTTTGATGGAACCCTTGGCACAAAAAATAGATCTCGGAGTTCAATCAAAGGCATTGTTACCCAAAATATTATAAATCTAATAGGTTAAAAAAATCAAAATAAATTAAAAATCACCAAAAATCACCTTTAGCCATTCAACAGAAAAAATTACAATGTTACCATCAAATACAAATTCACCATAACTCCCCAAAAGCACGACTTTGAATATGTTTAAAAGGCTCAACTATTCTTAACAATGTGGTTAAAGTTACAAAAACGTATGGCCCTATACACCCTATCAGCGCAAGTATATAGAGGCGGCATGCTATCTAAGAGATTTCACATAACAAATGGTACACGCCAAGGGTGCCCATTGTCTCCTCTAATTTTCACCCTTTTGATGGAACTCTTGGCACAAAAAAACTAGATCTTGGAGTTCGATCAAAGGCAAAACACAGAACTTACACATATTGTTAGAAAATTTTTATGGCAAAAACAAAACCAATATTATTTCAAAATTACCAACCTTCACCCTTAAACAGCAAAAATGTCAATGTTACCATAAAAAAATCAAATTCATCATTCACCATAACTCCCAAAAAGCACAACTTCCAATATGTTAAAAAGGCTCAACCGTTTGTAATCATGTGGTTTAACTTACAAAAACGTATGACCCTATAAATTACCCCATCAGCAGAAGTATATACTAACGGCATGCTAAGAGATTTCACATAACAAATGGCACGCGCCTAGGGTGTCCATTGTCTCCTCTAATTTTCACCCTTTTGATGGAACTCTTGGCACAAAAAATTAGATCTCAGGGTTCAATGAAAGGAAAAATACAGAACTTACAAAAATTATTAAAAAATTTATAGGTCAAAAACAAAACCAATATAAATTCAAAATCACCAATCTTCACCATGAAAAATGACAATTTTGTCATAAAAACCAAATTCACCATTCACCAGAAAGCACAACCTTGAATATGATTAAAAGGCTCAATCATTTGTAAGCAAATACATTAATCTTCCAGCACACAACCCATCATTTAATTGTTGGCCGTAATTGTCGTTAAGACAATGTCAGCAGCTAAACCAAATTCAATTTTTTAATTAGGCAAAGAGATTTGAGCATTCCAAAAATGGCTACTTTTAATGTCGCTTTGTTTCAAAAGAAAAAAAAATGTACTAAATGTATTTTTTTGAAGGTTGCGGATCATTGTTAGAAACGACAATGAGGAATTTAAAAGCATGTGGTTTAAACTTAGCACGCAGTAAGATATTTGACTTGTTGTGACACCAAGGAAAATGACATTGTCTTGTAATGGGAAGGCCATCGGTTCTAAATTAAATCCACAGCTGTACAGTCAGTGCATTCTGCTATGCCACAAAATTACCAACAATGGAGCGGACCTGTTTTCCCACACGGCTTGCCGAGCCTGAGAGTGATTTATAAGGCGCTTCATCATCTGGTTAATGAGAATCAGCAATTGGCCAGGTTTTCAGATGCTGGCAAATGAATATGCATGCTGCAAATCTGCATGTGTTAAGCTTCATCTTAATAACAATTGCAGCAATTTGCATGTGGGGCGTTCCCACATGGATTTCTTTGTTATAAATTTTTTCGCTGCTTTCTATGGGCGTCTGAAAAATTAACCTCTGCAGTGCTAAATGATTTTACAATACATAGAAGACCTCACTGCTGGCAAAGATGAAATTAAATTCTTGCTCTCATGGGCTCCTGTTTGCCATTTGAAAAATTTGCAAAAAAAGGCTTTCGCTGCCAGACAGGGTCACTGGCGCAGATGCCCATTTGTGTATTCATTGTTTGTCTACAGACCACCGTTGTTTTATTCCGCATCTCACTATATTGTCTAATGAAATGTAAACTCTTCCAACTCAGCATTGTCAACATAACTATTTCTACACATTTTATAATTATGCCAAGCGTGTATATATATATTTTTTCTCCGATGGAAGCTGGCAGCTGTTATGAATCGGGTTGATACCCACAAGATGACAAATATGCTTCATTTGTATAAGAGCATCTGACAATTGTGCTATAAATTACAATCTGAATGATGACTCACCTTCCTGCTGCTAGTTAAAGCTGGGTTCAGATTATGAATGCCGTTAACTCTTTGTTGACTCAAGCGTACAATAATGCTCTAGAAAAATATACTTCTGTTATTCAAGATAAGGATGACCATTGACAGAAATTTTTAGTCATTTACATTATGCTTATCTGATATTTAGCACATTATTTATGG
Source organism: Glandirana rugosa (assembly GCA_018402905.1). Taxonomy (NCBI): domain Eukaryota; kingdom Metazoa; phylum Chordata; class Amphibia; order Anura; family Ranidae; genus Glandirana; species Glandirana rugosa. Next base: position 851,735 of record BLSH010375649.1, read on the forward strand.
TCACCACGTAGGCTTTAAACTATGCTTCTGGGCTTATCCCAGCATAAAGAACAGTAGGCCACATTTTTTCAATTAAATCAATTTTTTTTTTTTTTTTAGACAATTGAGCTGAGCTGGCCAGAAATACTTCTTGCGGGAGTCTATTCTACATTTTCACAGCTCTTACTGTGAAGAAGTCTTTCAATATGTGGAGGTTAAAGCTCTTTTCTTCCAGACATAAAGGGGTTGATTTACTAAAACTGGAGAGTGCAAAATCCGGTGCAACTCTGCACAGAAACCAATCAGCTTCCAGTTTGTTTTTTGTCATGGTTTAATTAAACAAGCTGAAGTTGGAAGCTGATTGGCCACCATGCACAGCTGCACCAGATTTTGTACTGTCCAGTTTTAGTAAATCAACCCCAAAGAGTGCACACCTTGACAGATATTGAAGACAGATAAATAGATAAATCAATGGAGAAATAGATAGCTATTTAAATAGATAGATAGACAACATGACATCTAAATATTCTACTGTTTTGCTTGTTTCAGTAAAATGTACTTCTTAACCCCTTTGAGCCGGCGCCTCCAAGCCCTTTAAGGGGTTTAGGATGCGGGGAGGCGGAGTGGGGTTTATTATTATACAGTTTGCGCAGCGCTTTACAATATTAAAGGAGACAATACAGCAACAATACAATTCAATCCAAGAGGGTTAAAAGGGCCCTGCGCCTGTGAGGGTATTATGATCATGTGACCGTTGTGATTAGCTGTCACAGCGGTCATATGATCGAAAAGCTCCTGATCTCTGCTTGCTCTCCCTTAGCCGCCAGTAACTGCCGAGAACATGCAGGGCGTGCACTCTTGGCACAGCTGTATTTGTACTAATGCATGCAAATATGTGGGCGCTCCATGCCGAGGCCCACCCACCGAGAGGCTGCATACTTGTGTGCAGCCGGCACCAAGAGGTTAAGCAGACTAAATATGTGCAAACACCAAAGAAATGCAGAATCAGATGTCAGCTTTCCATAATCAGAGCCATTGAATTCTGATTGGGTGTTGTGGATTTCTGCACTTTTCACATTAGTCTATGCTTTCTTAAAGACAACCCGTACAAAGAGAAATATGAAGGCTGCCATTGCTGACCTACTTCTGAACATGTTTGTTACCGGGTTGCCTCTGGTTTTAAACTAAAATTCCAGTCAACCCTTAACTACTCTTAAAATTACTCTTCTCCCCTCCTAACAGATATTCTGACTAACCTGTGTACGGAAAGATCTGTTTACTTACCTATTTTCAGCCTGCTCCGATCTGGTCATGTGATCGCTCCCCTGTGTAAGCCAGTGCTGGCTGCAGGGGAGAGGAGCGAGCACCGACAAAGGACAGGCTGTAGTAAGCCTATGGGTGATGTCACCACTCAGGCATTACTAAGTGCTGTGAAGCGGTCTCTCCAGTGGCGGTTGGTGCTCCAGCCGGGGGGGGGGGGGGCGGCAAACAAACCACCCGGCCTCCCAGTCGGGCTCTCAATCGGCGCCAATGCAGAGCACTGAGGGATCGCTCTGGGCAGCCATCTCCTGAGTCCCGGATCTTTCTGTACATTCTCCCCCATGCCCGGCCAATATGATGACTTCTCCTACTGGCCAATCACGCTCCTCCCACTTCCTGATTCGCCGGGAAGAGAAGCAGGAACACATTAGTTCACTACATTAAAACATGAATTCACTATTGTCACACACCTGGTTGGGCTCGGGGGCCCACCCTTTTTTGAAGCCAATTAGAGCCCAAAAAAACACATTGGAATCCATTTTCCAGTGCCCTGCATGTAGATTAGGGGCCGGGCGCATGGATTAGGGGGGCGGAGGCCCTGCGCCCCATATAGAGCAGCCACCATTGTGTCTCTCTATTCACCTGCAGCCTCCAGGGGGACCAGACTGGAGCGGCCTGAAAACAGGCAAATATACAGATCTTTTCTTACACAAGTTAGTCAGACTAGGTGTTAGGAAAAGGGTATTTTTAAGAGTAGTTAGGGTTTGATTAAAATTATACTGTAATATTCCCTGAGGCTGACATTTGAACCCCTAATTGGGAGCAGTGGTGCAGAATGCATTGAAGCCTCTGCATTGCCACTACAGCCAGGCAACAAGCATTTTCAGCAGGAGAGTTCAGCAGTGGCATCCAATGTATTTTCTCTACAGAAGAAGCATTGCTCCTATTAATCAGTATGCAGAACATTACACCAAATTATGATGGTAAATAATTAAAGAACATGATTGAAATGTTTGCATTCTAGTGTAATACTTCTAGTACATGGCTCTGCATCTTTTTTAGATGTACAATGTCATTTCCTGATTAATTGTATAACTCCTTGTTTAGGTCTTTACTTCTAAGCAGGAAATAATCTCATTGATGGGTGACATAACAGACAAAGTGTAATGTTCCTTTTTTTTGTCTCAAGCAGAGGCACGGAAAATGCCAGAGACTACAGCCCTGCGCGGAGTACGTAGCATCTCGATCACCAACCAATCAAATTAGCCATTTTCCAAGCTTTGTTTCAATATATGTGAGCATCACTCTACCAATATGAAGTGCCAGCGTTGATAAAACAAAAGGAGACAAGCAAATGCAAGCATTTGCCTTTTTGGATGACATCTTATTTCTAATTCATCAAACCGAGGACTGTTTTGTGGATGGAGGCCATTTTGATGGAACCGAGGAATACTTTAAGATGGCCGCTTTGGCACAAGGTAGGTTGAATTTGCTGCCTAGCCGTGCCGCACTCCTCCTCTCCCTGCCGTTGATCAATTTCTTAACGCGTTAATTAGCAACAAAAGCGGGACAATAAATGAATCTGGCATGACCCACTTTCATCTGCCACCACCCCTCTCATGTGAAAAATCTAACCTTCGTATTAATTGAATTAACATTCTCTCTAATTTCCCGTCCTCATATGCGTGAATACTGATATTCTCTTTATTGTGAAGACGGCTGGCTCCTACTCTAAAGCAAATATGCATTTTAATGATATGTATCAATTATCTGAACGTTCACACATATAGCAATCCCGTTTTCTATACGCACGTTTCATTCAATACACAGACCACATTTAAACCATCTGGAATTAAAACTGTCTTTGTTTCTGTGCTATGTAAGTTTTGTGTTTTTACCTAAATTTGTATTGGTGATTTAAATGAAGGCAGATTTTCTTGTTGTTACCAAGGTGTTTTCTTAAAATATATTTTGTTAAAAATGAATAACATGACTTCCTAAATTGAGATACATTATAGGATGAAGAATTTAAAAAAATGATTCATTGGAATGTTATAGATTACAGTGAAATACAATAGTTAATGAATCGAGCAACATAAAAATATATTGGAATAAAATATACAGAAATGCGGCATGTACAGTATGTGTAGTATACAACACATAGAAATGCAAGGCATACATGACATATCTGTATATCTCTCTCTCTTTATATATATATATATATATATATATATATATATATATATATATATAAATATACAGTATCTCACAAAAGTGAGTACACCCCTCACATTTTTTGTTAACATTTTATTCTATGTGACAACACTGAAGAAATTACACTTTGCTACAATGTAAAGTAGTGAGTGTACAGCTTGTATAACAGTGTAAATTTGCTGTCCCCTCAAAATAACTCAACACACAGCCATTAATGTCTAAACCGCTGCCAACAAAAGTGAGTACACCCCTAAGTGAAAATGTCCAAATTGGGTCCAAAGTGTCAATATTTTGTGTGGCCACCATTATTTTCCAGCACTGCCTTAACCCTCTTGGGCATGTAGTTCACCAGAACTTCCCAGGTTGCCACTGGAGTCCTCTTCCACTCCTCCATGACAACATCACGGAGCTGGTGGATGTTAGAGACCTTGCGTGCCTCCACCTTCCGTTTGAGGATGCCCCACAGATTCTCAATAAGGGTTAGGTCTGAAGACATGCTAGGCCTGTCCATCACCTTTACCCTCAGCTTCTTTAGCAAGGCAGTGGTCATCTTGGAGGTGTGTTTGGGGTCGATATTATGTTGGAATACTGCCCTGTGGCCCAGTTTCTGCTTCAGTATGTCACAGTATGTTGGCATTCATGGTTCCCTCAATGAACTGTAGCTCCCCAGTGCTCACTCATGCAGCCCCAGACCATGACACTCCCACCACCATACTTGACTGTAGGCAAGACACACTTGTCTTTGTACTCCTCACCTGGTTGCCACCACACACGCTTGGCACCATCTGAACCAAATACGTTTATCTTGGTCTCATCAGACCACAGGACATGGTTCCAGTTATCCATGTCCTTAGTCTACTTGTCTTCAACAAACTGCGGGCTTTCTTGTGCATCATCTTTAGAAGAGGCTTCCTTCTGGGATGACAGCCATGCAGACCAATTTGATGCAGTGTGCAGCATATGGACTGAGCACTGACAAGCAGATCCCCCACCCCTTCTACATCTGCAGCAATGCTGGCAGCACTCATACGTCTATTTCCCAAAGTCAACCTCTGGATATGACTCTGAGCATGTGCACTAAACTTCTTTGGTCAACCATGATGAGGCCTGTTCTGAGTGGAACCAGTCCTGTTAAACCACTGTATGGTCTTGGCCACCGTGCTGCAGCTCAGTTTCAGGGTCTTAGAAATCATCTTATAGCCTAGGCCATCTTTATGTAGAGCAACAATTCTTTTTTTCAGATCCTCAGAGAGTTCTTTGCCATGAGGTGCCATGTTGAACTTCCAGTGACCAATATGAGAGAGTGAGAGCGATAACACCACATTTAACACACCCTCTCCCCATTCACACCTGAGTAGCACTAACAAGTCACATGAAACCGGGGAGGGAAAATGGCTAATTGGGTGTGTGTTGAGTTATATTGAGGGGACAGCAAATTTACACTGTTATACAAGCTGTACACTCACTACTTTACATTGTAGCAAAGTGTCATTTCTTCAGTGTTGTCACATGAAAAGATAGAATAAAATATTTACAAAAATGTGAGGAGTGTACTGACTCTTGTGAGATACTGTATATATAGATATAGCTATATGTATATATATGTATATATCTATATATATACAGGTATATATGTGTATTTTGTATGGGTACATACTGTGTACACTTGTACCATTGTTATTTTTATTAATCAGATTATGATTGGATGTTTTAAGGCAGAACTAAACTATATCAGAGCACCACAAACTGAAAACACTATTTAATTTATTTTAAATATTCATAACAAACTCACCCATCCATCCATGTCTCTACTTTAACCCCCCCCCCCCCCCAGCATTTTTAGCTGTGGCCATCTTGAGTTAGAGCAGATGATTCATGTAGCGTTTACTTCCTGGAATCCATCTGCCCTTAGCTCCAGAATGCAGGCAGGAGGGTGTACTTAGCTGAGAAACCTTTCCTCTAGATGAAAGAAACCAAGAAATACCTAGGAAGCAAGTGATTAAAAAAGTTTAAAACAAGTTAATATAATTTACCTTCCTATCTAGTTGCTAATGCTAGCAGTATAATGATTAAAAGTAGTTAAAGTGGTTGTAAGTCATGGAATCTGAGCAAAGCCCATATATCTGTAATGTTTACTTATCACTCTCCAATGCTCTAAGTGTCGTATCTCTCTGATGCTTCCTTCCTGTGTTATCAGCATAAGTCACTTCTGAGACGTTTTCCCAACACATGAGATAAATTTGTGTTGGGAGGGAGGGAAAACTCAAAACAAAGCTTGTCTATTCACAATACAGTTCTGCTGTGTCTGAATGGGGGTGTGTTCCTTTCCTCCAATCAGCTCTCACGCACTGTAAGTGCAGCCTCTCCACCCCCTCCTCTGTGCTCCTGACTGAGGAAGAAAGATTTTTAACACAATCTGCCCTTTTGAAGGGGTGTAGAGAGGAGAAGGCTGCAGATAAACAAGTAAAACCTATGTAGGAGGATATGTTTATACTCTGTGTATCATCCGAGGCTATTCTCTTCCCTGGGTATATGTGAGGGTTTACAACCACTTTAATGTTTATTGAATTTAGCTGCACTTTAAGCATATTGCAGCTTGAAACTGCAGCTCGCCATAGCCAATCCTAGTATAAATGTACACATGTAAAAGCCTCAGTCAATGCTGCTCCTCGGGCCATGCCCACTGACATGTTTCGCCGCACCCACCGGGGCCTAATCATAAGGGTCTGAGGCTTTCACATGTATACATCCATGTATACATTCATACTAGGATTAGCTATGGCAAGCAGAAGTTTCAAGCTAAAATGTTCATAGCTCACTGGATGAGTTTTTTACACTGGTATCCCTTCTATCTTTAGCGCCAATGGGGCTCCACACCTCAGCCTGGAGCCACACCACCAAGTACTTCTGGCTTTAAGCAGGGCTGCAGCTAAAAATCATGGGTCTCTGAACAGCTTTCCTGACTGCCCCCCCCCCCAATCCCACCTACACCCCACCCATTCCCTCTGGGGTGCAGCGAAACAGCAACACTGATGTTAACCCCCATGCCCCAAAAATGAAAAAAGTCCTCCCACTTATTGGGCCCCTCTATTGAAATGATGGGGCCCAGGGAAAAGTAATTTAAGCCCTGATAAACAAGTAGAAGCAAGGGTGTGGCCTAGTAAAATCCATTTATTCATTTAGGAAGAAATGATCAATAAAGTTGCCCTGGGACCCCTGTTTAGCTGATGAGGTCTTGGCCCAGCACAACAGGACCAGTAGTACTGCCTTATCAGCAGCCCTGGCTTTAAGCATAGTTACATTAAAGCTGACCTCTGTGAAAACAAGACGTTTACCCTTGTTGTTGGTCCCCCTCCCCACTGCAAGGTTTAACTTCTTTTTTTTCCCTAGGGAATGATGAATACAGTGATATGCTTACCTTATTCCTTACTACCATGATCTTCCTCTTCTTCGTATGACTGGTTCCTTTTTCATTGCCAGTCACAGCTCTCTGTTGTCATCCCGTACAAAGCAGGACCAGTCTTGCACTGTATGGGAGGACACCCAGGGTCCTCTCACATTCTGGAGCATTGGTCAGTAGAGGAGAGCTCCTACCACCTGGGGGGAGTATGGAATAATTTAAGTATGTTGCCTTATTCATCACCCTCTTGGCAAAATAAGCAGATGTCCTTTGCAGTGGGTTTCCTGCCAAGTATAAATAAGTATTAAAAGTATTAAAAAAAATCTTCTTAGTGAACTACTCCGATTGCGTGTAGTAGGTAGGACAATAGGCTAAGATGGGACAATACGTGTAGACTGCCAACCATGGACTTTCTATTGCATCATGTAAGCGGTAATGTTTTGCTCCATACTACACACCTCTGTGTTTTAGTTTCATGCTCTGTCAATTAATTTAGTGCCATCATATTCCATAAAGATTTCTATAACCACGTACATTAATCCCTGCCTGCATTCTAATATACCGATTATTGTCATTCTTTTCTAGGCCTAACTAAGCCAGAGGCCAGTAAACTGGCTAGCATAATATATATTTATGCACTATATATTATAAGTATAAACTAGAAAAAGTTTTAACTAGACATATTATATAAACTAGAAAACTTGGAGGGAACCCAAGCAAATACAGGGAGAACATGACAAATCCAGACAGACAGTAAGATAAACCTTGAAACAAAAAAAATGTAAAGTTGGCCATAGATGGATGGAAATTCAGCGAGTGCAGCCAAACTTGGATCCATTTGTGGCCGCTCCCTTTTGACAGAAGTCAATATAATTGTGGAATTCTGTCAAATGGGCTTATCGGAAAATGTAACATAATCAGCGGCTGCAGCTGCTGATCAGTGTATTCTGACACCGGAGAGTCCCCATGGTCAGAGTGCAGTGTCCAAGCAGGGAGGACTCCTCTATCCAGCTCCATTATCTGGATGTAGGAATCCATTGATTCCTTTTTTTTATTCGCTGGCTAATTGAAAAGAAAGGCGTAATCCATGGTCAGCTTAAAGTGGAAGTCCAGCCTAAAACTAAAATCTCCAAATCTACTTGAAGGCATAATCTAAGACTAACCTGCAGGACAGCCATCAGAAATTTTGGGGCCCCTTACACACCTTTAGACATGGGCCCCCCTACCCCATCTGACCACCAACATTCCCCAGGGCCTGCCCACTGGCCATCCCACCACATTCGCCCACTGGCCAGGGGTGTACACATGTTGCAGCTGCAGTAAGAATTATACACCCTGTCATACTTACCAGGTGTAGCCTGCCAAGCATGACCCATTCAAGTGAAGTGAAATATGCAATGCATGCTAGTGTGGGATCCAAGGGGTGCACAGTGCACAAGCAGCACAACCTCACCTGATGCTTGCAATAAGACCTTGCGCCGAACCATAGGTGCTGGAGGTCCCAAACTTGGACCAGTTGTGGTCCAGGGGGCCCTCTCCATGTGACCCAAGTTTGGTATTTTTATTGCCTATGTTTCAGGAGAATGGTGACCTGAAAACTGGGTGCCCCCTCCCATAGACTCCAATGTTACATGCAAAATCCACCTGATAATTGATGGTCAATGACTGGTCAATTTGGGGACTCAGTATGGCGAACCACAGGTGCTGGAGGTACCAAACATGGGCCAGTTATTGCCCAGAGGGCCCTCTCTATGTGACTCAAATTTGGTATTTTTATCGGCTATGGTCCAGGAGAATGGTGTCCCCAAACCGGGTGTCCCCCTCCCACAGACTCCAATGTTAAAGACTGCTAAAGTCTTTGTTGTAAGAGCCCCTTGAGACACTGGGGCCCCTTACAACAGTACTGCCTGTACCCCCTGATGGCGGCCCTGCTAACCTGTCTAACCCTGTAAAGCAAAACTCGTTTTACATACCTTTTCTGAAGCCGATCCAGTCCGGTCTCCAGCAGCGGATGCTGTGTGCAGGAGACAGCCGACAACAGCTGGGAAATGCCTGGGAAGTGACGTCACCCATAGACTTACCATGGGGCTTCCGTTGTCACTGCCTCTTCTGCACCTGCCTACAGAGAGAAGCCACCGCTGACAGCTCAAAGTGGGATCGGATCGGCTTCAGAAAAGGTATGTATAGCGAGTTTTGCTTTACAAGGCTAGATAGGTTAGTCTTAGATTGTGCCTGTAAGTAGTTTTAGAGATTTTTGTTTTAGACTGGACCTCCACTTTAAGACAACACAAAGCTTTTGGCTGCCACTGCGCGTTCTACAACCATATGAGAGTTGGCTTTTTATGATTGCACAATAAACTAATTGTTAATGGAGTACTTTAGCAAAATAAAGTTGCTTTACTGTTAAAACCCAATCATGTGCAGTAGAATTTAAAGTGTATGTAAACCTTCATACTGGGCTTTTCTCATTTGCTTCCCTTTGGTCTGCTAACTATACTGACAGCGCTTTGTTATATCTGTTTCATAAGTGCATAAAATAGCTGTTGATTTTGCCAGAAATGTGAGCTGAAAAGTTTGTGTTCTTTGCCTGTGCAAAAGGCTGGGTTATAAAGATGGAGGGGGGGGGGGGGGGGTAAGGAAAGGTTTGCATCAGAAATTAAGTGGGTAGGGCTGAATTCAGAGCCAAAAATACAGTGTTGTCATGTCAATATTTCTGGCACATCAAAAGCCCCTTTTTTGCACTTGCAGTGTGTTTTAGAAGATAAAACATGGGGAAATGTGCATGTATTGCAGATTTACAAAATGTTTTTATCCTGACCTATGCTTTAAAAAAATGGAATTAAAAAATGGAAAAAAATGAACCGTGCTTTGCTTTATTCAGTTTGCTAATTGAATGTTCTCTGCTGCTTTAATACATAAACCATTATTGTGTCTGACTGTAGGACTTACCTAAACGTTTCATTCAAGCTCAGCTAATAAAAAAATCCATTAGGATGACCTTTCCGATCTGTATATATATGGTTAAATACAGTGGCGGCTGGCAAAGGTTTAGGATGGGGGGGTGCCAGACCCCGCCCCTCCTTTTTGACCACTCCCACTTCTCACAAGCCCCACCCTTATAGAATCCACCCACTCCGCTCCCTGTATTCCACTTGCTTCCACCCATAGTGGCAGGAGTATACAGCTCAGCACCACAGGACAGAGTATAGAGCTAAGCACCACAGGACAGTGTATACAGCTCAGCATTACAGGACAGAGTATACAGCTCAGCATCACAGGACAGAGTATACAGCTCAGTGTCACAGGACAGAGTATTCGGCTCAGCATCACAGGACAGGGTATACAGCTCAGCATCACAGGACAGAGTATACAGCTCAGCATCACAGGACAGAGTATACAGCTCAGCACCACAGGACAGAGTACACAGCTCAGCATCACAGGACAGAGTACACAGCTCAGCATTACAGGACAGAATATACAGCTCAGCATCACAGATCATGGTATATAACTCAGCATACAGATCGCAGTATATAGCTCAGTATACAGATAGGGTATATAGCTCAGCATACAGATAGGGTATATAAGTCAGTATACAGATAGGGTATATAGCTCAGTATACAGATCAAGGTAGATAGCTCAGTATACAGATCAGAGTACATAACTCAGTATACAGATCAGAGTACATAACTCAGTATACAGATCAGGGTAGATATCTCACTGTCTATATACTTGGCCAAATAGTCTACCTATTTCTCAAACTTTCCACCATCTCCTACCCCCTCATCCTGCCCTCCAGATAACCCGATCCTAAGTCTTCATCCGCAACACAGAAATGAGAAGATGGACTAGGGTGACATTTTAGTAATCATTGAAATGGCAGGTTGAAGTGGGGAGTGAGGGGGTGGCTTGCTCTGAGAAAGTGTAATCAATGCCTGTACTTTTATACTCCAACTCCTCTCAGCATTGAAAATCTACTTTAGGAGTGTTCATTGCCTGAAAACTCCATAAATATTAATTTCAGAAGTTAAAGTTGGTTAGTCTAGGGGTGTATTGTAAAGGAATACACATATTATTCTTTGGTCCTGAGGCAGCTGGTGATCTTTCTCAGTCCCACTCCAGCCATAGAATGTGGGTGGACCCTTAATGTCATCACATATAGTGCAGGGCCAGTGGGGGGCTACGGCTCCTGCAATGTATCTGATGATGTCAACAAGAGGGTGGCCAACCATTGGGGGGAAGAGGAGAGGCTTCAAGGAATTCACTGTCCATTTTGAAATTGGTGGGGAGTTAGTCTTCAGGACAGAAGAATAATGTAAGTAATTTTCTCTATTGCATACCCCCTAGATCACAGTTTCTCAACCTCATGGAACCCTAGTGTTCCTCCAGAGGTTCCTAGGGGTTTCTTGAGCAATGAGATTTCTGCCTTTCCGATAAGTTTTTAGCTATCTATAAGGGGATTATTCTTCCACAAGTGTAAGGAGCATTCTTTCCAATGACCATCACACTAATGCGTCATGAGTTGTATTTAGAAAGTTATTTCAAGGGCTCCTTTATGTTGAAGAGGTTGAGAAAGACTGCCCTAGATTAAATGAGCATTAGATCGCTAATACCGCTATATAGGGGAGGGGACACCCTAATAGCATTTCTTTTTTTATTTATTTATAGCTGACTGAATTTCAGCTTTCATTTATAACTAGTTATGGAGCTCCTTAAACTACATAATTTACCACAACATCAGAGTGGAGCAGTGTTTAAATCTATTTGAACCCAAAGTGTGTATAGATGAGGCAAGATAATGGGGTGATATCATAACACCTTTTATTAAAGTAGGAAGTGCATATATTGGCTTACCCAAGAATGTACAGTATGATTGTTATAGGCCTCCTGGCTCTTTGACTTTCATCTAAAGGCAATTCCACTACTGACACCACTATCATTCTAAAGCTATAACTATCCTGCCATACAATTTGTTTTCATAAAAATATGATAGATGTTGTTGAACTATATACACATTTATTTTATGGCTATTCGCCAAATGCTGTTGCTGCATGAGTAAATCATTATGTTGTCAGACAAGGCAGGGACAGGGACTGTCATGCTATCGGGACTCAGAACACTTTATGGACTGCAATGGTAACATTACATGGCTGTGAAGATCTAAGATCTGCACACCCACATTTCAGAGACTTTGGCAGCTGTCAGCAGCTGTCTACTGACCTTCATTTATCTCCATGATGAACAAAGGTTCCTTCAGGGCACTATATGCACAGCATGTTAGCACAGGGTCAAAAATGCAACTGTATGCATTTATGGCCTGCTGATGTGCAGACCTATGCTTCTATCCGCCATGTCCTGCAGGAGCCTCCCTTCATTATAACAGATGAAAAGAGGTCAACAGACAGTTGCCAACACCTGTCAAAACTGGTGAAAGAGTATGGTTATGAGACTTTTGGATCTTCATTCCTGTGTAAGGGCACCCTTAAGGCTATGCATTGGGTGTTGTTATTTGATAGACTTTGTCCCTTGAAATATCTTATTTAGTAGTGATAATTTGGAACTTGCAACATAGGAATAGGCATAGAAGAATTGTGATTGTGTCACTCTTAGAGTCATGTAATGGTCACTGCTAGAGGAAATAATAAACTATTGAGATTTTTAGTAACCAAAACTCAGATTTGGGGAGATATTATTTGACTGAATTACCCACCTTTCATTTTATTCAAAGATAACTTTGAGGGATCTCTAAAAGTTCTAAACTTCACCCATCTGCCTTAAATTCATAGGCAGATTCTACAATTATTTAACATTGCAGTAAATGACTAAGGTGGATTATGACAACATTACTTTGGTTGCTTTGTACTGGACAAGGCTGGGGGACACACTGTATATGAACTGCACTGGAAACACTATTTTGCTAAAAGCTAATGGAATCATGCCAGCAAACCAACATGAACAACTCCCATCCACAAATTTACCAGGTGGAATCAACAAATCAGAACATGCTAATTTGAATCAGGATTGGTCAATCAGCTTGAAAATTCATGAACCACAACAGATCATGCAAGCTTTCAAAGCCTAGTGCAGGCCTAGTTGATTTGGCGGCTTCATACACACAGGCACATGCAATACAGCATAGTATTATTTGATTTTCTGATCTGCTGGCAGATCTGTGGGTTAAATAATGTATGTCTTTTCTTATAGCTATCAGTGGCTCCAACGTCATCTGTCTGTCTTCTTGTATCTACCTATTAGCACACACCTAGATCAGAAATATTAGGTTTATATGGATATAGTAATTTGATGTCATATAAAAATGTTATTTTATGTGTGAGACATTGTGGATTTTTTTTCAAGAATAAACTTTCTTTTTTTAGTTGCATAGTTACTCTGGTTAAATAAAGACCACCTAGTTCAACCAATAAAAGAGAAAACAATTATACAATCCTATATGCACAATCCTATACCCACAGTTGATCCAGAGCAGTGGTTCTCAACTCCTGTCCTCGGCACCCACTAACAGGCCAGGTTTGCAAGATAACTGAAATACATCACAGGTGATGTAGTTTGCTGCTCAGTGATTGCAGTATTCTAGTCTGCATTTCCCCAAGGTAATACTTAAAATCTGGCCTGTTAGTGGGTCCTGAGGACCGGAGTTGAGAACCACTAATCCAGAGGAAGGCAAAAAAAAACAGCAGAGCATGATCCAATTTGCTCCACCGGGGGGGGGGGGGATTCATTCCTGACCCCCATGTGCCAATCAGATATCCCCTGGATCAACTTTACCTATAAATGAATATTCAGTTATATTATGTACGTTTAGAAAATAATCCAGGCCTATTTTAAAGCAATCTACTGAGCTGGACAGAACCATTATTGAGCTTTTTAATAGTATTATGCGTACAGACACAGGTTGTCAGACACTATAGCTAGCTTCTGTGTTCTTCACCTATAGCAGCCCCCTTTCCCATAAGGCAAGCAAGCCTAAAAGTACCCGGTTGCTCGTGGGTTTTATACACAATGCTATAGTGCCTGGCCACCAGGTGCGAACTGAGCAAAGCAAATAGGTACTTGTGGTTGACAGACAGGCAGAGTTGTTCAATAACAGTCCAGGTACAAGGCAGGCAAGGATCAGAGTAGTCAGGGTTCAATCCATAGTCAAAAGGCAGGTAGAGTTCAGACAATAGATGATATCCGATTTCGAGGTCATAAACAGGGGAATCCAAACAGCAGAGCAGGACAGACAGATAGACAGAGGGCTTGAGCATGAGACTGCAGGCTTGGCTGGCTTAAAGAAGGTTTGGTCTCCATCCATGGCTACATCAATCACCTTGCAGGAGGACCAACAGACAAGGAGAATGCATCATAGCCAAAACCAGGATGCTGGAACCAGAAGCTATCAAGGAACAGAAGTGCTACACGCTCCTGACACCAGGAGGATCAGTAAGACAATAGGCCAGTGTCACCTTCAGTAAAGAAGCCAGAGCAATCAGATAGAGACATTCACATCACATACACCTTGTTTCTATATTCTCGAGACAACTTAAAGGCATGTGAAATACCACAAATAGGTTTTATGGCCTCTCTATATGTTAAGGTTATAGGCCTTTATTATCTCCTTCGCCTGGCGCAAATAAAGAAATTTAAGGAAAGTTAGAGAAGGTAAAAAGTGATAGAGCGCCGGGAAAGAAAAAGGATGTAGAGAGAAGAGAGAAGGAAGCATAGTAACCATAGGAAAGAAAGCAAGGGGGGGTTCTCTGGTTGGTATGCAGTCTGTGAATTTCCCTGAAGGCTAGAAAGGATCAAATTATAATAGAGGAAAGATTGGTTCATAGGAGAACTGGAGAACTCAATCTAAGGACCCCATATTTCCAAACTTTAAGCTGTGTTCTTGTAGACTAGCCTTCAGTTCTCATTATGCGATTGAGTTCATCAACCCATTCTCAAATGCTGGGAGTTATGGATCACCTCCTGTGTCTGAGAATCAGAGGTCGCCACGTATGTGCTGCTGGATTACCATGTATGATATCCAATCACTGCAGATAAAATATCACATGTGTAAACCATCATTTGTGAAATGTAGAGGTAACAGTACTTTCATTTTTCAGCAGGTGTCTATAAATAGGTAGCTTGCATATGTTTATGCCCATAGACAGGCAAAACTCCTGCTGAGAATAACAGGAATAGAGGTTGCTGCAATGAGCACATTATTGCACTTATCAGAACATAGATTCATGGATCAAAGGTGCAGCAAGCAGCTGAAGATATGAACAGGGCCTAAAGGTAATCCCATATAATGTGGTATAAACTCAGCAGAGTGTGAATTGGGACTCTGTGCTGAAAAGTCACCTACCCTGAGACATGAGCATCTCAAGTTCCTTCTCAGGGTGGAAGTACAGCATCATGTAAGTCAACCATAAACAGAAGGTTCTTATACTATCAATAGGCATAGAGGCATCATTCCTCACTAGGGAGCTATTATAATACCACAAGCCAGGGGTGTCATGTTGCCAGAGAGGTGATGTTACTGGAGGGATGCCATTCTGCCAGGGGGTGCGCTGTGATATCAAAAGCCGTAAAGCGCTGCTTTGCCAGATGGTTTTCATATCAGCTGAGACTGATGCCAATGCCATGTTTGCAGAAGAGTGTTGTATTAGCATAGGAAGGTCGTGCTGCTAGAGGGGGTAATAATTTACTTGCTTCTGGTTATCCTACCTACGATATTTGCAGATAATTTTCAAGTACAATTTGCTATTGCACATTTTGCTCCAGGCACTGTTTTGAACAACTGTGACATGATGGTCTCCTTATGACATGTTTACTAATGTGAAATAGGAAATATATTTATTTACAAATTTAAAAAAAATTAAATTAGAAACTCAATTTAAAAAATGAACTGAACATAAGCTATTAGGGAAAAAGTAGATTGAAATGTAATATTACTAAGAAAGGTGGATTTTGCTGCAGGACAGTCCTAAAAATCAGGATATATCTATTGGGAAATCTGTATTCGTTCTGTATTGTAATTCATGTGGTTGGCAGCTGGCCTCACCTTCATATGGCCCTCTATATAGCCCAAAAAGTAAGACATCACAAGCTGCCACATCCCAGAAACCTCTGTGTTGGAGGACTGTGCTACTTTGATAAATAAAACAATACATTATATCTTCTTCAGACGGCCCGCTCAGTTACTACATTCATTGCATGGCAGATTGGCATCTGTAATTCATACCATTTAATACAATTTAGCTTTTTCTGTTATGGTCCTAGCACATGCACCCCTTCCATCTGCTGTCTGGGCCCCCCGTTCACCCCTTTCCCCCACAGTACCTCCGGCTTCCCTCCTCTTCTCTCCCGTCGGCAGATACTGAGGGCACAAAAGAAGATGTTTCAGGATAGACAGCGGGGGAAGGGGCCAGTAGATATGTCATTTACTGGCCCCTTCTTTTAATGAAAGAGCACAATGAGCGATCGGTACCAATCACTCTTGTGTCCATTCATCACTGAAGCATAATAACTGTGTTTGTGAATGAGCAGGAAGCTTCAGAGCATTTCCTATTCATAAATCTGTGCTGCTGAGTCTGCAAAGAAAGGGACTGATAAATCTATTCAACCAGGAAGGGGGGCCCTGTCAGGTAGGCTGTATAAGGCCCTGTGATTTCCAACAGCAGTCCTGGTACAGACTTTCAACGAGCTGAGACAGTCTACTAATGATATTGTTTACTGAATTGTTAGATATGAAGATATCATATCTGACTGCCAGCTTTTATGAATGCTTGTTTTATCTGCCATTTTCATTTGCATAATATATATGCATTTCTTAATAGAATAAGTTCATATATGTTAAAACCCATAGAAAAACTAAAGCAGTGGCAAAATGTAATTTGCACTTTAAGACCCCATTTTGTGGTTTACAACATGTAATTGTGGTCTACTAATTTTTTTAGGTGAAGAAAGAAATCATTGGTTCAAAAACTGGACCTTTTGTGTTGTCCCGGGATCCTCATTTTCTTCCTGGCATAATAACAGGTATATTGCATGTTACTTTACATTTTTATATTCTATTCTTGTATCTGAAAATAATGTTTTCTTGCATGTAACAACAATGCAGTAGTACACTATGGGGTTGACTTACCAAAGACAAATAGACTGTGCACTTTGCAAGTGCAGTTGCTCCAGAGCTTAGTAAATGAGGTAAAGCTGCACTTTGCAAAGAGTACCCAATCAAATGTAAGGGAAAAAAACAGCATTTGTGCTTGCACATGATTTGATGAACCAGTATGGCGATTCGCGCAATAAAGCCTCCTTGCCGCAGTGCATCTGGGGTATACAGTCTTTAAGTGGTTAAACACACTACTTGATTACTTCTGCCTTACTTCCTGGTCACACTTTAGGTTATGACACAGGAAGGAGTTGACCAGCTGATTTTTAAAAAAAAAAGGTGAACTTAGCCTTTAAGTTAACCCAGATCTGCAACAGCGTTTATGCTATAGACTTCAAGCCGCAGTCACCAGGATTCATAGCTACTAACAGGCCAATTGAAACAGGCAGTAAAACTGCCTATAGATGGATCAAAATTTCTCCAGTTCAGCAGGGACTGGATGGATTTCAAACCATGTGTGGTCTTGCCTGTTCCACAGAAGTTGAGTGTTAGATTGACTTTTGTGGATTGGGTTTGTTGGAAATTTTTTCTCAATCAGCCGGTTGCCATCAAATGGCTGCAGCTGCTGAACAGCAGAGTCCCACTGTCAGAATATAATGTCCCCAGTGGGGGAGATTCCTCCATCCACCTCACTTGTGTGGATAGAGGAATCTGTTTTTTTTTTTTTTTTGTTCAGCCAGCTAGCCCGGGTTGTCTGTGGCCAGCTTTAAACAATGTGGCTGTGCAATAAATATGTCCCTGGCCACTTGTTGTAAAAACAAGAAGTATTTGCCTGTTTTAGTAAAGAATGGTTGACTGGGTATAGGCAAGCTTTGGCTTCACACATAGGTTGGTGCGTTCTTCCTGGAACTGCCACAATGCCTGTTACTTATAATGTCGTGCCATTTTGAACATAATACAATTGCATCTTGAAAGGCCCTCCAAGACAAAAGCAAACCTAGCTGACTCATGCATTCATTTTTTTTCTTTATTCACATTGTATGTCAAGATAAAAGGAACTATTTCAATAAACTGGAGAAAAATGAGTACTGTCCACTTTCAGGGTCTTCCATTTTATAATATGGTCCTACCATTCCAACATCTATCTCTTTGACTTTGCAGTAGAAACGGAAGCTTTTAATGTAGAGGGGAGAGAGACAAAATCAACAGACTGAGTATTGATGCCATCCAGTCAGAATCGACATTGCTTAGAACCTTGAGACTCAGACTATAACAGATCTGACCATACAATTTAATGGGGAAAACCTGGATGTGCTCCATTCAAACGTCCAAATAAGGGTACTTAATGGGCAAATCTGCCAGGATAAATTGCCTATGTATGGCCCCTTAAAGAAGAAGTGCACTTTGGTAGTACAAAGCCCCCTATTCCCCCACTTACCCTTCTAAGCAAATTAATGAATGTAAATGCAGACCCCAGGTGCAGATTTGCACAGCTTTACATTATTCCAACTGCCCGGGGAGGGGGGGGCAATGCTTCTATGGCACTGCTCGTGTATAGATGCCAGCCAAAGAATTACGACTTAACCATCTCCCTCTGCCAAGTGGCATATGGGATTTTGAACCAACGTACAATTACTTGACTGTACACATAA
Organism: Glandirana rugosa; assembly: GCA_018402905.1. Taxonomy (NCBI): domain Eukaryota; kingdom Metazoa; phylum Chordata; class Amphibia; order Anura; family Ranidae; genus Glandirana; species Glandirana rugosa. The sequence continues at coordinate 870,339 of BLSH010375649.1, forward strand.
TACCACATCATGTTACTGCAACATAGTTACTTAGCCGTTTTAAAATACTAATACTCTATGGGGAGGATTTACTAAAGGCAAATAGACTGTGGACTTTGCAAAGTGCAGTTGTACTCTACTGACTTCCATCATCCAATCATGTGCAAACAAAAATGTTGTTTCATTTTATTTTCCTAGCACATGATTGAGTGCACCTGCACTTTGCAAAGTGCAAAAATCTATTTGCCTTTAGTAAATCAACCCCTATGTGTTCAGCAACACTAGGCTACAATTTTCAAGCTGTATTTTTTTATTTAGGAACTACATTATAGAAGAACTCCACCAAGTACTATGTGCATCAAAACCGGTCACTGTGCATGATCTTGATGATATTCTATAAAAAAAAACAAAACAAAAAAAAAAACCTTCCAAATAACCTTCCTGTTTATGGGATCCCCACTCGTCTGCCATCCTAAGAATAAAACACTATACAGTCAGCCATTATAATTTAACAGATGGATGGGGGGAAAAAAATGATAGTTGGGTCTTGGGCTGCAAAGGAAAACAGGTAAAGGTGTTAATTGGTTGTCATTTACTGATTTCACCAGCTTCTCAGCCCATCTGTTCATTTACATATTAGCTGGCACAATAACAATCCACTGAAATTTTTGTATTCAGAACTGCAGTTGTTTTTTCATGCATGTATTTTAGTGTTTCTGATGCATTTTGATGTGTTTCTATGAGTTTAGCATTTGTATTTTATGGGGAAGGAGGGTACTTTCCGTATTTGGTGTTGCATTGATAAAAATAAAAAAATTTAAAACTCATATAAAGCTTGTATTTTAGATGCAGAACCATTTATTCTGTGTAGGTGTAATGTTTTTTTCTTAAACATTGATGAAATTTGTACCATTGGATACCATTGAATACAACTATGGGACATACTTTAAAAAAACTATGAATATGGCTTCCAACAAACATTCACTGGTGGTGAATCAGTCACTGTCATTTACAAACCTTGCACCTGGAAGTTTCACCTGCAGTACATATTTGGTGAATGTCAGATTCTCAGTTTTATAAATATGTTTTGGGCACAGTTTAAACTGGATTAAAGTGAGCCTATACTGCAATGATGTGATCCCATTGTGGAGATTCCCTTCATTTCCTGGCCCGCGGACACAATAGGAAGAGAGGAAATCTCTGCACAGTAATGAAAATGAAGGGGAAGGCTTACTAAAACTGGAGCAGCTGTGCATGGTAGCCAATCAGCATCTCACTTCAGCTTGTTTAAAGTTATTCTAAAGGCAGAAGGTTTTTTTTTTATCTTAATGCAGTCTATGCATTAAAAGAAATAACCTTCTTTACGCAGCAGCCCTCCTCAGCCCCCCTAATATTTACCTGTGCCCCATCTCAATCCAGAAAGTTTACATTAGAGCCTCAGCTTTCCAGGACTCTCCCTCCTCATTGGCTGAGACAGCAGTAGGCAATCAAAGTCAGTGAGCCAATGACGAGAGAGAGGGGGCGGGGGCGAGACTTGGCTCCATGTCTGAATGGACACACAGAGCAGTGGTTCGGCTATTTGCTATGGGGCACTCGGCAGGATGGAGGGGCCAGGAGCACCGGCAAGGGACCCGAGACTATTACTAACTATTCTACACCCCAGCCTTTCTCAGCCATGATACTGTGCAATCCTAGGGTTCCTCCAGCAGTTGTTAGGGGTTCCTTGAGCAATGAGAAACGTCTGCCTCTCAGATGTGTAACCACTGGCAGAAATGATCCTTTTAACTATATGTAAGGGGGGATTCTTCCCTGTGTGCACAAGTATGAGGAGCATCCTTCTCAGTGACTATCACACTAATGTACCATGATCTGTAGATATAGTAATTATTAGCAGGGGTTCGCTGAGCCTGTAAACTAATTCAAGGGTTCCTCCATGTGTAAAAGGTTGGGGAAGGCTGCTCTACTCTATCTAAAATCTAAAACTGCTTAATATAATTTGGGGCCGATTCCCATCTCTGTGCTGAAAAAAATGCCACACATTTTTAAGATGTGTTGTAAATAACCTTAAAAATGCATAACATTTTAAAAACTTTTAAAGAGTAGAGAATGGTTAGTTTTTTTATCATTTTTTTTCTGTCTGTGACCTGAATGGAAATTGCCCTTACATGCATTTTAAAACTTATTTAAAGTTGTATTAAACCCAAAAGCAATCGTCTATTATATTGCAGCTTACAAGTAAGTCTGTTGTTTTTCAACAGAACAAAACATCCTGCTGATGTATCAGTTAGAGCAGCAGTCTCAAAACGTTATAAACAAAGGGGTAGTTTACTGTCTTTCAGGATTGGGGGGGGGGGGGCTGTGGGTGGCCAGTGGGACTAAACCATGCATTGGTTTTATTGGGAGGAATTCTGCCCTATTGTTGGTATCAGTGGGAGGAATAGTACTGAATCATTGGTATCCGTGGGAGGAATAGTGTCCCACTGTTGGTATCAGTGGGAGGAATGGTACTGAATCATTGGTGTCAGTGGGAGGAATAGTACTGAATCATTGGTATCAGTGGGAGGAATAGTACTGAATCATTGGTATCAGTGGGAGGAATAGTGGCCCGCTGTTGGTATCAGTGGGAGGAATAGTACTGAATCATTGGTGTCAGTGGGAGGAATAGTGCCCCATTGTTGGTATCAGTGGACAAATTAGTGTCCCATCGATGGTGTTAGTGGAAGAATTAATGGCCTATTCTTGGTGTCATTTGAACGGATAGTGCCCCAAGGGCCAAATACAGGCTAGCAAATGGCCACATCTGGACCCTGGGCTGTGGTTTGGAGACCACTGAGTTAGAGGGATGAGACAAACCATTTAGCACTCTTAGGGGTACTTACAATGGCCGGCTATTATTAATTTATGTTAAATCTTTATCCTAAAAGGAACAAAAAAGTAAATTCTTGAAAACAGTTATCTGGAGTTTGGCTTCAATCTGTCCATCTAACACTCCCCTCCATGTGATCCACAGGAGAGGTACAGCCAAACGAGCTTTGGCTGTACTTGTTCTTTCAATATAATATACTTCTTTGGTTTTGGGTTTTAATATCGCTTTAAAATGCATGGCCTTTTTAGGCGTAGATACGGGAATAGGTTCCAGATTATTTAGAACAGCCCTATCAAAAATCTAGTGCAAAAGCTATATACACATACAGTGCCTTGGAAAAGTATTCATATCCGTTGAAATAATCCATATTTTGTCATGGTACAACCAAAAACATAAATGCATTTTGTTGGGATTTTATGTGATAGACCAACACAAAGTGGCAGATAATTGTGAAGTGGAAGAAAAATGATATTGTATTCAGCCCCCTGTACTTTGATACCCCTAGCTAAAATCTAGTGGAACCAATTGCCTTCAGAAGTCACTTAATTAGTAAATAGAGTCCACCTGTGTGTAATTTAATCTCAGTATAAATACAGCTGTTCTTTGAAGCCCTCAGAGGTTTGTTAGAGAACCTTAGTGAACAAATAGCATCATGAAGGCCAAAAAACACAGCAGACAGGTCAGGGATAAAGTTGTGGAGACGTTTAAAGCAGGATTAGGTTGTAAAAAAAATATCCCAATCTTTGAACATCTCACGGAGCACCATTCAATCCATCATCCGAAGATGGAAAGAGTATGGCACAACTACAAACCCACCAAGACATGGCCGTCGACCTAAACTGAAAGGCCAAGCACTGAGAGCATTAATCAGAGAGGCAGCCAAGAGGCCCATGGTAACTCTGGAGGAGCTGCAGAGATCCACAGCTCAGGTGGGAGAATCTGTCCACAGGACAACTATTAGTTGTGCTCTCCACAAATCTGGCCTTTATGGAAAAGTGGCAAGAAGAAAGCCATTGTTAAAAGAAAGCCATAAGAAGTCCCCTTTGCAGTTTGGGAGAAGCCATGTGGGGGACACAGCAAACGTGTGGTAGAAGGTGCTCTGGTCAGATGAGATCAAAATGTATTTTTTTGGCCTAAAAGCAAAACATTATTGTGGCAGAAAACTAACACTGCACATCACCCTGAACACACCATCCCCACTGTGAAACATGGTGGTGGCAGCATCATGTTGTGGGGATGCTTTTCTTCAGGGAAGGGACAGGGAAGCTGGTCAGAGTTGATGGGAAGATGGATGGAGCCAAATACAGGGCAATCTTAGAAGAAAACCCGTTAGAATCTGCAAAAGACTTGAGACTGGGGCGGAGGTTTTCACCCTTCAGCAGGACAACGACTCTAAACATACAGCCAGAGCTACAATGGAATGGTTTTTCGATCAAAGCATATTCATGTGTTAGAATGGCCCAGTCAAAGTCCAGACCTAAATCCAATTGAGAATCTGTGGCAAGACTTGAAAATTGCTGTTCACAGACGCTCTCCATCCAATCTGACAGAGCTTGAGCTATTTTGCAAAGAAGAATGGGCAAAAATGTCACTCTCTAGATCAGGGTTTCTCAACCAGGGTTCAGTGGAACCCTAAGGTTCCTCCAGAGGTTGCTAGGGGTTCCTTGAGCAATGCTCAATTTCTACCTCTCAGATAAATTCCCAATGACAGCATTGATCTTTTTTAGCTATCTGTAAGGGGGTAATTCTTCCCAATGACTACAAGTGTAAGGAGCATTCTTCCCATTGACCATCATACTAATGTATCATGAGTTGTGGATTTTTAATTTTTAGCAGGGGTTCCCCAAGACCGGAGAACTATTTCAAGGGTTCCTCAGTGTTGAAAAGGTTGAGAAAGCTGCTCTAGATGTACAAAGTTGGTAGAGACATCCCCAAAAAGACTTGCAGCTGTAATTGCAGTGAAAGGCAGTTCTACAAAGTATTGACTCAGGGGGGCTGAATACAAATGCACCCCACACTAAAACCTTATGAAAATCATGTATCATTTTCCTTCCAATTCACAATTATGTGCCACTTTGTGTTGGTCTATTACATAAAATCCCAATGAAATACATTTACATTTTTGGTTGTAACATGGCAAAATGTGGAAAATTCCAAGGGGTATGAATACTTTTTCAAGACACTGTAGATATGCCAATAGTATTAGATATCAGAATCAGAGGATTGCTATGATTACATGATTTTTTTTTTTTGCAGTAGTTACAAGCAATAACATTCAAAGTAAATTCATAGAACAAGTGGGCCACGAACTGGATTCATGTGTAATAACATAACATTTTTATACAACTTCCTTTGGTTTATTAAAATGTCACAACAAATTCTCTTTAGGAATGGTGTGACTATTGACCTTCTGCCTCCATCTGTATATTGAAAATAGTGCTTTATAAACTATTTTGTTTGTTACGTTAAGGCTAGGAATGACTGGGCAAATATATCTTATTTTTTATGTGTGCATTTTTTTTTCATTTGACTTTCATATTAGTAATTCCTATCTTGACATCCCTATAGTATTATACTGTGAACCAATGTTTTTATAGTAGGCAATATACAACGTATGTGCATGCATATATGTGTGCGTTTATATATACTGCATACGAGAGAAGACCTAAATAGGTTTGTGACTTCAGTAAATAAACTTTGAACGGAGTTCAATTTTACTGACATATGCGCCTGGCACCCTGTGATTGCATGGCACTCGTATTGTTTCAGGCAGTCTACAATAGATGTGCAACTGAGCTACTGCCAAAATGATTAGACTGGATTCAATTTGTAACCCTACTCCATTGAATAACCCCTATCCAGCTTCTCCTCTCCTTATTACAGAGCCTCTCCCCCTTTTATTCCAGGCTTCCCTGGCTCCATCGCTTGGCATATTACAATAAAACCTATAATAAAACGTGTTACCCTGAGCTTTACTGTGAGTGTCGCTAGTAACGCTCCTCTCTGATCTGCATCTAATTGGTTTGTAACCGATTTTCAAGGAGATTAATGACAGACACCAAATGCCACAAAATGAAACCACGCCAAACAGAAGTGCACAATGAAGAGCTGCAATTCTTTTCAACAGTCTATTGAAAAAATACACAAAGACGCCACAATTGGCTTATGACATAAATAAAGCTAACCCCCATTGTGTTATCTATTATTAATTCCACTGAAATCATTTGGCTGTCACATATAAAAAAGTTATGAGAAAAAGCACCCCAGCAAAATGCATTGATAAAGGGACGCTATCTGAGGGCAAACGGAACTTAGATTTATATTGCGGCCTTATTTTAGTTATAATTTCGTACAGTAGGGATGCCGTTTTACAAGGGCTATGAAAGTATCAGTAAGGCTGTAAGTAACATAGGTACTATTTTAAGGGGGCATAAGGTGCCCCCTTACAATACAGGTATAAAAAGTCCCCATAACCCATAGCAGACAGGGTAAAATGATCATTTTATTCTGTGTTATCTCCTAGTTGGTTAATGGTGTTAATGGTTAGCAGAAATATTCAATACACAAAGGAGTAGATTTACAAAAGATGTAAAGCCTGTACTCTTTAAATAAGCAGTGATGGTAAATAAGGTAAAGCTTTGAATGCCCAATCGTTTTTAAGGGGAAGTAAAAAAAATTACAGGATCTGTGCTTGCACATGATTGGTTAAAATTACATCAATATTTGCCCTATTGCAAATCAGGACTTCTGGCCTTCCCCTGCTTTCATTGGTGCATGACTGTCCCCAGCAGTGGCAACTGGTCCACAAAGGTAACAGGGTGGCGTCCCCCCCAGCCCGCACAATCCCCCCCCCCAGCCTGCACAATCAAACATTATGTGTGTCGTCTTGCACTGTGCTGGGTGCCAGACCAACAGGTCTCTACCAGGTCCGTCAATTACTCACAGACCAGAGCCCGAGGTATTATTGGCCTGTTTCATGTTGTCCTCGGGGTGCAGTGCTCTCCAACCCTGCGATACCAGCGAACCAACACTAGCCATTGGCTTCCGGCTTCCCGCCCCCACCTATCAGGACAGGAGGCCAAAGACCCAGAACCCATAAAAGAAGACCGGGTCAACACAGAAGCTGCGGTGCGAGCCGTGACCGCTGGAGGGCTCCATCCGTAGGGGGATTGCAGACCTGTAGGGGACCGCCCACCCCCCCAAAATCCTCCAACACCAGCCGCCACTGGTCCTCAGTCAAAGACTTAGAAAATACTGAGGCCAGACAACTCGTGTTTTTAGAAAGAGGTCAATGCTGGTAGTTTCCTTCTTTTCTCTGGGCCAATTTATTGAAAATAGGATTCACTGCATGTGAAGCATAGGGACTTACAGCAGTGTGAAACAATTAAAAAAAAATCCTGTACCTTAAAGTCGGAGTAAACTCAGTTTAGGAGATATTTACTTTAGATGCAGCTGATGACGTCACCAGCGTGTATGCTCTGAGGGAACGGCATCCTTCCTTCAGAGCCGTGCTGTAAAGAGCAACTCCCGTGGGCAGTGATGTCATTGCCGACTAGGCCATTCATATTGCCGAAGCCCGCAAACTCAGAGAGAAGATGGAAGCGCCTTCAGTGGTGACAGTGCGCCACTGGAGGGCTTCATTTTCGGGTAAGTCTGTCATAATGTGCTAGTATGCAATGCAGGCAGGGATCTCTCTGGTGTAGCAATTAGTTGAAGAATTAAGTGCTAGTTGCCCTTGGTAAAATATTGCTCTCAATAAGTCCTCTTCAGGCCCTGTTAGCCCTCCTGGCTGCAGCTGTCTTGACCACAGTCCACTCCTCTGGCTCTGCACCCGTTCCTGACTGCAAACTTCCAGTCCTCTCAGGCGTGCCTCTCCAGTCCTCTCACTGACTGTGCATGTCACTCATTAGCTCTCTTGGCTGCGACCGGTTGTTCCTCTCCTGAAGACTTGCCCAGCAGTACTCTCTCCCACTTTCCTCCTTTCTCCTCTTGTGCCTCCTGTCCAGGACACTTCCATGATTTCTTGGAGGGCCCTGTCCGCACTCGAGCCCCAGGCACAAGGTCACTGCCCCCCCAGACTGGGGAGCTCCCTCAAAGGCCCCGTCAGCCTCAGAACTCCATCTCCAGCTCTTCCACTCAAACAACCCCTTACCAGCTGGGCTGACCCTAGGCATTTAAGGAGGTCTGCCCCCTGCCAATCCAGGTTGGGGATTAGTCATGGCTCCCCATACACCCCAGGCAAGTTCCACCTCTCCTCCCCTCCTTTCTCCTTCTAGAACACTCCAGAAGCCTCTGGATAGAAAGAGGAGGTCTCGGTGATGCTGGCTGTGAGTCACCAGCTGCTACTCTAGGCCACTCCCTGCCCACACAAATCAAAACAAACAGGCCTAGCTTCCAGCTTAAATTTACCTGTGCTACAAAAAACCCTACCAAACTAGCACCTAACCTAGGTAGAGGGTGCTACAAATTTATAACAGAAACTAAGAAACACAATTTTTTTTAATTTTACATTTTTTTTTACATTTTTGTTTTTCTTTCATTTGTTTAGCAAAAAATAAAAAACACAGTAGTGATTAAATACCACCAAAAGAAAGTTCTGTCTCCAAAAAAAAATGCAAAAAATTTTGTTGGAGTACAGCATTGCATGACTGCGCAATTGTCATTCAAAGTGTGACAACGCTGAAATCAGAAAAATGACCTGGGCAGGAAGGGGGCGAAAGTGCCCAGTAGGCAAGTGGTCAACTGGAAGTCTACATAAGTTTAAAGTATTAGCGTTTAAATGAGCTGCAGAGAATCTTGTGATTTAACTCTGCATGTTCCCACACTGCTGTTCTATACTGAAGTGTCCAGCTATAGTCAGATAGTGGGAAAGATTAAGTTCTGATTTTTTGCAAGCGGTGACCCACTTATACTTTATTATACACGCAGACGTGCCCCCTGATTTCTATTGTTCGTGATAGATAATCCCAGTGCTTTTCAAAACCTCATCAATTGAGTTAGGCAAAAAAAAAAGATTCCTTTGCTCCACATTTCCAGCTTTTCCTAGTATTGTACTGCTGTGTAAGAGCTAATTGTGAAACATGCAAAGACAGAAAGACCTAAATGTTTTTCATGAAACTCTTGCTTTTGTGGCACACATAAACCTGACCTTTTGCACTTTTATTTGATTTTGATGTCCAGTGATAATTCCCTTTAGAGTCTTTGAAGTGATGAAGTCGCAGAAAGTGACAGCACTGGCATCAGAAATCAGAGCGTACCTCTGCGCCTCTGCTCCGCAAGTCTTGGGGGAGTGAATTGCTACCCTGACATATGACGCTGAGGTGTGCTAGGTGTTGTGCTGTCAGTAGAGCTTCACACTGCTTTATTTTTTTTAATCCTTTATTTAAGATCTTTTATATAAGGGAGGACGGTACAGGAGAATAAAGTTCATGTCAATAATGGCAAAGAGGTCTTGCAGGAAATGTATTGTCACATAACATGTACCTGTCCTCCCTGCATGTATAATATTTGTTGCCTCTACATTAGGGATGAGCTTGCATTTGTTTGGAAGTATGTTTGGGTCCAAATCCAGAAACCAGCTGTCATTTTTGGCCCAAGGAGTTGCGGGTGATTCCTGCATGGCATTGACCTAACATGGATGGACATGTGGCCATATTCGTTCAATGATGTGACAAGCATCCTGGCTCCTTTGTACTTTTAGCTGTGGGCAGGGAATCAAAAATGACAGCTGGCTTCCAGGTTTGGACCTGAACCTGCTTCTGAACAAATGCAAGCTCATCCCTACTCTATACAAATTTTACCAATAAAGTGAATCCTGTTATTTTTTTTGCCTGTGTTAGTTGCCTTTGACTCAAAAAGGTTGTGAAGTTCACCTCTGTGTCAGGTTGTTGGGAAGAGGAGACGTAGGATGGTTAATGAGGTGGTTGGGGTAGAGTGAGGTCAGATAGCATGGGAAGGGCTGTGTGCATAGAGGAGGAAGGGGCAAAGAGGGGTGGAGGGGTTGTGTAGAGTTGAAAGGGAAGTATTGTGGGAAGAGCAGGGTAATCCTGCCCTACCCAGTCATGATGAACATCCTGAGGTTGGAAAGTGAATCAATGCCTCATGGTTAGGTGTGTAGTAGTAGAGATCGGTAATCTGGGTTGGATGTGAATTCACACCAGTAATGCCACATTTTCTTCAATAGAGTTGACCTTATTCTGAAAAGAAAGGGTTATTCAGGGGTAGGCAACCTGCGGCCCTCCAGCTGTTGCAGAACTACAAGTCTCATCATGCCTTTGGGAGGAATTGTAACTGCCAGCCTTGCAATGCCTCATGGGAAATGTAGTTCCACAACAGCTGGAGGACCACAGGTTGCCAACCCCTGGGTTAGATCCTCCATTTCTTAAATTTAATTTAATTTTAGGAATCCAAAGTGAGGCTGATGGCAAAGTTTCTTGCTTCCAGAGTAAAGATATGCACATTTTAGAGGCATATAACAGGTGTATGAGCAATGTTTTCTTGTAATGAAGGTTCAGAAAATCTCAAGGAATGACTACAAACGTTAAACTTATTCTCCCTGGAGAAGAGATGCTTGAGAGGAGACATGATAGTGATATACAAATATCTCAATAGTGATTCTAGCATAGGAAACAAACTCTTCTGTCTCAGGAAGACCCTGGGCCAATTGGAGGAGAAGTGGTCTAACCTTAAACTACGTAGGGGGTTTTTTCACTGTGAGGGCGGCAAGGATGTAGAGCTCATTTCTACAATCGGTGGTGTCAGCAGGAAGTATTGATTGTTTAAACAAAACTCTTAGATGGGCCCAATATACGGGGATATGGGATATGATTTTTGACATGAACACACACCAACACAGGTTGAATTGGATAGACTGGTGTCTTTATTCAACCTTACCAACTATGTAACTATGGATGTGTAAAAGATACATTGCAAGATCAAAGCTTAGGTCTATGTATGTGAGTTTAAAAATGTTGTCCTCGAAAAGATGTATGATAGGACACTTCCAAAAAGATATTCAAAAAGTGTTCCTTTTTTCAGTTGCAATGCAATACATGGCGGGAACATTAGGAAAGAATTAGTGTAGTTTTCATGGACTAGCTGCGACCCAGTTAATAATTGTAGCCTGCCTCTTGCATTCTATTGGCAATGGATGCCTTGTATGCTAAGTGGATGATGTTGTCCTGATGATCTTTGTCTATAGCTCCTCCCCTGGACAAGTTCCAATTGCGCATTATAGTGTTGATTTTAGTCATCTGCAGGTTTGTAAGTAGGTCGTAACTGCGGGAGAGAGTGTGTCTAACTATAAGCTGTTCAAGGCATAAATGGTCCCATGGCAATATGGAGGAGGCCATATGTTTATCCTTCAGGATACACAATAGGAGGCATCTTTTTTTTAATATCAGCTATTGATTTAAAAACATTTCCACAGAGAAATTTGAGAATTGAAGAAACTCTCTACCTTCATATCGCTTTTGCTTCTTTCTAAGAGTTTCATTATTTGCGCTCAGAATGCATCTATTTCTTTTGTTTTGGAAATACATGGGCAGCCTTAAATTATTTGTGCCGTGTATTCATGTATGGATTGGTAGAAATGTACAAATACAAAGGCCGGTCCTTGAGGAATGTAAGAACCTTAAAAAAATTAGCCTTGTGAATGCAAAGACAGCATGACAGTCATATTCATAGTTGTGTACTGTAGACATTGTACTAGTGTCATCAGTGCCTGAAAAATAGTAAAAAGATGCAAGTGATCATATTATATCCACTTGCTATGTCTGTTGTATACTTTAGCCTTGAAAGTGCAGCTATTACATGGGCAATTCAATGAAATATATTATAATATTCAGTACCTTGCAGAATAACATTATAATAACAACAATGGTGTTTTGCAGTATTCTCTTTCAGTATAAAATGTCCCCATCTTTGATTATTAAAATTAATAACTGTAACATTTTTAACGCATGAAATCTGGTCTCTGGTGACAAGGATGCTCTACTAGTTAGCCACACAATACAAGCCCAAAGTATCTGTCCAGAAAACTCATAATGAGGAAAAAATGCAGCTCATTGTGATAAAAGCCTTATTCACATTTATGCAACTCTCTGACATACAGACTGTTCCACTAGGATCATAAGCACCCAACGTGTTTCACTCTAATAAGAGCTTACTCATGAGTAACCCTATGGGCACTATGAGCAAGCTCTGCTTAGGGTGAAATGCGTTGGTGGGCCTGTGATTGAGGTGGAACAGTCTGTATGTCAGAGAGCTGAATACACTTGAACAATGCTTTTAAAAAAGTAGGCAGTTTTGTGGATGGATTCTGTGGAGCGGCCAGTGACCGCCAGGAGCCAGCACTCTGAGTTGGATTCGTGGTGAGGCTTGCCTGTAGCGGAACACTATACTTTGTATTATCAAACCCACAGTGCTGTATCTGAGAACTAGGGCCAAGCAAGATTAAATTTTCATTTTCCCCAAATTTGATTTGTTTCAGTGAAAATTCACTATTTTGCTGAAATGTATTGTAGGAGTTAATGAGTTAATGTGGTTTTAAGCATATAAGGGGCTTTAAATGATTCCTCATTAACCTTATTATTAAACTTTTTCTGCCCAGAAGAAAGAAAAATAGACACTAAAAAAAAAGTTTAATGAAAAATTTTAAGTGACAGTATACACAAATTACAAGACAAAGGAAAAACAAATACAAATAACTCAAGAAGACTAAATCACCCTAAATAAAGAAGGAAGAAAAAAGTAGATCATTTTAGTGACATCAGTTTTGCCAATAACTGCTCATCTCTCGTCAGAACAGCATCCATTTGTAAACAGTTTCAATAACCAATGCTGATCTCTTGGCTTTCACCGGCTTCTGAAGTATGCATTTTACCCAATGGGAATTGTTCAGATTGTGGTTGTCACTAAATGGTAAATGTTAAAACATCTGTGTCTACGGAATAGAGCTGTATCAATGGAATTCTCCCCTAACAGCTCTCAGCATGCACAGATAGACGTGTACATAGATGCAGATGTGTTTACAGATCATCAGCAGCAGCATGAAAATCTGAATATTTCCCATAGGCACAAGCCATTCTTTAAGAAGCTTGTATAACCATAAGGATACAAGGTACACAATGGGGGAAAACAATCTGATGATACCACTAGGTATTTGGTAGCGTCAAGTCTTCTGGAAGGGTAAAGCTACTTTAAACTACAGTAATATGGATCGGTTCCGTAAAGCCTCCTCTCTAAGGTGCTTCTGGTTGCGGTCACACTCCTGCCATCTCCACTTTCAATGTAGGGTTATTAGCCCTCTATTGTATTTGATGATGCTGAGGGACTGCCCACAGCCCAGAGAGCTAGAGGGAGAAGGGGACAGCACCGGAGCCAGGGCCGGATCTAGCCTATCTGGGAGTGCAGTGAAAAAAGCCAATGAGCATAATTTCAACACTAGTATGTATTAGTATGTCATTAGATGTGAATGATTAAACAGAATCTGTGCCCCTTATATCAGATGTCCCCATGAGAATGCCCCCTTACATCCATGGCCCATCAGAGTACCCCCTTACATGAGATGTTCCGATCAGAGGGTCCACTTATATCAGTGTCCCCATTAGAGTGCCCCCCTTGCATCAGGGTCCCCATCATAGTGTCCCCTTACATCAGGTGTCCCAATCAGAGTGCCCCCTTACATCAGTGTCCCCATCTTCGTTCCCCCATATATCAGGTTTCTCCATTAGAGTGTCTCCTAACATGGATTGCCCCATCAGAGTGCCTCCTTACATCAACTGTCAGCATCAGACTGGCCCATGGATCAGTGAATGCACTTTCAGAGACTTGGGGGGCTCGACTAAAATATGGCCCACCCCAGCACCCCCCTAGATCCAGCCCTGACCGAAGCTGGTCAAGAGAGGCGGTAAGATAAGTAATATATCATTCTTATCTCCCCCTAGACATAACAAGCATTTAACCCTTGCAATATAGGAGTACCGGCCACAATGTTTTTTTTCTGACAGCCTAGAGTTGGGCTTTAAAGGGCAATTCTACTTTCCTGGGGAAAAAATTGCAAATAGCAAAACAATTAATATAGCTTAAAGCGGAGTTCCACCCTAAAGTGGAACTTCCGCTGGTTGGATTCCACCCCCCCCTCAGGTGTCACATTTGGCACCTTTCGGGGGGGAGGGGGAAGAGGACACCTGTCTTTAGACAGGTGTCCTTTTCCACACATCCGGGAGCTCTGGCCGGCGGACGCGGCCGCTGACGTCAGCAGCCCGGCTCCCTCCTCCCTGCTCGCTCTGCTTCTGGCCGCCTGGCCAGTAGCAGAGCGTGGCAGAGCTCGCGCATGCGCGGTAAGGTGCCCGGCGTGAAGCTGTACTGCTTACACGTCCGGGTTCCCTTACCCGTGATGGAGGCGGCTGCACCCGTCCCCCGATCCGAAGATCGGCGGCGGGTGCCGACATCGCTGGACTCCAGGACAGGTAAGTGTCCTAATATTAAAAATCAGCAGCTACTGTATGTGTAGCTGCTGACTTTTAATTTTTTTTTTAGCCCTCGGACCTCCGCTTTAAACAATGGCTACACAAACCATATTGTAATTGAGGTTTTTAAAAATTTAAAAAATATCTTTAGTTTTCAATCTACATCGCTGTAATTTTCTGTAAAATGCAATGCAATATGGCAAAGTGGAGGCATTCTGTACACAGATGGTGTATGGAACGCCCCACCCTCCAGGTACGCCGTTCCTTCAAAGCGCATGCGGCGATGATGTCACCGGCTGCAACTAAAGTAAATATCTCCCAAACGGTGCAAGTTTAGGAGATATTTACAGTACCTATAGGTAAGCCTTATTATAGACTTACCTGTAGGTAAATATCATACATGGGAGTTTACTCCTACTCCCACTTTAATTTGAACAATCTTGAAGTTTGTAAACTTTGTGAAGATCCTACACTCCCTTGAATTCTGTGACAGATATTCACTATGCCCTATGAGTAGGCACTGCTCTGTCACACATTTCACAGATCCTGCTTTCTGAACTACAGAGGTGCTGAGATTAGGAGTTTCATGAGGTGGAGCCAGGATGGGAATCACTGCTTGGAGGTAGCAAGGCACCATGGGATATGTAGTCCTTAGACATCAAAAGAAAAAAGCAGAGGAGAAGCTGCAAAGCATGCAGGGAATTCAAGTAAGCTTATAATTAATTTTTAAAGATAACTATTCTTTGTATTGCTATTACAATGGATTAAAAGTGTATGCTGTGACCATAGAACTATTTTAAACCCTAAGCTTACTTAAAAAAGTGAGTAAGTACAAGGGACATTACTTATCTTCAGTGAGATAAGTGTCCCTTGTGCTACTGTATCCTCGTTTAGCAGAAATCTTCCTCCTCCGATGCCCCTCCAGCCAACCCACCCATGCCGCTATAATCATCTGGTGCGGTGGGGGTTAAAAGAACTAAGGATGATGTCACAGGCACCCAACTAGAGTGCTGGACTATGTCCTTTCTGCCCAGCTTCTCCATTCATAGAACCAATACTACAGCTTCTATGAATAAAACACAATCTATGAATGGTTGGACAAATGATTGAAAGTTCCGCCTCTCAGTTCATAGTTTGCATTTTATTCATAGAAGCTGTGGTATGGCTCCTATGAATGGAGAAGCTGGGCAGAAAGGGCAGACATAGTCCAGCACTCTTGTTGATGTGACAGCATCCTTAAGAAGATTACGGATGCTGGGTGGGGTGGTGAGTATCAGAAATGTCCATTGTGCATTTTTTTTTTAAATGTAAAGTTAGGCTTTAATTCATTTTAAAATGTATCTTCCAAGTTGTCTTTGATAAAAGAGTAAATTACTATTGGCTCTTGAAAAAAGAAATCACTACTTTACTTTTCGTTTAAATTGTATGGAGACAAATTTATAGAATTTAAAATGATAGAAACTACTAGACAGCTGAACAGCCCGGGGACAGTGGAACATCATCCATGTTGCTTGGCAACATCAACAATATGACCTCCACAAATGCATTATGAAGTCACTTTACATTGTCTAGTGACATTTATTTCATGGCCTGAGAAATGTGTGATGGCATTAGACAGCAAACATATAATATAAATATATTTATTAAGAATCTCAATTTTGTACCCTAGGAATTAGGAAAAAAAAAAGAAAAAGAAAAAAAACAACAACAAAGAACAAAAATAAATACACTCGTATAGCAATTTGCTTGGAAAGTGCTCAGGGTTCTTGTTCCATAGTAATGAGCTCTTACATTTTAAGCGGCTGAGCAAGATGATAAATTGTGCAGCAAATAGCATGGGTTTGTAGAAAAGCTTCTACTGTAAATGTGTTATAATTTTTATGGTAGACATTTTAATGATTAAAAAAAAAAAAAAAAAGAGCTTTAATTTTGTCTACAAAGTTTATGCAACAAAAGCATGTTAGGGACTGATGGCATGTAAATGAGAGCTCTACAAGAGAAAAAGCCATATAGATGTTTGTTACTGAAATAATGCAAAAAGTATGTGCAGCAAACAGCTAGGATTGGTGTGTCGGGGCAGGAAGTGACGTGTGACCAATCAGTGACCAAGCTGCTGAAGATTAATTGCTCATTGGTTGCCATGGTCTACTGGCCATTATTATTATTATTTTTTTTTTTTTACTTTAACTCTATCTGTTATGTCTGTTCCCATGGCTGTATGCACCTTTTTCTTCTTTTACCACTTTACAACCGCCCTATAATAACTTTACTGCTACAGGGCGGCCGCTATGCACATTATCACATACAATAATGATACATGATCCCACACTTCCAGGTCATGGGCGCGAATGCATGCCGCAGCCAGCTCGCTCCCGCTGTGGTTATGCACAGCGTTAGCCCATCAGTGGGTACCGTGGACTCCATGTCTGCTTGCACCCGCCGATCATTTGTTACACAGGCAGAACAGCAGTCTGCATATGTAAACAAGGCAGATTGCCATTCTGTCAGTACAGAAGGCATGGATCCCATATTCCTGCAAAGCAGGGACATGGATCCATGCCTTCCCCTAGTACAAGTACCTCCCAAACAGTGCATATACCCAGGCTAGGTGCACAGTTAAGAAAAAGACAAAAGATTGTTATGCGATTGGTTGAGGACATGGATTTCCACCAATCAGGCCGCCACATCAGCCGTGCCGCCACTTCTTCAGAGCTCTGAAGAAGAGGGGAAACCCTCGAAATGCGTCAGCTTCCTTTTGGACTGGACATCCCATGGCTATTGCTCACCAGTAGGTCCTGCTGGATAGGACTTTATGGTGGACTAATATTTTGTGCCTGTTATTCATCACTCGTTTGTTAGTATGTTTTTAATAGTTATCAAAATACCGCAAAGGTAATGCGCAAGGCTGGTACACCACCTTTTCCTTTCCTTTTTAGGCATCTTTATCCCTGATGTTAACCCCTTCCCAGCCAGTGTCATTAGTACAGTGCTGGACCTGCCGGGGCATATTTTTAGCACTGATCACTGTATTAGTGTCACTGGTTCCCAGAAAAGTTTCAAAAGTGTCAGAGTCCAATTTGTCCCCCGCAATATCGCAGTCCCGCTATAAGTCACTGATCCCCGCCATTACTAGTAAGAAATATAAAAATAAATAAAAATTCCATAAATATATCCCATAGGTTGTAGACACTATAACTTTTGCTCAAATCAATCAATATACGCCTATTGGGATTTTTTTTACCAAAAATATGTAGCAGAATACATATTGGTCTAATAGCAGGAATACGTGGTTAGAAAATCGGCCAATCGCTCGACCGCCGACCAACGAAACATCGGTCGGTGGTCAAAAACGTTGCAGGAATACATGGTTAGAAAATGATATATAGTTATAACTGCCGCGCACAA
The DNA here is from genome assembly GCA_018402905.1 of Glandirana rugosa. Lineage (NCBI taxonomy): Eukaryota > Metazoa > Chordata > Amphibia > Anura > Ranidae > Glandirana > Glandirana rugosa. The sequence continues at coordinate 888,060 of BLSH010375649.1, forward strand.
TCCAATAATAAAAGTCTTAGGTATATAGATGAAGGTATATGGATTCCTGAAAGCAAGTGTTAAAGTAGTGATGTTTCAGGATCAGATGCGCAGCCCATCACCAGTGACACCGCCACACACAGCCTCTTACCCAAACTCACCGACCCCCTATTACGGGGGGTCAGTGTGCGCCTCTGATAAGTAAAAAGAATTCACCGATCCAGCCAAAGAAGACTAAACCTTTCTGATCCTACAGGCTAGGTTCCAGCACGCCAGTAATCTCAGTGAGATCCCATATGGCATAGTACCCGTATGTGAAGAAAAGATAGAACACCAATAGTGCAGACTGTAATACTTGAATTCAATATATAGAAAATAGTAGATATCCACTCACATTAGCAATGATTAAAACCGGCACTGATAGGAAAATGATCGGGCGTCCAGCTACCATGCATGGAGCTATGCAACTCTTGCCACGAGGGACCAGGAGCGGAATCAGCGGTTGCCATCTTGGTAGCTGGACGCCCGGTCATTTACCTATCAGTGCCAGTTTTAATCATTGCTAATTTGAGTGGATATCTACTATTTTCTATATATTAAATTAGAGTATTACAGTCTGCACTATTGGTGTTCTTTCTTTTCTTCACATACGGGTACTATGCCATATGGGATCCCACTGAGATTACTGGCGTGCTGGAACCTAGCCTGTAGGATCAGAGAGGTTTAGTCTTCTTTGGCTGGATTGGTGTCGGTGAGTTTGGGTAAGAGGCTGTGTGTGGCGGTGTCACTGGTGATGGGCTGCACGTCGGATCCTGCAACATCACTACTTTAACACTTGCTTTCAGAAATCCATATACCTCCATCTATGTACCTAAGACATTTATTATTGGATTGTGCGCGGCAGTTATAACTATATACGTTGTTTATGGTTTCACCTGGACCTGTCTGCTAGCAACACTTATTATACAACTTCCCTTTTGTCTCAAGCGCAGGATTGCTTGTTTGTTTATGGGTAGAAAATCGGCCGATCACTCGACTGCCGTACGGTCGGTGGTCGAAAACGTTCCTCTCATGCGTGATATGTTCAAGAGATTTCTTACTGCCAACCTTCACACCAACGCATTGAATATCATTAGTTCGCAAACGATATGACACAAATTTTTAATTTTTTCAATCGGTCTTTTTCGTTCACAATATCGGTTATTATTTGCTGGGCATCAACGGTTAGAATATCGGCCGATCGTTCGCAGAACGGAAATTTTCGCCCGATATTCTTATTGTGTATTCCTGCCATTAGTTTATGAAGAAATTCGATTTTACCCTACAAGTTAGAGGAATGCTCAGTACTCTCTACCCATTCAGTGCCCTGAGGGTTAAAGGAGCATGCATGAACATTCTACCACATTCCAATGTCTGGGCCCACCTGTAGGGTAGCCATAGACAAGCAGCTATCTTACCAAGAACTCTTAAGATCTGCAATAGGTCCTCCGCCCTCTCAAGACATTAACCTTCCAGAATGGGAAATCACCTGGTAAATCCTATTGAGCCCCCAGTAGGTAGCATTTACCAGTTTTCAAATTAGGTTTCTACTCACTGTTTAGGGGGTTTATTGGAATGCTTAGACAGCTGAGTGCTTGGGAAAGGCACTGCTAGCCTGAAATATCTTGTGGGCCGAATTGTACGTGGCAGCATTGTACTGTTCATTGCACGTGCTAATATGCAATACAATTGTAAAAAAAACAGTTGGGCCCCAGGATCTCTTTTGTTGTGTTTTTTTATATTAACTATTGGGGTGAAAAAATAAAATATTCTTAATATACTACTATGTGTTACTAAACCCAGGACCCTGCATTCACTGTATCTGGTCTCCCACAGTACACAGAAATGCAATAGATTTAGTAAATAGAAACTGCTAAACACCTTCTCTTATCAGCAGTATATAGCAGTCTTATGACTACTATCAATGTCTGCTTAAAGCTTGTAGGAGAAGTTTTCATTCTCCTCTGACTGTCCTATAAGGTTGCAGGACCCATGTCTGGACAGTGCTGATTGGCCCTGTGATGATCACATGCCCCCTCCCAAGAAAAAAACTCTCTAGCAATACGCACCAAACTGAGCATGTTCAGAGTGAGTCCACTAACTCTGTCTTATCCAGAGATGTTTTGGGGACAATGAAAGAAGGAGAGGATCAGAGAAGACAGGATCAAACAGCCTTTTTACACAATGCAGAGGATTAAGCCACAGTGACTATAACAAGCATGCTTTACTGCATATACAGACTGATTTCACTGTAGTAACACGTTAACCAATATACCTTTTAAATTTTAGTTGGCTAGTAGTATAGCATTTTCCAGTTTTACTAAAGGAGTAGAGAATCTTCTCTGCGGAGAGTAACCGTTCACTGAGATTAGTGAATAATGCAGCCTTTCTCAACCTTTTCAACACGGAGAAACCCTTGAAATTGTTCTCCGGTCTCAGGGAACCCCTAGCAACCTCTGGAGGAACCCTAGGGTTCCACGGAACCCTGGTTGAGAATCACTGGAATAATGTATAGCTGCATTCACTTCAATCAACCAATCATATCAAGGCAGTCATTTTCCTTGGACCTTATTGGTTATTTAAAGTGAATACAGCTTCATGGTATTCCCTAAGCATTTCCAAATCCTATAGTAACCATAATGTGTCTCTTTATTTTGACCTGTATTCAGTCCTATGGCACGATATGGGAAATGTAATGTAATGCAAAACATAATTAGGCTGATTTACTAAAGGATTTGATAATGTTCACACCATAAATCTATTTTAACTAAAAAAATCATGTGAAAGCAAATCCCTGTTTTTTTTATTTCAGCTTCACATGCAGGGATAATAATTGAAGTGAATATTCACACAATTTGCAACAATGTGCGAACATTCATAAATCCTAAAGTAAATCAGCCTCAATATATAACATGCTTCTGTTGACTGTATCTATAAGTTTCTTTGCAAATTAAAGCGATTGTAAAGCTTCAAAGTTTTTTTTTCTTTGCAAAATAACAAACAGGTTTATACTTACCTGCTCCATGCAATGCAGCTGCCCTGAACTTCCTCTACTCGGGTCCCTCGCAGGTGCTCCTGTCTCCCCCCTCCGGTGAGTGCCTCCATAGAAAGTCACTTTCTATGGGGGCACTTATGGGAGCTCACTCCCGAGCCTTGCTGTCTGCATCTATAGACACAGACAGCGGGATATGGTCCTGCCCCCTGCTCCCTTGTTACTGGCTTTGATTGACACCAGTGGGAGCCAATGGTTCCCGCTGCTTCAGCAAAGCCCAAGAGAGCAGAAAGTGAGGGGAGAGAAGAGCTGCAGATGTGCACATCACTGGATCGAATGAGAGCTCAGGTAAATAAAATAAGGAGGGGGGGGGGGGATTCTGATACCTAAACATTTTTAACCTTAAAGTGACTGTAACGTCTAGTTTTTGACAAAAATGTTATACTTACCTCCTCTGTGCAGTGTATTTGCACAAAGCAGCCCGGATCCTCCTCTTCTCGGGTCCCTCTTCACTGCTCCTGGCCCCTCCCTCCTGTCGAGTGCCCCCACAGCCAGTAGCTTGCTATGGGGGCACCTGAGCTGATTCACAGCTCCATGTGTCCATTCAGACACTGAACCCTTCTCTCTCCTCTGATTGCTTAACTGACTTTGATTGACAGCCGCGGGAGCCAATGGCGCCGCAGCTGTGTCTCATCTAATCAGGAGAAGAATCCCGGATGGCTAAGACACTCGTGGACATCACTGGATAGAGAGGGGGCTCAGGTAAGTATTAAGAGGTCCTGGGGATGCTGCTACACACAGAAGGTTTTTTTTATCTTAATGCATAGGATGCATTAAGATAAAAAGACGTTCTGCTTTTACAACTCCTTTAATGCAAGGAGTGCAATAAGGTTAAAAAATGTTTAGGCTTTAGAACCACTTTAAGGTGTGACTTTTTTTTTTATATTCATCTACTTTTTTGTATTAATTTCTGTATACTGCAGGAGCATGGCATAAAGCAGTGGTCTCTAAACTGTGGATCGGGGGGCCAGATGTGGCCCTTTGCTTGCTTTTATATTTTATCCACTGATACCAACAATGGGGCATAATTTCCTCCCACTGAGACCAGTGAAGGGGCACAATTCCTCCCAATTACTCCAACAATTGGGCAAAATGACAGCAATAATGGGGCACAACTCTTCCCATGGACACCAACAAAAGAGCACAATTCCTTCTAATGACACCAACATTTTGGCCCAATGACACCAATGATGGGACACAATTCCTCTTCCTCCCAATGACACCAACAATTGAGCCCAATGATACCAACAATGGGGCACAATTCCTCTGAATGACACCAACAATTGAGCCAATGACACTAATGATGGTGCACAATCGCTCCCAGCTGACACCAACGATGGGGCACAGTTCCTCCCACTGACACTAAAGATGGGGCATAGAGTATATACTAAGAAAAACATTTTCAGATGTTGGACCATTGCATCATGCTCCATAGGGTTTTTTTTTTTTGCCTTCTTCCGAATCAACTGTGGGTATATGGAGGGTTTCTGTTTATTTATGTTTTTCTATTGGTTGAACGAGATGAATTTGTGTCTTTTTTCGACTTGACTAATTATGTAACTAAGGTTAACTATGTTTTGTTGTCTGCATAACAGGTAGATGACTACTTCAATGCTTACTTCCATTATATACAAAGATAATTCAATTAACAATTTAGAAGATGTCCATCTTTGTTTGAGCTGTTGTCGATGTTAACTGCACATCAGTAATGTTCTGCACTATGGTTATACATAAGCTGAAGAAAAAGGTTTCTTTGCCTTCATCTAAATAACGTTAGTCCGTAATGATGAAACTTTGAGTGGCACAGGAGTTCTGCTTATGAGTAGCTGTGGTTAAGGTGTACAGGAAAATTAGACGTTGTAAGGCAGAATAATGAAATAATAGACTTTGTACTTTTGAGCTACCATTGTGAGATAACTCAAAAAGTAGATATTTTAGGTTTCAAAAAATGCAAGGGTGAAAATAAACTCTAAGAACATGTTTTATCCCCGCATGCAGAGGAATACGACTTTTTCATAATTAAAGCTGTATTAAGCAGTTGTAAAGTATATATTTTTTAAATAAAATAACAAACATGTTATACTTACCTTCTCTGTTGAATGGTATTCAGGCAAGCGTGAACCTTCGCTTCTGGTGTCCCCCGCTGGAGATCTTTGCTCCTCCTCTTCTGTGTCCGCTCTGGAGCAAGCCACTTGCTGTGGGGGCAGATGTGCAGGCACAATCCTGAGCCAGGCTGTGCACATCCATAGATACACACAGCGCAGTTTAGCTGCTCCCCACTCCCTCTTCATAGGATTTGATTGACAGCAGCAGGAGCCAATGGTTCCCAATGCTGCCTCTGTGCCCTGTTAGAAGAGGAACAGAGAAAGACTAGTGCCGCTGCGACAGGCAGAGCGCTGGATTGAGTTAGGATTCAGGTAAATATTAAGGAGACGAGGGGGTAATACAACTACTGTGGCATGTTTTGCTTTAAAGTGATTGTAAACCAGTGGTCTCCAAACTGCGGCCCTTAGTTTGCCTTTATCCGGCCCTTGAGGCATTATTCCTGCCACTGACACCAATGATGGGGCATAATTCCTTCCATTAACATCAAAACAGGGGCACTATTCCTCCCACTGACTCCAACTATTTTTCCCCCTAATACCAAGGATTGGGCATTGTTTACTCCCACTGGTCACAGTCGGGCCCCCCTAAAGCCTGAAGGACAGTGAACTGGCCCTTTCTTTAGAAAGTTTGGAGACCCCTGTTGTAAACCCTCACCTTGTAAAATAACCCATTCAGTAATAGAAATGAAAGGCAAAACATTTGTGTGTACATATATATATATATATACTGTATATATACATTATAAATACCTTTATTCCCTTTTTTATAAGTGATCACATTCCCTCTATTCTCAGCTGCATAAGAGCTGGGGGGGGGGGGGGGGGGAGCTGCAGCACAATGATCTACTTAGTGAATGGCTGTGCCTGTGCAGGGGGTGGTGTGTCAGGGCAAGTCTGATCATTGGAGGAAAGCAGGCAGACTTCCCAGCATAGCTAAAGAACTGACCATGGTGTGATCTCCTGCCTAGTGTGGTCAGCTTTTAATAGGAAAGCAAAGGGGCTGGCAGGAACACCAGGGATTTCACCCAAAGGAAGCAATACAAAGAGAACCAGATACTTTTTCATATAATGTCCTGGCTTTAGAACCACTTTAACACCCCTCCCCCCAAAAAAGAGAAAACAAACAAAAATGTATTATATTGGCACTTACCAATTCCTAGATCTGGTGGCCTCTTAGTTTTCTTTTTCTAGGCATTTTTTTACTTTATTTTCACCTGGGGATCATGCCAGTAAGTCTTTTTTTATTTCTTAACTTCCTTGAACATACCAAGCTGAACAGCAAAAGTGGCAGTTAGTGGGTTGAGACAAACCATTTACCACTGATGAGGGTAATTACAATGGTTAGCTTATATTTATTTATGTAAAACCTTTATCCCGAAAGAAAGAAAAAAAACAAAACATTACTCTATCTGCTTATGTGCTTATTGGTGGACTTGTGTTTTTTTTTCTACCTTGACTAACTATGTAACTATGTTAGCTGTAGCTCAGCTTTACCCTCTCCCCAGATTGACAATGTTGCTGTCCAGGGGTGTCTCTGTTTCCCCCTCCATCCAGAGTGGAGACACCCTAAGACAGGAAGTGTGTTACTAGATGGATAACCAGGTGAAAATAAAGCAAAATAAAGGAAAAAAAAATAAAAAACAAAAAAAAAAGGAAAGAAATCGGCACATCTAAGGTCTGTTAAGCTGCAAAAACATTGGTTTTTTGAGTTTAATTCCACTTTAAGCTGTAGATCACAACCTGAACTTTGCTTCAAACATCTGGCCAGGTTAGTGAAGATTCGTAATTTTTCATATTAGAATGTCACCTGACCACCAGATGAAAAAGTAAAAAGACTAAAACAGAAAAAAGAATGCAACCCTCACATCCAGGAATTGGCAAGCTGCAATTTATTAAGTTTTTGTTTTGGGGTTTAATACTGCTTTAAGTGCAGGCCTTTTGTAGCTCTGGAATAAATAAAACACAAAGAGGTCTATTTATAAATGCTTTCAGACAAGATCTGTACAATTTTATCCCAGGATTCAAGTATTTTTCCAAATGAATTTAATTAGATAAAAAAAATGTGAGTCTTGGGTGAAAGTTGTATGAAAACATGTATGAATAGACCTCCAAGTGTCTTCAGTACCTTCACAAATCCAAAGAGCAAGGGTTTGATTCCTTGTCATTACTTGTGGAGTCATTGCTAGTTACAATTCTGTAACTCATGAACATTTAAATAACACAAAACCATAAAAAACCCGGAGCTCCTGGAGGCTCTAGTGGTATGGTGTACTGCAGGGGTAGGCAACCTGGGGCCCTCCAGCTGTTGCAGAACTACAAGTCCCATCATGCTTCTGGAAGTAATTGTAACTGCCAGCCTCGAAATGCCTCATGGGAAATGTAGTTCCTCAACAGCTGGAGGGCTACTGGTTGCCTACCACTGGTGTACTGGGTATGCAAGTTTCAGGATGTATCATATAAATACACGATTTGCTTTAGATGCCTGTACATCTCATGTCTGGTTCATGTGGTCTCTGTCTCTCGCCTTTGTTTAAATAAAAGAATTGAAAAAAAAAAACCCCAAAACAAACAAACAATAGTGTGGCCTTCAAAATTTAGCAAGATCCGTACAACTTTATCCCAGGATTCAAGTATTTTTCCAAATGAATTTAATTAGAAAAAAAAAATGTGATTCTTGGGTAAAAGTTGTATGAAAACATGTATGAACAGACCTCCAAGTGTCTTCAGTACCTTCACAAATCCAAAGAGCAAGGGCTTGATTCCCTGTTTAAGGATGGAGTCATTACTGGTTATAATTCTGTAACTCGTGAACATTTAAATAACACAAAACCATTAAAAACCCGGAGCTCCTGGAGGCTCTAATGGTATGGTGTACTGGGTATGCAAGTTTCAGGATGTATCATATAAATACACGATTTGCTTTAGATGCCTGTACATCTCATGTCTGGTTCATGTGGTCTCTGTCTCTCACCTTTGTTTAAATAAAAGAATTGAAAAAAAAAAACCCAAAACAAACAAACAATAGTGTGGCCTTCAAAATTTATCAAGATCCGTACAACTTTATCCCAGGATTCAAGCATTTTTACATTTGAATTTAATTTAAAAAAAAAATGTGAGTCTTGGGTGAAAGTTGTATGAAAACATGTATAAATAGACCTCCAAGTGTCTTCAGTACCTTCACAAATCCATAGATCAAGGGCTTGATTCCCTGTTTAAGGATGGAGTCATTATTGTTATAATTCTGTAACTCATGAACATTTAAATAACACAAAACCATAAAAAACCCGGAGCTCCTGGAGGCTCTAATGGTATGGTGTACTAGGTATGCAAGTTTCAGGATGTATCATATAAATACACGATTTGCTTTAGATGCCTGTACATCTCATGTTTAGTTCATGTGGTCTCTGTCTCTTGCCTTTGTTTAAATAAAATAATTGAAAAAAACAAAAAAACAAAACAAAACACACAAACAATAGTGTGGCCTTCAAAATTTAGCAAGATCCGTACAACTTTATCCCAGGATTCAAGTATTTTTCCATTTGAATTTAATTAGAAAAAAAAATGTGAGTCTTGGGTGAAAGTTGTATGAAAACATGTATAAATAGACCTCCAAGTGTCTTCAGTACCTTCACAAATCCAAAGAACAAGGGCTTGATTCCCTGTTTAAGGATGGAGTCATTACTGGTTATAATTCTGTAACTCATGAACATTTAAATAACACAAAACCATAAAAAACCCGGAGCTCCTGGAGGCTCTAATGGTATGGTGTACTGGGTATGCAAGTTTCAGGATGTATCATATAAATACACAATTTGCTTTAGATGCCTGTACATCTCATGTCTGGTTCATGTGGTCTCTGTCTCTCGCCTTCGTTTAAATAAAAGAATTGAAAAAAAATTCTGTAACTCATGAACATTAAAAAAACACAAAAACCTAAAACAAACAATAGTGTGACCTTCAAAAGGTAACAAGACAAGATTACTATTGACTTTGTAATTATTTGCTTGAGATCGTTGGTGCCCTTTGGTCCACATGGTACTTAAGGCCCGGCTTGTCATTTATTGTTGCTGTAAACCTGTAAACATACAAATAAACAGAGTGGTCCCAATAGACACCATGTTGTGTAGTCACCTAATTAGTCTAAATACAATAATGGAAGCACTGTGTTATTCTTGGTTTTTCTAAGGCACACAATAGCAGCTTGTGTGGTGTGTTTTATAGGAAGCGACATTCACCCACAAGATCACATTTGGGTAAATGTTTTTTTATAACCCCCCCCGACCACCCCACCCCATACACACACCTCCTGTGTTCCTTCCCCATGGCTGTTGGTTGGTGGGACAGCTGCAGAGTCTGTTAGTAAACACTTTAGTGGGTTAACATTTTTATTCAGGTCTCCTCCTCCCTTTCCCCTTTTCTCTATGATAGCACAATGACAGCATTGTTAAGGGGGGATTTGAATGAGGGGTCTCTGGGCATGTTCCCAGCATTGTCAAAGGGGGTGGGAAAAAAAATAACCCAGCCGGGAGGACCAGACTAGACTCAGACAGATGCCTAAATTAGCGACAAAGCCTCTTTTTTTTTTTTTTTTTCAATGTCCCCCCAGACAAGGCTGGCTTGTTTGTGTGTGTGCGTGTGTGTGGATGTGTGAGAGTGTATAGTGAGCTTTATCGCTGGTTGCATGTCTGCCCATGTTAATTAGTTTCTTGCATGCATGTCTGAAAGGGTGCCAATGAATAATTTCTCCCTGCACCAGGGAAAGCTTGTGTGATGGAAATGGGGGAAGGGTGTTGACCAAGCTGAATAAAGCAGGCAGATTTTTTTTTTTGGTAATAAATTATGATGAAGTGAGAGAATAGAAATAACGACTTTGCATAATAATAAAAAAATAAAAGTTTCTGTATATTTGCAGATATATATACTATATAATTATATAACTATATATATATATATATATATATACACATTTTTTTCTCC
>BLSH010375649.1:900513-927005 GCA_018402905.1 Glandirana rugosa
GTCCTTCCATCTGGCCAACTTCTTACTTCGGGACAGTCACCACTGTCACTCGGTGACCTCCATAGACGAAATGTCCATTCATACAGTATTACCGTATGATCGTGAGATACTGTAATTGAACGTCCCCCTGGTAAAAAAAAAGAAAAGCAAGAAATGATGGCGAACTTAGACAAGAAAGCAATTTTATTAGTAAAGATACTAATCAAACTTGAAAGGAGGACGATTCTTCTTAATAGAGTAAGGACAAGTCATACAAGTATAAATATGAAATGATTAATAGAGTGACCTCCAGTGGCTCACTGTCACCACTGACAGGGCTTCATTCTTCAACCGGTCTACCTTCCTGCTGTTTGAATGGCAGGTCTGCGATGACCTCAGTTGGGAGTCACGATCGCTGCACAGCGATCTGAATGGACAGAACACCCAAGTGTTCCATCCATTCAGAGTGCATCATGCATGTGACGGTGACCTCACCAGCTGCTACAAATGTGAATATCTCCTAAAAGGTGCACTGTTTGTACAAGTAAGCCTTATTATATGCTTACCTGTAGGCACAAGTAAGTGAACTTTACTACCGCTTTCAAACTTGCTTGGGCCAGACTTAGATCTTTACTGAGACAAAAAAATTAAATAAAATGGGGCAGACTTGATGAACCACTTGGTCCTTTTCCTGTCATCGCTCCTCTATGTTTCTATGTGTCTTAAACCATATGAGAATATTTCAAAGTATCTGTAACTGATCTCTATACGTTTATAAACCCATTGATGTTATTAATTTTCCACTTGGAAAAATACAAAATAAAGATTTACTATACCGTATCTCCCATATGAGTTTGGCCCGGTGAATTATTATTGTTAGCATTATATTTTATTGAAATAGTATCATCAGATCCCATACAAATTTACAGGACAATGTCATCCTTTTATTAATTCATATTAAAATACACTATATTACCAAAAGTATTGGGACACTTGCCTTTACACGCATATGAACTTTAATTTTGACTGGCCTTCTTGTCCAACATTAGTGCCTGACCTCACAAATGCGCTTCTAGAAGAATGGTCAAACATGACCATAGACACACTCCTAAACCTTGTGGACAGCATTCCCAGAAGAGTTGAAGCTGTTATAACTGCAAAGGGTGGGCCAACTCAATATTGAACCCTACGGACTAAGACTGGGATGCTATTAAAGTTCATGTGCTTGTAAAGGCAGGCGTCCCAATACTATTGGTAATATAGTGTATATTGCCATAACATAAAATAATTTTCATTTTGCAATATATAGTATAATCATAAAACGCTAACATTTACAAAATTGACGGAATGATGTATGATGTCCACATGTGATAATCTTAAGACTCAACGTGATTCCTGGACCTAGTCCACTTCCTCAGGAGCCATTGATATATACTTTATACAGCATACAATCTAAATAGAATAATACATGTTGCCATTGTTACTACTTCATATATACAATGGTTAACAATGATATAGATAACGTTTAAAAACCAAAACTGAAAAAAAATGGAAAAATATTAGGAATTACCTAAAGAGAGCTTATTGTCCTTTAGGAATCGGGGAAAGCTACAAACGAAAAAAAAAGTCTACATGGAAAAAGGGGCAGTCCTGGTGTTTCAAAATATAGTAAACAATATACAGGGAGTCAATATATGAGAATGGACCTGTTAAGCAGCTGGTATCTATCTGAATTCAAATTAGGGAAGCCAATATCACTAAGGTATCCTTAGGAAGTAGTAGGTGGGTCAGGAACATAAAGGTTATGGTCAGACAGGAAGACGTAATAACCAATAAATCAGACAAAGGGGATAGGATGAAAAAATGTAGGTTAGACCAGTGTTTCTCAACCTTTTCAATGCAGAGGAACCATTGAAATAATGTTCTGGTCTCAGGGTACCCCTGCTAAATATTACTATATCTACAACTCATGGTACATTCGTGTGATGGTCAGTGGGAAAAATGTTCCTTACATTTGTGGTCTTTCAGAAGAAATACCCCCTTACAGATAACGAAAAAGTTCACTGGTGTCAGTAGGAACTTATCTGAGAGGCAGAAATTGCTCTTTGCTGGAGGAACCCCTAGCACCCTCTGGAGGAACCCTAGGGTTTCATGGAACCCTGGTTGAGAAACCCTGGGTTAGACATCGATGGGTTTATTCAATAAGTGTAGAGATGATGATGGCAGAAATGCAACAATTCTTAGTGACCAATGAGATAGCAGTTTACTGTAGCGAGATCAGTGAAATAATTGGTTGCTTTGGCACCTTACATATAGATTTATGCTTTGGTAAATAAACCACTGGGGCTGCATATATAACTGGAAATTATTTTTACTATATACTGCACATCTCAAGTTAAAGCATAACAGAAAGGTCTATAAATTAGTGACAGTTTAGGAGGAAGAGGAACAGTTTAAAAAAACAAAATTGATAATAAATGCTGGAAGATAAAGAAGGGGCTGAGTTGGGGCACGGCCAGGAGATGACACCACTCCAAGCTGTCACTATATCTGAAGTGCCACCGTAGCCATCAAATTGTGTTGAAATTGTCAGATGGTTTTTTAATTTATGTCTGTCGGTATTGTACTGATGCCCGGCGTTAATTTATTCTGGGAAGCGATGGGAAAGTGGGGGGTGGTGTACTGGTGAAGAGGACTGGAGTATGTACATTAATGGCGCTGTGGAAGAATGAACAAATTCTCTCCCTGTCTGCTGCCATGTCCCTTCTGTGTTCATAAAGTGCGTGCGTTCAGGAGGGGAAGAACAGGAGGTTTTGCTGCAAGAACCTGGCCTTGCTGGCATGCACACACCCCTTTCCGTTCATTGGATTAAGGCAGACATTTTGAACTGCTGGCACATAGCACTGGAGTTAACTCATTCATTGACATGTCTTGGGATTTCTGTATAGGCAGGCTGGGGAAGCAGAATAGCTCAGAGCGAATTTGATATTATGCTACTGTAGTGATTCATAGTCAAACCAAACGCTGATATTTGTATCTGCAATCAAGAGTGACATTCAGGAGATGTAATATCTGTAATGGATACCTCTATTCCAGAGAGCTTAGAAAATGGTTAATACGCGCAGCTGTAGAAGGTGGAGATATGCGCTGCATACAAGCATAGATATATTTTTTTTATAATTATGTCTACATGGAGCACATGGCTGCATGCATTGCTGCTAATTATACTCTGGGGATATGTCAGTGTGTTCGGGTATTCACAGAACACTACTCAGGTTTACATGTTGCATGGTGTACAGGTGACCCCATTATTGTGGTAGGATAAAAACATGACCTTTTCTGAGGGCCACTATGTGAGGAACCTTGCCTTACAGTAATAATTTGCTTTGATCTTTGATATTTTGTAGCAGAATTACAAATTATATGCAACATGTAAACATCTGTTCCTAATCTAGTACATGAGTAGCACGCTGGGTTATGGGTTAGCACTCCTGATTTGCAGCCCTGGTGTCTAGGTAATACTACCTGCATAGAGTTTGCATGTTCTTACTGTGCTTGCGTGGCTTTCCTCTGTGTCCTTCCACACTCAGAAAGATGTGCTGATATGTAAATGGACCCTAGTATATGTATGAGTGACAGCTGGTGCTCGCTCGCACTAACCCCCCCAACCCCCCAGCGCTTGATCAAGCGATCGGGAAGGCGGCGATCCATGGCCTTACCTTATGCGGGGAGGTGCAGGGAGGAGGTTGCAGAGGGAAGAGCCGAGCCGGGGCCATTGCTTCTCCTCCTGGCCAAACAGGAAGTGGGTCCTGAGACCCAATTGGCTGGGAGTCCTAAGACTCCCTGGCCAATCAGGTCTATGGAACCACTTCCTGATTGGCCGGGAGGAGAAGCAGGAGGACATTAGTGTATATTATATTCGCTAATGTCCCACAAATGGGTGCCTCTGGCTCTAATCATGTGCTTCTAAGAAAAAAAAAACATTGAAATCCATGCGTTTGGTGCCCTGCATGTAGATTAGGGGCCGGCGCATAGATTAGGGGGGCAGCGCCCCTAATAAGCAAGCCGCCACTGATGTGTATGTATGTAAGATAGGGTCCTTACATTGTAAGCTTCTTGATGGTAGGGACTAATGTGGATGTACAATATGTAAAGTGCTGTGTACATTTTTGGCACTATATACATACTTGTAATGAATGAAACAATATGTCTGCCCTGAGCAAGAGAATGTTACTATGTTAGAGTGGTACCCACCAAACTACCTAAACCATGTTGAAATAAACAAATCAGCCATAACATTATGATCACTAGTGGGTAAGGTGAATAATATTGATTAACTCATTATAAAGGCATCTGAAAGTAGGTGGGATATATTAGGCAGCATGTTTTCCCTGAAGTTGATGTGTTAAAAGCAGAAAAAAGTGTAAGAATTTGAGCAAATTTGACAAGGGCCAAATTGTAATGGCTAGATGGGCACTGATGTTGGATGAGAAGGCCTGGCTCGCAGTCTCCGCTCCAATTTATCCTAAAGGTGTTCTATCGGGTTGAGGTCAGGCCAGTCAAGTTCCTCCACCCCAAAATCACTCATCCATGTCTTTGTGGACCTTGCTTTGTGCACTGGTCCAAATAATTTGTTGTAGGGGGGATTATGGTGTGGGGTTGTTTTTCAGGTGTTGGGCTTGACCCCTTAGTTCCAGGGAACTCTTAAGGAGTCAGCATACCAAGACATTTTGGACAATTTCATGCTCCTGACTTTGTGGGAAGTTTGGGGATGGCCCCTTCCTGTTCCAAAATGACTGCGCACCAGTATACAAAGCAAGGGTGGGCCACAATATTGAACCCTGTGGACTAATACTGGGATGCCATTAAAGTTCATGTGCGTGTAAAGTCAGGTGCCCCAATACTTTTATACTTTTGATAATATAGTGTATGTTAGGATGACTGCCACACAGTCGATTGGCTCATAGTGCTGGCGTTACCACTCGCAACCTGACTTCTGCTTTGCAATGAATTATGGGGAGCCAATATAAAGATAGCTGTAAGAAAATGATAAAAGCAGATTTAAATTTGCATGGCAAGATTAATGAATGAACACATAGCTGTATGTAAGGGTGATTAAAAACTGTAAAATACTGTTGTACAGCCTACTGGTCCCCTTTTTTCATTTTGTGTAGCGTGTGTGTCATCTATACACTTGGGATTGGGGGCATATAATTAGTATCTGTGAATTGTAATGTTAAGCTATAGTAAAGGAATTGGGAATCCCCTTTAACGTTGCCCTTCTGTATGGTGGCAGGGTTGCCTTCCTTAAACCACAAACCAATCAGCGATTTTGGAGGAAATAAAGTAAAAGGAATTTAAACGTAGTTCTAAGGTTTCTAGATAGCTTGGAGCAGCTTGGTCTTTAATATGCTGAATGAATCATATTTCACATAATATATGAAACAGGCAGATCTTTAGATTCAGAATTGTGGTGTGCTGCTGGCACAGGTACATGAACATGGTACTCCGAAGAGCTGCTGCTCTTATGCACATCACTGGATCAAGATAGAATGCATTAAGGGGAAAAACCTTCTACCTTTAGAACCGCTTTAAGTGAACCAGAAACCATTGATGCCAATGCATTCCATGAAAGCTAGACAACTAACATTTTCAGAAGTTATGGTCAGCAATGGCAGCCTCAATGATTCTCTCATGACAGGTTTTCTTAAAGACACTTCATTCATATGGGCAACGCTCCACAGTTACTCTACAGTAGACCTTAGTCAAACTAGAATTTTAAGCACATGTAAAATATCAGTGCGATAATCAGCTAGAGTCCTGTTAGCATGAAGTCCCACCACTTTTCCATTAAGTTCCATCCTCTTTATCAGAGTGAGTTAGGGGTGTTCTAGAAACGTCACCTCCACCTGGAAAAAAGGTATGACCCTGCATCCCTGGGTGCAAAGTAAACAAAAAAAAAAAAGACAAGGAAGCGCACGATCTTGCACAGTTAACACTTTTTAAAAAGAACGAATAGTATCAGAAAAAGATTTCAATCATATATGTCAGTTGGGGAGGAAACGTACACAGCCGCAAAAGCATGAAATAATGAACCAGTACTGACACCATGGTTGGTGGTGCAGCGTAACCGACAGCTCCAATCTCAGTTCTCTCTGTGAGCACTGACAGGCCAGGGAAAAGGATAACTCACTCCTACGAATGGAATAAGGATCCACACTGGGGGTTGCAGTATACAGACAACTTGTGTGGCCATAGACGTGCACAGATGTACTCTTTCTGACAGGTAGCGGTGGGTTGCCAAGACAGTGCGTTTCAGGGACAGGTCCCCCTTTTTCAAGAGGCTTTTTTCTGATGCTCCTCAATTTTAATAAAGAGTTTAACCACACAAGATTGTGTGCTTCCCTGTCTTTTTTGCCTGATCTCTTTAAGCTTTGTGCATCCCCTCATGCATGATAAACTCAGCAAAATTTTTCCATGGACTGCATTTCTGTCTCGAAGTAAGGGCACAAGGTGTTACGTTGTTTCTATATCGCAGATGTTAAACCCTCTTTAACTAGATAATAATTAATGAACTCCTTCTTGTAAAAGTAGCATGGTTACATTTGTTCTCCATGTTCTCACTGTAGGAATGCAGCCAATCTCTCTTGCTTGCTCTGCAGATAGACTAGAGGTTAGGGACTATGGAATTAGTAGTGTGCATACAGCAGACCCCATGTCTGAAAACCCTGCAGTGTGAAAACAGCACAATAAAGCCCTTTGGTACTAAGAGGATCCATTGGAAGTCCACCTCTAGGACTTTTGTTTCTTTAAAATAAAGCTTTGTTGAAGCCATTTAAAGTATATAATAGCAGCAAAAAGTTTCAGACTGTCACTCATCATTCATCTAAACCTGCGGTATGAAATATGGTCATAATGGCTCACTGTGCCCCATAAAAGCATAGCAGGCACAGCCAGTGTATCACATTGAGGAAGATGTAGACATTAAATAGTATTTTTGTGAATGGTATTTATAAATGTCGGCTATAATAAGTATATGGCACAAGCAGACTTCTCAATGTAAAAATACGATTTTGCCCAATATTCAAAATCCATGTATTAAAAATGCATCAGGAATTGCATTACACATAAAGCTAATCAAATAGCCAGAATGGCTAGAACGACATGCAACGCAAAGGGTGGACATGCCATTATATATAAAATATAGCCTTGTACCTAGCGCTGACATTTAAATGAATGGTGCCAGGTAATAATGTAACGTAATGATGAATAATGTGGCGGCTCAAGGAAGGGGGCTGTTGCGCCTTTGTTTACACATCAAGAGTTTGCCAGCTGAAACAACTATTGTGGCTTTGTGGCATACCTATTATTAGTGCGTAACAATTTTTCATGCTTGCTGCCTTTTAAAAGCAGATTGAATGACAAGCTGGACTTTCCTGACCATTCTGACATGCTATTTTCAAGCTACTGGAAAATGCTTGTCTGGTGTTTTTTTAGAAGTCAGAAAGTGAGAGAAACAAATATGTGGAATTACAAAATATGAAAAGAAACCACCTAAAGCTGACCATACACTTTACGATCTCCTTTGATCCACGATCATCTATGCAAGGACTTGCCGAACAAATTGAAGAAATCATTTTAGGGAGGTCCTCACATGAATCCCTTCCCACTCAGCACCTTGCGCTATTATAGAGAGGGAGGCCTGCCCTATCACATAGTTACATAGTTAGTCAGGTTGAAAAAAGACCATCTAGTTCAACCAATAGTAAAAAAATAAAAAAAATAGAAAACCTCGACATACACAATTCTATATCCCAATTGATCCAGAGGAAGGCAAAAAAACCCCTATAAAACATGATCCAATATGCTCCAGTAGCAAAAAAAATCCTTCCTGATTCCCCAGTAGACAATCGGATATTTCCTGGATTTTCTACCCCTGGTAGTGATACAGTGACCACTGTGATTGGCTGTCACAGTGGCAACATGATCAGAAGCCTATCCAGGCCACCAACTCCCAATCATTACTAGAGGCCAACAGATTTGTTTCTGTGCTGGGGGCACGTAGTGAGTATGCTCTCAGGGCAGAAACCTCTGCCGCCTATGAATGCATAAGCCTGGATTCTTGCCTAAATGTACATAATATAACTGGGTAGTGACATTTATAGGTAAAGTTGATCCAGGGAATATCCAATTGTCTCTTGGGGGTTCAGGAAGGAATTGTTTCCCCTGTTGTAGCAAATTGGATCATGCTTTGCTGGGCTTTTTTACCTTCCTCTGAATCAACTGTGGGTATAGGATTGTGTATATGGGATTGTATGACCCCCCCCCCTTTAATTGGTTGAACTAGATGAACTTGTGTCTTTTTTCAACCTGACTAGCTATGTGTGTAGCTGTTAAAGCCCAACCTCTTTGCCAACATGCATATGCATTTCATGGGTGGCAAGAGGCTAAAAAGTTTTGGTAAATCTGTATGAAATGTTGTATATTGCCAGTTTAACACTGGGGTATTACTGTGTAGAACTCTTTAAAGTGGAAATCTACCTGAGCTTTGGCTTTTATTTCCTTGTGTATATGGTTTTTACCTTAAAAGCCTTATAGGCAGTCCCCGGGTTACAAACAAGATAGGGTCTGTAGGTTTGTTCTTAAGTTAAATTTGTTTGTAAGTCGGAACAGATGCATTTTTTAAGTGTAGCTTCAGTCAAAAAAACTATTTTTAGCTTTTTGGATAGCATAGGGAAGGGTTAACACCTCTGTAATGTTTGTTTTGCTGTCTATGTTCTGTCCAGAAAACTTCACCTCACTTCCTGTCCCAATGATAATTGGATTTTGAAAAGTTTGGGTCGTTGTAGAAACAAGGGTTGGTGATAAAGCATCAATAGACACCTTTTTCCCATAATAACTCTTACAGTGAATTTCCGTCCCTAGGGGGAGATTTCCTTTCACTTCCTGTTGTCTCCCTCCGTTTGTAAGTAGGAGTCGGTTGTATCTAGGGGACCGCCTGTATTAACATTTTGATATATCGTAAGAGCCTGCTATGCAATGAATACATTTTATGCCTCTTACAGGTGTACAGGAATTATGAAAAATTGTCAGAGCACGCACCTGTGATTGTTTTACATGAGCTTTAGCAGTGTGCCACAATTAGTAGCTTTATAGTGAGCAACACTGTATATACACAGTATGGTAGAAGGTAGAAATGTACAGAAGTTAATCATATCCGGAGCACAACTTCCTGTACCATTGGTGAGACACTGATGACCACTAGAAAAGAAAATTGTCTTCTTTTATCCTCCTTCATAACCATCAAAAACATGGAGCTGGTATCAGGAGGTATGCTCTGCTTATGATCAAAGAGTCACCCCAACCAGAATTGTTGCTGACATTTGCATAATTGGTGGAAAATTGAGTAACAAGTTTGGTTAAATGTTGACAGATTTGTTTCGTAATATTTATATTATATAATAGTTTGTGATAGTCAATATCACTAAATATGATACAAATCTTCAAATATATATACATATATATATATATATAGAGAGAGAGAGAGAGAGAGAGAGAGAGAGAGAGAGAGAGAGAGAGAGAGAGAGAGAGAGAGAGAGAGAGAGAGAATGACTAGTTTTGATTGAAAGTGTCAGAGACTGACTTGCCTAAAAAAATTGTAATGATTGGAATCAGCTAAAATTTGATCAATTAATAATTGATTAGGCTAAAGTTACATCAATGATTTTTACTACCTTGGAAGGGATACTTATATATTTTTGTAATTATTCCCTTAGCAAGTAAATAATTGGAACAAATGGCTTGTTATGGTGTAAAGGACCCGCAAATGACACCGCTCTGAAACTCCTCTGCTCCCGCTAATCTGCGCCCAGGAGCCTATCCATGCTCCACAATGTCCATCCAATGCAATCAAAGGAGCCACACTTCTGGTCGATAAAAACTTTATTCCAGTGACCTATGCACAGACAAGTTGCCATCTCTGCCTATACACCTGCCAGCACTGATGCATTTCACCCAATGCAGGCATTTTATAGATGGGGACGGTATCTTGTCTGTGCATAGGTTGCTAGAATAAAATTTTATTGACCACTGACCATATTCAAGTGTTGCTCCTTTTTTTTTTTCATTGGATAGTTTTATGGTGTAAGCTACACAAGGGGCATGTAGCAGCATTTAACCACGTGCAAATGGGACATTGAGTAACGATGCAGTCTTAATCACTATTAGCATGACCAAATTACCAAAAAAAGCACACAATTAGCCATGTAAAGCTGGTAAGCAGGCCTGGATTGGGCATCTGGCAACTTTGACTTTTTGCAAAAGTACTGCTGTGTCTGATTAGCTTTGGCCTGTTGGCCTGCTCAGACTGTTCAGCCTAATGCTAGCCATACAGAGCTCAAATGTTGACCTATTCCTGCGGAATTGTCTGACATTGGAGCCATACATAGGCATGCACACAGGGTGTGCCAGGTGTGCCCAGGCACATCCTAATCACCCTGTGCAGCACAGATTCCCCCTACTGCCCTGGCTACCCCCCCCCATAGTGCTCTCTGTTTCCCTCCTCTCCTCTCCCACCGGCTGTTGCTGCGCAAATGTTTTAGGATGGGTGGGGGAAGGGGCCGGTAAATATGGAATTTACTGGCCCCTTCCCTTTCTGAATATACATTATGAGTGATCGGTAGTGTGTGTTTGAGCTTTGGTGTGCACACCTTAGTGCAATAGGCTGCGCACAGCTATGGAGCCATACCTGGGTCTGTCAGCACAATCTGACTTGACAAGCTTTGATTACAAAATCTATGGAGCCGGGTGGTAAATTGTCAGTTGAACAGTGACAATCAGATCAGGTGCTAGCTGTCTGAATAGCTGAAAGGGGAGTTTCCTCCATCCATGTTGTTTATTGTGGATTGGGGAGTCAAGTGATTTCTCTCGTTCAGCCCAGCAGCTGAACAATAAAAATCTTGCTGTGTATGACTAGCTTTTGTTGCAAGACTCTAGTCACATAACTTTGGTTGGCAGTGTTTCCTAGACCTATCTAATATTTAACTTACCAGTCCCAACTTGACATTTCTGGTAAGTGCCATTTTCTGCTTAGATCATATTTGTCTGGAGCAAGAAATCTTTGCAATCTAGACACCCCAGTATGTAGAGAAAAAGACAATACCCACGCTCAACCACAGATTCCACTTCTTGTGGCTGGGAACCTGTGCCCTGGCTAGAGTGTCTCCGCACTCAATTGGCAAAAATAATAGTGGACTTAAGTCAGCCGCTGGATTTCATCCATAGAAATCCAAATCTTCATTGGCTACATAATAAACCACAACTGTATCAGGCAAATGCATTTCGGCTGTAGCAGCCTTCCTCATAGCACCATGCTATGAAGAAGCCCGCTGCAGCTGAAACATATTAGCTGGATACAATTGTGTTTTAAAATGTAGCCAATAAAGATTTGGATTTCTATGGATGAAATTGAGTGGCTGACTTAACACTACTATTATTTTCACCCCAGTATGTGGCCAGATAGTTCACTGGCTTAATATTCTACACAACATAAGTTTGGCCTGGTGGCCTGTTGGCCTGCCTAATGCTAACCATACAGAGCTCAAATGTTGACCTATTCCTTCTGAATTGTCTACTATTCATTTGGATTTCTATGGATGATACAGAGTGGCCGACTCAAGTCTACTATTAGTTTCACCCCAGTATGTGGCCAGATAGGTCACTGGCTTAATATTGTAAACAACAAAAAACGTACATCTAGCTAGCATTTGAGTGATTCTTGGTTCTCTTGGATCTGGGAATTTGTCGGCATTACTTATTGTCAGTAAAATTGCTCATTTATAAATCACAAAAAACAGCACAGTGGATAAAAAGTTGTTACCACATCTAGCAGCACTTTGGTTGATGGTTCAGGCTGGGTTCACATATATGGAAATTGGATACGGGTTTCCCTACATCCAATTTACATGACAGCCGTGTGTGACCGCCTCTCAATGGAGTCGGTTCATATATGTCCAGGGTGGCCCCGGTCTGGATTGTAGAACGGTCCTGTGTGACTTTGGGTCCAGTTCAGGTGCGAATTCAGGCAATAATTCTGACCTGAATTACATCTGAACTGGTGATCAGGGACGCATCAGACCCCATGCTGGGAACGGCAGCTGAATATATGTGAACCTGGCCTTAAATTCCAACCATAGAACTAACTGCATGGAGTTTACATGTTCTCCCTGTCCCTGCGTGGGTTTCCTCCCACACTCCAAACACAGGCTGGTAGGTTAATTGGCTAAACTGGCCATTGTATGTGAGTTAGGGACCATAAATTGTAAGCTCCTTAAAGCGGAGTTCCACCAATTTAACAGTCAGCAGCTACAAAAAGTGTAGCTGCTGACTTTTAATAAAAAGACACTCACCTGTCCCACAGTCGAGCTATGCGGCCGCCCAAAGCCTCGCTCCTCTCTCCCTTCCGGTGCCGTGGCGCCAGGGGCGGAAGTGGGAGTTGGATACCTCTGAAAACTAGGTATGCGCCCCCCCCCCAAAAAAAAAAGAAAATGACATGCCAACTGTGGCATGTCAGGGGGTTACCAGCACTTAAAGCGGAAGTTCCACTTTTGGATAGAACTCAGCTTTAAGGCCAGGGACTGATGTGAATGTATAATATATATGTCAAGTGCTGTTTAAATCCCCAGTGCTATATAAATACCTGTAATACTGTAAATAAAAAAAAAAACAGCTATTGTCAGGAGTTGTTTTTTAAATTAGTATACAGAACTACAATACACCTATATTCCAGGTTTGATAATAACTGTAAAAATATTAAGTAAAACATTCAAGTCAAATGTGCTATCACTCCATCTTTTCAAACTGGCCCTGTACAAAATGCTAATGACCTTAAAGTATAGTCTACAATGGTATTCTGCTTTGTGAAGTAAGTGAAATGGGTAAAAATATTGCACATGTTGTGACCTGGTGTAGAGAGCCTGTCCACTGTCCACTCCCTCCTGCTCCTTTCATTAAGGCCATGGAGACTGCGAGGAACCGTCAGGCAGCCAGCATTGAAAAACTTCAGATCTCTGCATGCCTTTAGTCTTAGGACTCTACAGAGGCAGCGAGGGCAACTTGAAATCTGGAGGTATGCTTTCATAGCTCCCAACTGTCCCTGATTTTGAGGGACTGTCCCGGATTTGGAACAAAGTCCCTCTGTCCCTCTTTCCTCATTTGTCCCTCATTTTGGTCTGATCTACATAATTGTATATAAAATGCACTATTAATCTTTCAAAAAAGTGTTTCCCAGGACTAAACCTTTCATCCAATTTCAAAATTGCTGCATTTGTAAATTCCAAAAGCCAATATAAAGGAATAACAGTGGTTAAAAAAAAGCACTTCTAGGTTTAACTAATCATCTTTTTGTATAATTCTCCTTAAAGGGGGCGTGGCAGGGGGTGTGTCCTATTCCTACATACTTTTGCTAATAAGTGTCCCTCTTTCCCATCTCAAAAAGTTGGGAGGTATGAGCTTTCTTTGTGCAGACAGATATACTACGACGCTCCAAACCTGCAATTTACACAGGAAAGGCAATCTACGTGTGGACCAGATAGTGGCACTAGCAACCCTGGTTCATAATTAGATCCACATTAAATGTGATACCATCTGTCGACAGCGTTTGAAGGTGATAATAATGCAAATATCTTTTTTTTTATGTAACTATATAGATGTGATAATTGTCTCACAATTTCACAGCATTCAAGTCTGTTCATAGCATGAGGCAATGTGAGAGTCTCACCTTAGGTGCCACTTTTTCAGGACCGTCATCAGAAGAGGGGCTCATTTCTTCTTGGTCCCTTACTGTTTCCTCAATCTGCTTCTGCAGTTTATAATAGAATGCAATTCCAATGGCATAATTACATAGTTACATACAGTAGTTATTCTGGCTGAAAAAAGACACAAGTACATCCAGTTCAACCAATAAAAGGAAAAAGAAAAAATAGGAAAAAAATGTATATATATTATATGTAATGTATATATATACACACACACTTATAATCCTATATACAGTATACAATCCTATACCCAAAGTTGATCCAGAGGAAGGCAATACCCCTCCCCCCAATAAAGCATGATTCAATTTGCTCCAGCAGGGGAGAAATTCCTCCCTGATCCCCCAAGAGGTAATAGGATATTCCCTGGATCAACTTTACCTATAAATGTTAATACCCAGTTATATAATGTACATTAAGGAAAGAATCCAGGCCTTTCTTAAAGCAATCTACTGAGCTGGCCAGAACCACCTCTAGAGGGAGTCTATTCCACATTTCCACAGCTCTTACTGTGAAGAAGCCTTTCTGTATTTGGAGATTAAATCTCTTTTCCTCTAGACGTAAAGAGTGCCCCCTTGTCCTCTGGGATGACCTTAAATTGAATAACTCCAAGTTCACCATATGAACCACTTATGCATTTATACATGGCTCTATAAAAGGCAGGAGACACCAGGAGATAGGAATAAATGTCCAATTCACCCCAAACTGTTATAGGATATTATTTCACTTTCCAGTGTAATAAGAGGATTAGGAAAAGTTCACCTCAACACACTCTGTAGCAAAGTTTTCATACATGTATATTAATAGCATCTTAAAAGGTTTTCTCTGATGCCGCCCAGTGCCAACTGCGGTAAAAATGTATGGAAGCAAAACTCTCAATAGTGGCATAAGGTACTAAGGGGTTGATTTACTAAAGGTAAATAGACTGTGCACTTTGCAAGTGCAGTTGATCCAGAGCTTTGAAAATGAGGGCAAGCTTTGCTGACTTCCATCATCCAATCATATGCAAGCAAAATACTGTTCTTTTAAATTTTTATTTGCATGTGATTGGTTAGCTAGCCTGGAATCCCACTTTGAAGAGGCGGGGGGATCTGTGACACTAAGGGATTGATTTACTAAAGGCAAATAGACTCTGCAAGTGCAGTTGCTCCAGAGCTTAGTAAATGAGGTAAAGCTGCACTTTGCAAAGAATACCCAATCACACGCAAGGAAAAAAACAACAACAACAAAAAAAAAACAGCATTTTTGCTTGCACATGATTGAACATCTGCTTATTTACTAAGCTCTGGAGCAACTGCTCTTGCAGAGGGCAACTGTACTTTACAAAGTGAACAGTCTATTTGCCTTTAGTAAATCAACCCCTAAGATCCTAAATGGATAAAAAAGTTAAAACAATATTTCTTGAAAATAAATCCTTTGTCCGTGATACACAGTCCATTAGCAAACTAAGGGGTCTGTTTAACAATGTTTTCACCCATAAATGTGGGCAGCCTTTTGCATTAGGATGTGCACCCCAAATCTCAAGCACACATGTATTTCTCTGCAGCCTCGGCTGCACTGGACAGTGAATGAATGGGAAGCATCCTGTGCTTAGCAGCTTCCTGTTCATTTACAAACTGAAATATAGTAAACACACTTTACTATGCTTCAGTTATGAATGAACACAGTGAGTGAATGTGTTCACTGTGTTCATTTAGAAAAGGAAGGGGCCGGTGAATTACATATTGACTAGCCCTTTCCCCCCTCTCCATCCTGACCCGTCCCCCTCAGCAGGCAATGGGAGAGGAGAGAAGAGGAGGGAAGCTGGCAGCACTGCGGCGGCGGGGGAGGGTTTGGCAACACAGGGGAAAGCCCGGGCATTAGGAGGGGTCGGCACCGCACAAAGTGACTAGGTTGTGCCCACCTGCCACACCCCCCACACACGCCTATGTTTTCACCCAAGATTTACGCAACTTTAACTCAAGATTTGCCCATTTTTAAATTGAATCTTAAGGGGGAAATGGGTGAATCTTTGGTGAAAACGTAATTTGGGGGAATCACCACTTTCTGCAAATGAAATGGTTACTTAACATACCTGAAAAACAACTGTGTCATTGTTCATATGCAGAGTATTTCCCTAAGCATGAAGCAAATGACTTGGCTGCCCACATATTATTGTACAGGATTTATATAGCGTCAACAGTTTGTGCAGCACTTTACAATAACAGGGGGGCAGTACATTTACAGTACAGCTCAATACAGGAGGAATAGGAATCCCCTGCTCATGGAGCTTACAATCTAAAGTGTGGGGGAGGTGGAACAAGGGGTAATAGCTGCAGGTGTTGATTTGATGGAGGTGACTCAAGTACAGTTTTTAGGTGGAGCAGATTTCCCTGAATAAATGAGTTTTCAAGGATCACCTAAAGGCCGACAGGGTAAGAGCTGACCAGCCATACTAGAGTAGGTAGTTCCAGAGGATGGGAGAGGTTCTGGAAAAGTCCTGGAGGAGATAACAAGGGAGCTAGAGAGCATTATATCTTGGAGGAGTGAAGAGGACGATTTGGGTGATATTAGAAACATAGAAAAGTGACGGCAGAAAAAGACTGAGTAGTCAATCGAGTCTGCCCCTTTTTATTTTTTATTTTTTTTTAATTTTTTTTTTTATATATATTTTTTTTTTACATTAACCTTGTTGTTTGACTGTGGATTTATGTTTATCCCAAGCATGTTTAAAGCCATTTACTGTTGACTGTCTCACAACCTCTGTTGGTAGTTTATTCCAATCATATTGGCAGATAAAGTTGGTGATGTAGCCGGGGTCAGTGTTGTGGATGGCTTTGTACATTGTGGTTAGCATTTTGAATGTGTGTGGAGGGCACCTCTTTATCTAATGGTCGGATTGCAGATTGTAACCAGACATATATGCTAATGTGTATACACTTGTAACGTATGGCTTGTGATAGAAAGGGATGGGGGAATATCTGTCCTCAGTCTCTTTCTCTGTCTCAAAAGTGAGACATCAGGGATCTGTTTAGACCCCTGATATTTCACCAAAGCCCCCCAGCAGGGCTCCTAAATAAAACTGTAAAAAAAAAAAAAATATATAATATTGTAAAAAATAATAAAACACACTCATGTTTGTTTGCGCTTTGTGGTGCACACCCTAATCCAATAGGCTGCGCACACCTATGGACTTACCACAATTTTATTCTTTCACACCGGTGTTTGTACCAGGGATTATATATCCCATGTTTTTATTGTTTTGTATAATAAATTTAAATTTTATATATAGATTGTGTATAGTGTTGCCACCTTAAAGTCCCACAACCAGGGGTTTTTCTTACTGCATTTTGAATGTGGATGTGTCCACCGACTATCCCAATAGGGCACCTAATAGACAGACTAACAGGAGTTGTAGCTTGTCTGCCTCCGGTAGACTTTCTGGGAGCACCGGCTGAAAGCCATAAGCGTGCCATGTGGTCAGAATGTTGCAGCCCTATCAACGGAAGTACATAATAGCAAATGGATACATCTTATGCCTTTCGTATTTTCTTCTCAGCTAGGTTGGCCATTATAAAAGCAAACCTTTCTCTCTAAGCCACTTCGCATAAATAACCAGTTTCTTTACTTTCTTGGCCGCCCTTATGAGCCACAAATTGCTTTGTAAAGTCTTTACCATGTTGATCTGCAAAGGATGTGCCTGCAGGGATAAAAAAAAAAAAAGAATTCCATATGAGGAAAGCTCCTTAATGAATATGTGGATAATGTATTTTCTCTGGGAAGGCTGGTTGGCCCAGTTAAAGTCACGTAATCAGGCTGTGCCGCGGCTATGTCAGGATGGGAAGATTAACCCCTTCACTGCACTGGTAGCGACGAGCGGTAAATGGATGCAAATGATGCAGCTCCGGGAGATAGCTGCCAGTTTTGGCATACGGGGACAACAATACCTCACTATCATATGCCGTATTAAGCCTTTAGATTCATCTTTTGCTTTTTTATGCGCTGCATTTTGATGGTATAAAAATAACACACAATAGGAGCATTATCTCTAGCGAAATGCAGCTGCAGGAGAGGCAATATATTTTTAATAAAGTCAATAAATATGGCATATTATCATATATACAGTATTGTTATATAGATTTACCAATCAATTGCCACTTTTATGCCGCATGCTTGCCATATCTTTTGCCACATTTACAAAACACAGTTGGCCTCCTGATCTGCCCACGTGCTTGCCTCATCGTTCAATATCTCCATACAGAATAGGCAATCCAAGTCTCAGCAACAACCTCCACCAACTCCTGCTTTCCCCATCAATGAGCATTTGACACTGTAGAGCGCAGGGCTCTTTAATAAAAAAAAACAAAATAGGCGCAGGAACTCCCCCCTCCAAGTCACCCCTTGTCTCCTTCCCCTACCCTACCCACCTTTGAGCACTGTCCCTTGGTTCTGCCTCCTACCCACCTTCCGGTACTGCCCCTTTTAGAATACAGAACCAAGTATCATTTTGTGGTGATAAGTAACTTGTATGGAGTATGTTAATGATAACAAGAAAAGCAGTAAAATTGATCCCCCACAACAATAGACTCCCACAGTAACAATGGACCCCCCACAATAAAATACTACCTGAGACAACAATAGATCCACCCAGAAACTATATGATTCCCAGCAGCGACAACAGATCTCCAAGCAGGCAGCATCAATATAACTCTTTCTTAACAGTAGATCCCTCCCAGCACCAACTTACCACCCAGCAGGGCTTTTTTTCTCACAGAATAGGTGCAGGTATTCTACTCTTCCAAGTTACCACTTGTCTTCGCCCCCTAAGCATAATATAAAAAGCAGTAAAATATCCCATCAGCAAAAACAGACTCCCCCAGAAACAACAACAGTTCCACCCCAGGGAAAATAGACCCCCACCAGCAACAATAGATCTCCCAACAGCCAGTATTAATAGACTCTCCAGCAGCCAGCAACAATAGACCCCTCACCCCGGCCCAGTCTCTGAAGCGAAGGGATCATGCTCTGCTTCAGTATGTCACAGTACATGTTGGCATTCATGGTTCCCTCAATGAACTGTAGCTCCCCAGTGCTGGCAGCACTCATGCAGCCCCAGACCATGACACTCCCACCGCCATGCTTGACTGTAGGCAAGACACACTTGTCTTTGTACTCCTCACCTGGTTGCTGCCACACACGCTTGACACCATCTGAACCAAATACGTTTATCTTGGTCTGATCAGACCAAAGAACATGGTTCCAGTAATCCAAGTCCTTAGTCTGCTTGTTTTCCCGCAAACTGTTTGCAGACTTTCTTGTGCATCATCTGTAGAAGAGGCTTCCTTCTGGGGCGACAGCCATGCAGACCAATTTGATGCAGTGTGCGGCGTATGGTCTGAGCACTGACAGGCTGACCCCCCCACCCCTTCAGCCTCTGCAGCAATGCTGGCAGCACTCATATGTCTATTTCCCAAAGACAACCTCTGGATATGACGCTGAACACGTGCACTCAACTTCTTTGGTCGACCATGGCGAGGCCTGTTCTGAGTGGAACCTGTCCTGTTAAACCACTGTGTTGTCTTGGCCACCGTTCTGCAGCTCAGTTTCAGGGTCTTGGCAATCTTCTTATAGCCTAGGCCATCTTTATGTAGAGCAACATTTCTTTTTTTAAATCCTCAGAGAGTTCTTTACCATGAGCTGCCATGTTGACCTTCCAGTGACCAATATGAGAGAGTGAGAGCGATAACACCAAATTTAACACACCTGCTCCCCATTCACACCTGAGCCCTTGTAACACTAATGAGTCAGATGACACCAGGCAGGGAAAATGGCTATTTGGGCCCCAATTTGGACATTTTCCTTTTGGGGTGTACTCACTTTTGTTGCCAGTGGTTTAGATATCAATGGTGTGTTCAGTTATTTTAAGGGGACAGCTAATTTACACTGTTATACAAGCTGTACACTCACTACTTTACATTGTAGCAAAGTGTCATTTCTTCAGTGTTGTCACATGAAAAGATAGAATAAAATATTTAGCTGCCATAACCCCGGTATCTTTATTTACAGCAGACGGTTGGCTTTCAGACAAATGTGGTCCCAGCAGCACATTGGCAACGGGATCACTTTGATAGGCGGCGGGAGAGGTGCCCCTCTTCTGCTTCTTTCCAGTGTCTTCCGGGTTTACCGGACTGTCGGTAAACCTGGAAGCAATCCGGTCCAATCGGTGGCTAGGTAGGAAGCTGACTGAGGGCAAGATAGCCCCGACTCGACTCTATGCCCTTGGAGTGCCGGAGCGCCGCCTGAAGTCACTTCTGCCTCTTGGCCTAAAATGGATTTTTTTTCTTAAAGTCAAAATTACATATTTTTTTTTTTTGCTTTTGTTGTTTACAATTTTTGCAAATGCTCATGGAATGGCGACAAACTACGGTACTTAAAAATGTCCATAGGCAACGCTTTATTTCAGGTTACCTGTTTAGAGTTACAGAGGAGGTCTTGCGCTAGAATTATTGCTCTCACTCTAACGTGGCGAAACCTCACATGTGTGGTTTGAACATTGTTTACATATGCGGGCGCAACATACGTATGCATTCGCTTCTGCGCGCAAGCTCGGAGGGATGGGGCTCTTTAATTTTTTTTTTTTACACTGTCCCTTTAATTTTTTTTTTTTTTTGATCACTTTTATTCCTATTACAAGGAATGTAAAACATCCCTTGTAATAGAAATAAGCATGACAGGTCCTCTTTTTTGAGAGATCTCAAAAAGAGGACCTGTCATGTTTATTTCTATTACAAGGGATGTTTACATTCCTTGTAATAGGAATAAAAGTGTTTTTAAAGGCACAGTGTAAAAATTAAAAATAAAAAAATAAAAAATTGAAAGCGCCCTATCCCTCCGAGCTCGCGCGCAGAAGCGAACACATGCATAAGCTGCGTCCGCATATGTAAACAGTATTTAAACTACTTACAGATGGAACGTACACAGGTGCATTCAATCATACAATTATGTGACCAGCCTATCTCAGTGGCCACTATACAGTATATATTAAATAAGCCCTGGGCAGGTAAGATCAGGGCTAACATCCACATGAGGACTCTGGACTAATGACATTTTGGACACCAAGGTAATCCATTTGTTTCCTATGATGGATCTTTTTACCCCTTCCTTTTTTGTTTTACCCATTATCTATGGTTAGCAATTAACCATAGTATATTTGGGCTTGCTATTATGGGCACTTATGGTCTTCTTATTTATATATACCTTTTAGAATAATGGACACTCTCCCACTTTGGTAGGAGTGACCATGTGCTGCACACAATCCCGGTCCCACCCTGCATTGTATCTTTGAGTCTCATTAATCCAAGACCATTTGGGTATCCGAGTAAGTGCATATACTTATTATTTTTGTTGGCCAGCTTGGTTGCCTATCATAATCCCCTTCTATAGAGTCCTCTCTATTGATAATACTTGTGGTATACTTATATATATACTTGTATTCATTTTACATATAATATTTTTTGCAGTATTTATTGGATCTGTTTGCCTTGGTGATTTGTCCATTAGATGTCGGTCCGGCAGTCACTCAACAGGCCCCATATTCCCATTACTATAAGAGTGCTGGTATGTAACATACTTTCAAATACTTATTTGCACATAAAGTGCACTTCTATCTATTTTTTCTCATCCATTCCTTCCCTTTATGCCCCCCAGCTACAGCCTTGACTGTGAAGTCTCTCCATTGTCTGTGTTATCTCTATGGGGCACCCATGTAGGACTCTGAAAATCACAGCATTTATCCCTTCTCTCCACCTCCATCTGGACTGGAATAAGATCTCAGGTAGCTTGTACATATCAGTGTGGGCACCTGTGAACCAGTGCCTCTTACTAATGGTCAGTATTTAGAAATGGTGATATATGATGAGATAAATTTTGCACGGTTCAGGAGATATGCAGTGTTCTGCAAGTGCCGACGTCATGTCGGAACATGCGCAGTGAAGAAACGGCCTCCGCGCCGTTTCTTCACTGACCCTGTGCCGTGACTAGCGGCTCCCACGCGCATGCACGGGAGTGACGTCACGCGACTCCGGCCAGTCACAGCGCCGGAGTCGCGGCCCCGGAAGGAAAAGGGGCAGAAGATGGACGCGGCCTGGAGTGGTGGACATCGCTGGACACTGCAGGCTTCGTTTGCAGGTAAGTGGCACATAATGGGCTACTATGCTATGCATAGTAGCCCATTATGCTTCTACATTACAGGGGAATATAGAGGAAGTAAACCCAATCAGGGTTTACTTCCTTTTTAATATATACTTTAGGGACGTGGGTAAACCTCTCTGAATTTTGTGGCATAGAATGCAGCAACCTATAATCTACTTTTAGATAATGTTTGGGGGTTCTAAGTCATCTTCTAGCAAAAAATACTGATTTTACTTGTAAACAACAAATGTCAGAAAAAGGCTTAGTGTTAAAGTGCTTAAATAATTAAAATTCCACATATAATTCCTAAAACGCTGTACCTGGTGGACAATACAGCCCTAGGGAAAAAAAACTATACTTTAAGCAATTGGTGTGCGTTTTCAGTGTCCTATATCTTTTCCCTGATGGAAACGGGACAAAAACATTGTAACCTGGGTGGGTTGGATCACTACTGATTTGACTGCTTTTTTAATCGGCTGGCATATGCTGTGTCCTAATTCGGTAGCTCCGTACCTGTGAGCCACTTTGCTGCTTTCACTACACAAGACTGGCACTTCTCATCCTCCGCCCTGCAGCTGGCATATAACACTGTAGCACAGTGGAGAAGAATACTCTCAATGGTGCAATGATAAAAACTGACCAGAAGCCTCAAGGGCAATCCAGCCTGCTTCAGTCTCCAAAGGAAAACTCAACTCTTCTGGGAAGGCTGTCCACAAGGTTTAGGAGTGTCTATGGGAATGTTTTACCATTCTTCCAGAAGTGCATTTGTGAGGTCAGGCACTAAATAATTCATAATATGACTAACATTTTTTAACTTTAACCACATAGAGACTGCCCACTGCATATATACTGCGGCAGGGCGGCTCTATTGCATGAAACAATGTACCTGTACGTTGTTTTGTGCATGCGGTATTGTGGGCGCACGCGCGTGTACTGCGCGTCAGGGGAGGAGCGTGCACGCGTGGGGTGTGGCGGATTTGATGTCCGCCGGCCACCCACGATCGCTCCACACAGAAGCAGATCCCCGTTCTGACGGGGACAACACTGAGATTGTCTGTTCCTAGTAATCAGGAACAGCGATCTCTATGTTGTCCCAGTGAGCCCATCCCCCACACAGTTAGAACACACCCAGGGAACACAGTTCACCCTATGATAGCCACCTAGTGTTAACCCCTTCCCTGCATTTTTTTAGTACTGATCACAGTATTGGTGTCACTGGTCCCCAAAAAGTGTTACCTAGGGTCAGATTTGTCTGCCGCAATGTCGCAGTCCCGATAAAAATCTCAGATCACCGCCATTACCAGTAAAAACAATAAAAAAAATGAAAAGTCCAAAAATCTATCCCCTATTTTGTAGACGATATGCAAATCAATATACGCTTATTGGGATTTTTTTTTTACCAAAAATATGTAGCAGAATAGATATTGACCTAAATTGATGAAGAAATTTGTGCTATAATACATTTCCAATAAAAAAAAAAGTAAAAAAAAACAAAGTAAAAAAATACAGTTTTTTTTTTCAAAATTGTCGGGTTTTTTTGTTTATAGCGAAAAAATAAAAACCGCAGAGGTGATCAAATACCACCCAAAGAAAGCTCTATTTGTGGGGAAAAGAAAGGACATCCATTTTGTTAGGGTACAGCGCAGCATGACCGCGCAATTGTCAGTCAAAGTGACACAGTGCCGTATCGCAAAAACTGACCTGGTCATTAAGGGGGTAAAACCTTCCAGGGCTGAAGTGGTTAAGATGTTATAAAATGTTAGTCATATTATAATTTATTTAAAAATAAATTGTTCTATGATTATCTTTCTTTATAGGCAAGCTAACTGGGGGGGGGGGGGGGTGGCACCCCTGCGCCCCTTATGGACTGGCCACCACTGTTCATTTTGGATAGAGTAAGGGAGGGTTATAACCCCTGGCAAATTTTTATCCCCGCCATCTGTGTCCCATTACAGAGATTTTCCTTCACTTCCTGTCCCATAGCCAAAACTGGAAGTGAGAGGAAATCCCTGCAAATTAAAGGAATTCCTTGGGGATCCCCAGCTCACCAGAACTAGTGTCCCCATTGGAAGATTTCCCCTCTATTACTTTTCTGTTGACAGCCCAAAATTTGGGATTTTCTTTTACTTTCAATGATAATGGTAAACGGGATAAATACAGAGGATAAATCAGCGACACAAATAGCAATAAAAACTGACAGGGGTTCTAATCCCTCTCCACTCTAGTTATACTTTAAGTATATTTGCACACAAAATAATGAAGATATTTACTGCAGAGTGTTTAATAGACTCCGTAGGGTGCATTAGCGTGGAAAACATGGAGCCTTTAGCACTATAATTGCTAGGAGCGTGAGAAAAATTCTTCTGAGCAATGGCACTATCCATGTCTTTTGCCAAAAAAACATTGCTCCCAGCAGTTATTGTAACCGGTATGTTTGTTCCGCATTAGTGACGGTATTCCTTAAAATAAAAAAGTATCACCTGCAGTGTGCCTCTCCCATCCTTTCTGCATTTTACTACCTGGAAATGGACCAGCGAAACTTGACTTTCTGCTTTACAAGCCAAACAGAATCCCATGAATTTCCTAGCAGTTAAAGATGGAAGCACACCAGTTTTCAATGGAATTTCCTGTTTTCTTCTTCTAATGTTATTGTTATGATAAAGAAGCAATAAAGAGCGAAAAGGAAGACAATACAAAAGAGCAAGGGGGTTGTAACATGGAAAACAGAGTGTGCTACAAATACAATAAAAAGAACAAGAGAATTTCACAAGTTTGGCATCATTCATCATTTCTATCGACAGACCTCAAATTGTTACAGTGGCTTGGTGTCCAGTTGTCTTGTGTAGATGCTAAAAGGCCAAATGTAATGTCTGATATTGCGGAATGCCTTTTCTTATTTGTCTGTCTACTCCTTCCTTAAGCTGGCCACGGATGAGTAGAATTTTGGAAAAAAAACATTCCAAGTCTGCTCATTTTTCTAATCATTTCTGGGTCAATTAAATGTTAGTTTTTGAGAAAATTCAAAGGAGCAGGATGGAAGATTATTCTTAAATGAGCATATTTCTAACAGTGTATGTGGTTTTCGTTCAATAAAGTCCATTCATTTTAAAATGAAATTTTAAAAGCAAATGAAATCTTTTGAACGACATTCAAATGTTCTGAGAATTTTTGTAAAAAATGTCCTAAGACTTTTTTTTAAACTGTTCCTTTTAAATTCTATCCATCCATGGCCAGCTTTAATTATTTTTGCTTCCCCATTTCATTTTCTAATCCCCCTCCATTGCTTATCTCTAAGAATTCTCTGAAGCCTCGCCCTACCTATCTCCTAGTCTGTCTGGCAATCCTTGAAAATTCATCCCTTTAGGGAAGCCTATCCCACCTTTATCTAAGAACTGGAATTTTACTTTCTTCATCAACTCATCCCTCACATTGTTATCACCTTTTATCACTTGCCTCCCAGCAGTTTTTGAAACTGGTATGTTTGTTCCGTGTTAGTGACGGTATTCCTTAAAATAATAAGTATCACCTGCAGTGTGCCTCTCCCATCCTTTCTGCATGCTGCTACCTGGAACTGAACCAGCGCAACTTGACTTTCTGCTTTACAAGCCAAACAGAAAGCCAGGGATTTCCTAGCAGTTAAAAATGGAAGCACACGTTTTCAATGGAAATTAAGTCTTACCCCATTTTTCCATTGTTTCTTTTATTTCCTGCTTTCTTTTTGAACCTAATGTTATTATTATTATAACGAAGCAATAAAGAGAAAGAAGGTAGACAATAAAAACAAAGAGCAATTTCTATCGACAGAACTCATAAATTGTTACATTGGCTTTGGTGTCCAGTTGTCTTGTGTAGATACTATAAGACCAAATGTAATGTCTGATATTGCAGAATTCCTTTTCATATTTGTTTGTCTACTCCTTCCTTAAGCTGGCCACAGATGAGTAGAATTTCGGAAGAAAACGTTCCAAGAAAGTCTGTTAATTTTTAAGATCATTTGTAGGTCAATTAGATGTTCCTTTTTGAGAAAATTCAAAGGAGCAGGATGGAAGATTATTCTCGAACGAACACATTTCTAACAGGGTATATGGTTTTCGTTCAATGAAGTCCATTCATTCCAAAATGAAATGTTAAAAGCAAATGAAATCTTTTGAACGACATTCAAATGTTCTGAGAATTTTTGTAATAATTTTCCTAAGACTTTTTTTTCAAAATTTTCCTTTGAAATTCTATCCATCCATGGCCAGCTTTAGTTATTTTTGCTTCCCCATTTCATTTGCTAATCCCCCTCCAATGCTTATCTCCAAGAGTTCTGTGGACCCTACCTATCTCATAGTCTGTCTGGCAATCCTTGAAAATTCATCCCTTTAGGGAAGCCTATCCCACCTCTATCTAAGAACTGGAATTTTACTTTCCCCATCAACTCATCCCTCACATTGTTATCACCTTTTATCACTTACCTCCTAGCAGTTTTTGAAACTGCTACATTTGTTCCGCGTTAGTGACGGTATTCCTTAAAATAAAACAGTATCCCCT
>BLSH010375649.1:927015-942885 GCA_018402905.1 Glandirana rugosa
TTCACTCATGTGGGTAGTGTAGAAACATTTATAAAATAAGATAGAAAAGTACACTGTTGTGATTTCTTTAATGTGAAACGATGTTACATTTCATCACTCACATGTCGAACATATTGTCACATTTAAACGACAGGGGAATTTTATTGAGTTGTGTGTCGGTAACTATAGATTTGGTGACCGTTGTTTTCACTCATGTGGGGTTTTCCTTTTACAGGTTTAACCCGGGTTTATCGGTAAAAGGGACGGACCACAGTAGACTGAGTAATCACAATGTTCCCGAGTCCACACTTACCCCTCGTCCACACAATTTAAACCACAATAGCTTCCAGTGACCAATATGAGAGAGTGAGAGCGATAACACCAAATTTAACACACCTGCTCCCCATTCACACCTGAGCCCTTGTAACACTAATGAGTCAGATGACACCAGGCAGGGAAAATGGCTATTTGGGCCCAATTTGGACATTTTCCTTTTGGGGTGTACTCACTTTTGTTGCCAGTGGTTTAGATATCAATGGCTGTGTGTTGAGTTATTTTAAGGGGACAGCAAATTTACACTGTTATACAAGCTGTACACTCACTACTTTACATTGTAGCAAAGTGTAATTTCTTTAGTGTTGTCACATGAAAAGATAGAATAAAATATTTACAAAGATGTGATGGGTGTACTCACTTTTGTGAGATACTGTATATACATAGGGCAGTCATATTTTCTCATTACAGTAGACTCTGATTCCTGGTTTTCAGTTCTCTACAAGGGTTGTGCTTTACTGCTCCTCCTCATAATGCAAGTTTATGAGTCAGCAGACTCATTAAAAACAATGCACCCCCTGTGTGGCTAACATTTTATTATAGAAGATTGATTGTGGCGGCTAATCTAGCTTGCTTCTAGTACCTATTCCACAAATTGCTATATTTATAGCTCCTCTATGCTGCAAGACAGCTTCCTGTAGTCTCTTCTACCCTATGCTCTGGTGGTTGGATGTCCCTGATGTCATCAAGTCTGATTGCAGAACCCATAGCCCTGCACTGCACATGGGGACACCAAGGAACAGTCCACAGCTGGAGTATAAGGGAAGACTGTGTCTGCTAGGTTAGTGGTGGATCTGATGAGTAAAACCGCTTTTCCTGTCTCCTAGACCTAAACAAGCAATATACTTTTCAGTAGTCCGCTGCAAATGAGGATTTTTGCATTGCCTAAAGTTGAGCTTTAAAAGAGAATTTTGGGATTTAAACAAAACAAACATTATACTCACCTAGGTGGATGCAGCCCTCATGCTGCATCTGTCCCCTGCCGCCTCTGCACTGAAAACTGAGTGA
The DNA here is from genome assembly GCA_018402905.1 of Glandirana rugosa. Classification (NCBI taxonomy): domain Eukaryota; kingdom Metazoa; phylum Chordata; class Amphibia; order Anura; family Ranidae; genus Glandirana; species Glandirana rugosa. The sequence goes on from BLSH010375649.1 coordinate 928,336, forward strand.
TCAAAGACTGCTGATCACTTAGTTCTTGGTCTTCAGTGAGCAGAGAGTGGTGACTATAAGTCAGCGCCTCTCTGCTCTGCCCCCCCAGGGCTCACTGGAGCGCTGGACTGTGGAGGGGCGGGAGCGGCTGCTCAGACTTTTAGCAGCTTGCTGAGAGACTGAGCCAGCTGCCAGTCCAGGCATCTGGGTGGATCCTGACATTAAAGAGCCTGGATTGGTTGGGTTAATTCACTTCCGGAATTGGGAGCAGGTACCTGTCAAAACTAGTTTCCCGCTCCCCCCTCCCCCCAAAAGGTGCCAAATGTGGCAGTGGGGGGGGGGGGGGAGCAAATAGGTGGAGCTTCTCCTTGTGGGTGGCACCCCCTTTAAGTAAGACCAGAAGATGCATGTAGCATTTACTTACTGGAATCCATCTGCCTTTAGCTGAGGCATGCAGGCAGGAGAGTTTGCTTAGCTGAGAAAGCCCTTCCTTCCTTCCTCAAGATGAAAGAGAAGGCGCCTGTGAAGACTCCTGGGACATTACATAATTTTGGATTAGGCCAGAAACCAAGATGTAACTGCAGAAGTGTAAAAAGAAAGCTTCAGGCTGGGTTCAAATACATGCAAATTGGATGCGGGTTTCCGCATCCAATTCCCATTACAGGCGAGTGTGACCGTCTCTCAATGGAACTGGTTCACACAGGTCCGGGACGGCTGTGATCCGGATTGCAGAAGGGTCCTGTGCATCTTTGGGTCGGATCACGTGTAAATTCAGGCGAAAATTCGGAGCTGAATCACGCCTGAACCGGTGAACAGGGACACACCGGACCCCCTTCTGTGAACCGTGGCCCGCACATATGTGAAACCAGCCTAAAACAAGTAAATATAATATACCTATTTACTAAGGCTGGTAGCATAAGAATTAATATTTAATGTTGATTGAGAAAGTTTAGTCCTGTTTAGGATATAGGGGTTGATTTACTAAAACTAGAACGTGCAAAATCTGGTGCAGCTGTGCATGGCAGCCAATCAGCTTCTAACTTCAGCTTGTTCAATGAAGCTTTGACAAAAAACTTGGAAGCCGATTGGTTTCTATGCAGAGCTGCACCAGATTTTGCACTCTCAAGTTTTAGTAAAACATCTCCATAGGCTTCAGTGGACACTGTGGGGTTCATTTACTAAAGGAAAATAGACTGTGAACCAGTGGCGGCTGGTGTTTTTTTTTTGGGAGCCAACGGGCCCCCCCCGAGCGGCACCTCTCCCCCCCCCCGAGCGGCACCTCTCCCCCCCGAGTGGCACCTCTTCCCCACTGTTTTACCGCTGCACCTACCCCATCTAGGCGGGCAGTGTGCAGCGACTCTGTGTCCTCCATGGCAGCTTCCATCGTGCCTCCTAGGCGTCCAATAGGATCACCTGTGCCTTCAGCCAATCAGGTGATGGGTGCCAAATCCGGGCTGGGAGGAGGTCCTGAGTGAGCCGTGAGCGTTCTGTCTGCGCTCACAACCCACTCTATTCTGAAGCTTATTAGAACCTTGGGCTCTAATAGTGTTCTTCAGAAAAACACTCCCGCCCACTGCTGCAATTGTAATTCATGCATCCCAGCTTCCTGAAAAGGGGCCGGGTGCATGGATAGGAGAGGCGGTGGAAGGGATAAGGGAGGCAGTGGAAGGGATAGGGGAGGCGGAGCTCCTGCGCCCATAATGGACCGGCTGCCCCTGCTGGGAACTTTGCAAAGTGCAGTTGCTCCAGAGCTTAGTAAATGAGGGGAAGTTCTGATGACTTCCTCATCCAATCAGGTGCAGGCAAAAATGCATTAATTTTTTTATTTTCCTTGCACGTGATTGGGTTTTCTTTGCAAAGCTTCGCCTCATTTACTAAGCTCTGGAGCAGCTGCAAAGTGCACCGTCTATTTGCCTTTAGTAAATCAACCCCTAACACTGTATGCATGCTGGTAACTCGGAGTAAGGTAAGACGTCCGTTCGTTCGTGGCAACTGTGATTAAAGAATTTCACTATGGATTAGTGAGATTTGCTAAGCCTGTGCTTCAGTCCTAACATCTGTGTTTGAACCTAGTGAATGTATAAGCTCATGGATGATGAATTCCCTGAATCTCACAGTGAACAACCCTGACTGCGGTAATCATTCTATAGACAACTAAAGATCATTATGGACTTTCACATTTCTCTATAATGTAAATTGTAGCTAAAAAAAAAAAAAAAACAGAAAATGTTGAATCTGTGAGATAATGCAGGCTTGTCGTTAATCGGTATTATTTGCATTAAAAGGATGATTTGATTGAGGATTTGCAGGCTTTTATATCAAACAGTGGAGTCTTGGCTGCACTTAGGCACCGTGGCCATCTATAAAACAGACATAGAAAGGGTTTTCGAGAAGATCCACAGGGAGATTGAACCTCTCAGACCCAATCTGTTGTTTGTTATTTCATTGCCACATGCCATTTAATCACTGGGAATGGACAGTTTTAATGGCGGATGTAGTTGCAGCCTATGGTAACCCATTGGGTAGCATCATATGGCTATGGAGTGGATAGAGAAAACCCTGTGTGTGTGTTTAGATGTGCCTGTGCAGAAGTAAAAGGTGGGCGTTCCTTTGCATGCTTCCAAGCTCAGCTGTGGCCCTGTCTATTCTAATCTGCAGATAAGGGTGATAATCCGCGGATGGGCTGTTGGGGGCTTTGTGCCAGGGACGGGACAGAATGAGAGGCAGAGTGGCGTGTAAAGCCAAGGATCAGATCTTGTGCGTGGTTCTGCATCTCTTGCTGTTGTGAGCACTGGGCGTGGAATTGACTCATGTGATGGTGGGTTTTATTCGGATTGTATTCTGATGGTGGCGTAGAACAGGGCGGGGGGGAGAGATCTGAACATGTTTGGCAGATGTAAAGACACTTCTGTATCCTCCTGTGTATTACGGTGCTAAATTGAATATTGCCTAGTTGCCAACATGTCTAAGTCATTTCCAGGGATGGTGCTGGACCAGTGCCTTAGAATCACGTATAAAGTGCGCCGGGCCGCTGGACCGATATGAACAAAAGATGCATTTTATATCATTTATTCAATTTACATATGTTTGGTATTTCAAACGTTATCTGTAGCTAATTTAGGAGACTATAAATATATATTCATAGATGATAAAGGATCTAACGCACGTGAAAATGAATAGCAAAGGTATTTCATAGAAAACCAGGGACATTCATTTCAGGGACAAATCATAAAACCCGGGGCAGAGGCAGGCTGGGAATAGGATGAGGAAATAATAGGTGTGAAGGAGTAATATGGAGGAGGCCGCCTATTTCCTAGTGCAATGTTTCCATGTATCTGACCTTCATTATTGACTTAACCTGAAATCTTCAGCTAGCTCTACATCAAAACCGCTATCAATTGCTATGATGCTGCAACATGGATAATAAAGAAAGCGGTCCCATGATATGAATTTAAAGGGTAGCTCAATTGTATCTGAGCACCACAAACTGAATACACTATTTAATTCCTTTTTAATATTAACCACTTGCCTACTGGGCACTTTCACCCCCTTCCTGCCCAGGCCGATTTTCAGATTTAGCACTGTCGCACTTTGAATGACAATTGCGCAGTCATGCAACACTGTACCCAAATGAAATTTTACCATTTTTTTCACACAAATAGAGCTTTCTTGTTGTGGTATTTATTCACCACTGTTTTTTTTTTTCTATTTTTTGCTAAACAAAGACTGAACATTTTGAAAAAAAAAAATCATAGTTTATTATAACAGTTTGCAAACAGGTCATTTTTCTCCATCATTGATAGGCTGCTCTGATGGACACTGATAGGAGGTACTGGTGGGCACTGATAGGCAGTACTGATGGGCACTGATGAGGCAGCACTGGTGGGCACTGATCAGGAGGCACTGATGAGGCTGCATTGATAGGTGGCACTAATGGGCAGTGATAGATGGCACTGATAGGTGGCACTAATGGGCACTGATAGGTGGTACTGATGGATTTGGATAAGTGGCACTGATTGGTGGCACTGATGGGCACTGATAGGTGACACTGATGGGCACTGATAGGCAGCACTAATGGGCACTGATAGATGACACTGATGAGGAGGCACTGGTGGGCACTGGTTGGCAGCACTGATGGGCACTGGTAGGCGGCATTGATGTCCACTGATAGGTGACACTGATGAGGAAGCACAGATTGGCAGCACTGATGGGCACTAATTGGCAGCACTGGTGGGCACTGTTGGGACTGCACTGATAATCAAGGCATTGATAATCTTTGCTGTGATTACCAGTGCTGATGTCCCTTTAACAAAAGCCGGTCATTGGCTCTCTCCTTCTCTCCTGTTAGCATGAGGAATGAAAAGCCAATAACCAGCTTGTGTTGACATTTGTGATCAGTAGTCATTGGACATAGCTGATCATGTGATAAAGGGCCCCTATGATTGGCTCTTTACCCCAATCTGAGATCAGCTGAGTCTGAAGGACAGGATCACAGAGCGCGCTGCCCACACGTCGCAGGAGGCGCACAGGAAATGCGATCATGGGAGGACGTCAATCGATGCCCTCCCTACAAAGTAAGCCCAAGCTGTAGACATCTAACGGCTATAGCATGGGCGGGAAGGGGTTAAAAGAAAACTCACCCATCCATTCATATTTCAATGCTTTATTTTGTTGAGTTATTACTTTGAAAAATACCCTCCTACCAGTTTTAGCGACAGTCGTCATTTTGAGTAAGGGCAGGTGATTCGTGTAGCATTTACTTCCTGGAATTCATCTGCCCTTAGCTCATGCTTGTACATGAAGGTGTGCTTAGCCGAAAAAAGCCTTTCCCCTACCTCCCCTTCTGAAGATCCTGGGATGTATGACATCATTTGCCCAGTCATGGAAACCAGGAAGTAGCTGAAATGTAAAAAAAAGTAAATACAATATACACCTGGTATAGAAAAGAATCAGCCCCCCCCCCCCTTTTAAAGTAATCACATTTTGTTGCTTTGCAGTCTGAAATGAAGACAGACACAGTTTTTGTTTTATCCAGCTGTATTTACTAGTGCAACTTATAACATCCAAGCGAAAGATATAACACCAACATGTCAGAATTTTTTTTTAAAATTCAAAAACAGAATCACTGAGTTAGGAAAAGGATCGAACACTCTTTCTCACCAGCAGAACTTTCTCAACATGTGCAACCTTTCCGCTACTCAGACTGGTATGTACGAGCTGATCTCGCCAACACACTGGGCAAGCTCAAAATCAAAATACCTCTGACCCTCAGACCCACCCTGATTTTCCCCCTTGGTCATTCCAAATGTTTTATTAGTCTTGTAACTATCCCCAAATCAGAAACGTATAGGTATCCATAACCATTCTCTAATCAGATATTGTATACTCATGCTTCCACTCCTCAGGTTATAACTGCCTTAGATTCCGAGATTAACTACCCTAGCCTGACCAGATTTCCTGTTTCCAGCTATTTTACCTCTATTACTGATTTAAGATCTTGATGTATGATGGTTGATTATGTGAAGGCCCTTTCTTATACCTTTCTGCCTTCGCAGACTTCTTGTTCTCACTAATATCAAATACTTCTGTATTTTGCTTTCCATTTTCTTTATGCACTGTAAACCTAAAATCTTCAATAAACATATTTAAAAAAATAAAATAAAAAGGATCTTCCCCCCGCCCCATGTTAGTATTCTGTTGGACCACCTTTTGCTTTAATTACAGCCTTTAGTCTGTTGGGATGTCTCTACTAACTTTGCACATCGAAACATTGCAATATTTGCCCACTCTTCTTTGCAGAACTGCTCAAGTACAGTTAAATTTGATGGTGACCATTTGTGGACTGGAGCCTTCAAGTCATTCCACAGATTTTCACTGGGATTTAAGTCTGGGCTCTGACTAGGCCATGTAAGGATATTCACCTTTTTCTCCTTCAACCTCCGTGTGGTCATTTTTGCTGTGTGCTTTGGGTCATTGCCATGTTGGAAGGTAAATGGTCTTCCCATTGACAACTTTCTGGCAGAAGGCAGCAGATTTTCCTCAAGAATTTGATGGTATTTTGCCCCATCCATTTTTCCTTCTATCCTCCAGTCCCTGCTGCAGAGAAACACCCCATAACAGGATACTACCCCCTCCATGCTTTACTGTAGGAATTGTGTTATTTGGATCATGAGCTGTATTGGGTTTCCGCCAGACATATCATTTGGTGTTGAGGCCAAATAATTCAATTTTAGTCTCATCTGACCATAACACATTTCTCCATGTGGCCTCTCCATGTGAGCCTTTGCAACCACTTTAAGGTTACCATCCATGGCAGGTGATATTTGATTCACCAGGCTGGATCCTCTAGGTAACCTCTTTTGAGAGCCAAAGACTGGCTTTGTATAAGGAGAACCTGTTTTCTACTATATGGATACCGCCAGCGAACATAGCCGACTGAGTGGTACTGGTGTCTTGTGTACTTCTTAGATGCTGTAGAAGGCTGGGCTCATTTCCTTATTACTGGATGGGCTGAGATTTATTAGGATCTGTGTAGCAGCTCAAGTTTGGATTATCATCTTGGTGTGCCCAACTAGATTACCCTTTATTTGTTCAGCTATTATAATAGGAAATTCATGGTCATTTGTGAAATCTACAGGTATATAAATAACAGTCAAGCGCACGTGTTGATGTACTATGGAGACAACCTTGTCATCTGCCTTATCTTCGGAAACAATATCCACTGGCCTAGAAAATACAGCCTATCTGTTTGGTCAGCCAGTAGGTGTCTGCACGGATTGCATGATGCATACCCAATCAGGCCAACAACGACTAGACCATGCTAAGATTATCTCATGTCTACAGGAACATTAACAGAGTTCAATATACCTATAAATCACCATTGATATTTAGAATATACAGTGCAAAATGACACCACCAGGACACTTTGAGATGGATAACCAGTTAGAAGTAGAAAGTGTATTTGACATTGTGTTTTTTTCTCACTGGACTGTCTAGCAAAAAATAAACCATAGTATACGTATTTGGCAAAAATCACCGCAGAAGAATGCACAGGCCCTTAACTTTTCAAATATTATTCAATAAACTAATAAATGTGAAGTGCACCCTGGGTTATGTAGCAAGGCAAAGCTACAAAGTATAGTATCCCACAAAAATGTATTTCAGCCCACTATAGTAAAATTAATGAAAGTGTCAAGTTTTAATTGGTGGCTGTATTCTGCATTTTTGAACAAGGTACATACCCAACAACTCATATGTAGGATATTTGGTATTTCATCTTTTTTATTGATTTTCAATAGTTAACGTAAATTAAGAGTAAAAACGATGACATTGAGAGCCTGAACAATAAGGCTGAAGCTGACAAACGATAGTTTTTGGGCGTTTGGGCGTTTTTTTTTTTAACAGCCCATAAACGCCCCCCCTATGTTATCCTATGTGTCCATGCACACATGGATATTTATTGTCGTTTATCAGCAGTGGCGTTGATGGGCTGTTGTCTGAATGCCCTAAAATCGCGTTCAAGAGTCATTGAACATAAAAAACACTGAAAGCTTAAAAAAACCCTCAAAAACGCTGACGCTCAAAAATGCTAACGCCCAGAAACGCGCCAAAACGCTCAAAAAAACACTGCTAAAACTCACTACAAAGCTGCTGACATTTTTAGACCTTTTTTAATGTCCAGTGTGCATGGAGCCTTAGACGTTGTAGTCATTGGGTTGATTATTAAAGCTGGAGAGTGCAAAATCTGGTGCAGCCCTGGGGAGAAGCCAATCAGCTTCTAGGTTTTGTCAAAGCATAATTGAACAAGCTGAAGTTAGAAGCTGATTGTCTACCATGCAGAGCTGCACCAGAGTCTGAGTGCTCCAATTTTAGTAAATCTCCCCCACAGTGTCTTAACAGTGATAATGTTAAGACAACATGCAGACATGGTAAATCCAAAGAAATAAATTGCTCAGGAAGGTAAGGAACTGAGAGAGGAAGAGCAGGAGCCTTTCCTTCCCACTCGCTCACCCCTTTGTCTCCCATTTCCTACAGGCTCATTTTTAATTAATTTATAGACTAATGTACTCTTAAGCCTCTCTTTATGTAAAAGGAGAGAAAAAAATGGGGAAGAAGGGACTCCCCTAACCAACCAGCACGAAGGGGCTGCCTCTCCAGGTAATGGTCCAAAGCATAGCTGATCCTATATCACTCTCTCACCAGGACCATCATATTACCCAGGTGCTTGGCGCAGAATTTGTTTGGTAAAGGTTGAGCGCCTGAGTGCAATTTTTCCTGATAAAGAGTTGAGTCAGTAAATACTACCCAACTAGACCAGATGTTATGGAATTTTTCCTCCTGGTTATATAATGTGACTGTCAGTTGTTCCATCTTATAAATTTCGTTAACTTTAATAAACCACATCTTCATTGATGGGTGTCTAGTGGACTTCCAAAGGGCTTGGACACACACCTGGGCTGCTACCAAGAATTGAGCTGTGAGAGAAGACTTGTATTGCCTCAGTGGCACGTCATTAAATAACCAATAGGGTTACTCAGGATGCAGGATATTTGCTAAAGCAATCTAAGCAGTCCAAAGTCTAAACATAGAAAAAGAACTTCAACAAAGCCACATAGATATACAGTCCTGAAAAAGAAGTCCAGATACCACAAGAGGCCTCAAATTAAGAGGACTCGGTGTTGGCACCACCATTTTGAAATTGCCACATGCTTTTTTTTGTATCTTCATCTACTAGGAGAGCATCCCCAATGCAACGCACTGTATTAAATGGCTTACATAGGTCACAGGGAAGAGGAAGAAGTAGGTGTAAACCATGTGTCATCTACAGAAATGTGATAGAGAGTACAGATCGTGATACATACTCATTTTCTGCATTATTTTCCTACCAGCACAGACTAAGATTCTTTCTCTGACATGAGAAAAAGCTCAAAATTAAGGAAACTGTCACTGTATGTACAGAGTTCTGCATCTAAAATGTATTTATTTTTAATCTCATAGTGTTCCCAAGTGATCAATACTCAACTTTTGAATATGTTAGCTTGAATACCTACTGGTAGTATTTTTTTAAATAAATTGTGCCATGTAAAGTCTGAATAAATGGATGTTAATTAAAAAAAAGTCCAAAGGGTAACACTTATAATTTCAGTCACATAATTGAAGAAAATAAAGGTTAATTTTTAAATTGGTTAACACTGATTTCTGCAATGTTGGTCTTTACACTACACAATAAATGATAATATACAGGTAAACCAAAGAGTACACATCAGCCAATACATCCATTTAAAAAAGTACATATTCAATATTCAAGAATATGACACTTAAATAGTTTGATAGATAAGAGTGAAGCGCTGCCTATCTGACAAAGTAAAGTACAAAAATATTACAATTCTGAGAAAACTGTAAATATTTCAATTTCTGTCTGCTATTATAAAAACTTGCAATAATGGTGATGACCCCCAAATTTACGAACAAGCAATACAAGTGGTTACCGTGTATGATTCAGTGACGATAACAGGCAATAATAATAACACATAAAACAAATAAATATGCAATCGTAACTTGTACAGTGCTGAACTGTATAAAATGAATCCCATATTAAAAAGATTAAGAATCACAGTCACATTTGTAGGTGCACTGCCTCCAGTGCACTCGAGTAAATCACTATACACATTGGAGATGCATAGCTCCCTTAACAGTCATTTAGATGTCCGCGGCTACTCTGTTCTGGGAAATACATTGAACTTCCTATTGATAAGCATATTACATCACAAGGCTCTATCCTAACGCGTTTCATCACTCGTTAAGTGACTTTCTCAAAGGGGAGTTAGGAAGTTTGACTGCTGTGAATATTGGCTCATAAAAAATGGCGACACACGCTATCGGGTTAAAAGGTCATAGGTCTCCAACTTGTGCTCTCCAGTCTACAGCTAAACAGTTTCAGAGAAAATGTGTATATTGCAAAGTTTCTCTTTATCTCTATGTGTGTTTTTAGGGCCATGTAAAACATAAATTGCCCCCGTATGGTCCTGTGGCTAGAACTGAAAAGTTTTTGTTAGGGTAAATAACTTAGTGTTTGCCCGAGCAGTGCCAATTTGTCCACTTCAAAAAACAATTAGGGCAAAAGGGAATTAAAAATAATAGAAAGGTATTCTTAAGGCTGAAGTTCCTTTAACCACTTCAGCCCCCACTTTAGGACCAGAGCACTTTTTGTGATTCGGCACTGCTTCGCTTTAACTGACAATTGCGCAGGCGTGCGACGTTGTACCCAAACAAAATTTGCATCCTTTTTTCCCCACAAATAGAGCTTTCTTTTGGTGGCATTTGATCACCTCTGCGTCATTTCTGATCACCGCAATAAACAAAAGAATAGCGACAATTTTGAAAAAAACCCAAATTTCTTACTTTTTGCTAAAATACAAATCCAAAAAAAAAAAATATAAAAAAACTTTTTTTTCTATCAGTTTTGGCTGATTTATATTCTTCCTCATGTTTTTGGTAAAAAAAATCGCAATCTGCGTTTATTGATTGGTTTGCGCAAAAGTTGCCGTGTTTACGGATGATGAGAATTCATTTCTGGGGTTTTTTTATTTTTTATTTTTTACTAGTAATGGCGGTGATCTGCAATTTTTAGCGGTACTGCGATATTGCAGCGGCCATGTCGGACCATTTTGACACTTTTTTGGGACCATTGGCATATATACAGCGATCGGTGCTATAAAAATGCACTGATTACTGTGTAAATTCCATTGGCAGTGAAGGGTTTAACCTGGAGGGGGCACTCTAAGGGTTAACTGTTTCCCTGGGTGTGTTCTAACTGTGTGTGGGCTGGCAGGGGGAGGGGAGTGATCACGGCTTCCATATACAGGAAGCCTGTGATCACAGCCCTTCCCCCTCTAACAGAACGGAGATCCGTGTTTACTTACACGGACCTCTGTTCTTTCACTGCGGGGGGGGGGCATTGCGGGTAGCCGGTGGCGATCGAGTCCGCCCTACCCACTCCCTGACCCCTCCGAACACAGTGAGCATGCGTGCCTCCAGCGGCACGCACACACTCACAGTGCAGGATATCGCAGCCACCATCATATGACAGCGGTTTGCAATATCGAGCCACTTTGTCGCCGTCAGACGCCGGTCGGCGGTCGGCAAGTGGTTAAACATTTTTTCAGGGATACAGCACCAGGGAATAACTTACCCCCTAAAAAAGAGTATTCTACATCTTGCTGGCGCCTCCTCACCGTGGCAAACATCGGGCACCAGATTAGATATTTTGCCTCGCCTCTAACAGTGAAGGATTGTGCCGCTTGCCCTCCTCTTCCACCCCTTTCCTCCATTCATAGAACTCAATGGGGTTGATTTACTAAAACTGAAGAGTGCAAAATCTGGTTCAGCTGTGCATGGTAGCCAATCAGCTTCTGACTTCAGTTTCTTCAATTAAGCTTTGCCAAAAAAAAAGAAAATGGAAGCTGATCGATTTCTATGCAGAGCTGCAACAGATTTTGCTCTCTCCAGTTTTAGTAAATCAAACCCATTGTATTACTTTCCCAAAATGCAAATCATTCTGTGAACTGGGAGAAAGATAGGATGACCAATCACAGAACCCTTTGCATTCTGTGAAAATAATGCAAGGAATTCTGTGATTGGATAGAGGGGCAGAAGGGAAGGGTGAGTAGTGCAATGCCTCATACTTACAGCCGATGAACCACCCAGAACATTACAGCCGAGAACATTTTAAATTAACTTCAGCTTTGAATTGTTTGACAGAAACACCATAAAAAATTAATTTTAATTGGCCTCCTTGTTACAGCCAGCAGGATGTTTAAAATGAGTTTACGGAGATTTGTTCTAATAAAGGTTTAGTAAATACCTTTCCATGAAGCACATTTATTAAGATGCTGCAAAAAAAAGTCATATATGGTAAAAAGCTGGCAAAACAGATGCAATCTGGAAAAGTGGTGCAAAATTGGACTTTTACAGAGGAAGAGGATGAGGCATGAATTCCATGCTTGTCACCATCATATTGCCAAACTTGTCATCATTTATTCTAGGATCCCATTATACAGATTTCCAAAGCGTCACAAAAATGGATAAAAAATGTAGAAAAATAATCAACAAACTTTACGGTCTTTTTTTAGACTTTTTGTCTGTTGATCAACGTAGGCTCAATGCAAGGACACACAGAAAGCAATTGTTTTCTATGTGTCCTGTCCATACCATGCATTATTACACAACGCACTTCAATGTAACCATAGGCATGCGCATAGGGTGTGCCAGGTATGCCTGAGCACACCCTAATCACCATGTGCTGCGCAGAGTCCCCCTCCGTCCTGGCTGCAGAGAAAAGGACTGGGGAATCTCTGTCCTCAGTCACTTTCTCTGCCGCAAAAGTGAGACATCAGGGGTCTGTTTAGACCCCTGATATTTCACCAAAGCTCCCCAATGAGAAGCTTAAAAAAAAAAAAAAATGATTGTAAAAAAAAAAAATTGTAAAAAATAATCAAAAAATTAAATTGTAAAAAAGTAAAAATAAACTACTGACACCAATTTCTGCCCTACTGACAACGGCCTCTGCCCTAGTGACATCGTCAACTGTTCTACTGACACTATCCATTGCCCTACTGCTATATATATATATATATACACATGCATGTGTGTTTGAGCTTTGGGTGCACACCGTAATGTAATAGGTTGTGCACAACTAAAAGATGTTAGAATTTTGACCCTTGATGTGACCTGTGTTGAAATGCGCATTCATTTTTTCGTTCCTTTTGTTGTGGTGTGGATGAATAATTACAAATAGGACAAAATATACAAAATTATTATAACTACTCCCATTTTTTTTTAATCTTCACCCTTAATTTACCAACAGACTTGAAAGGATCGTTGCCCAGTTCAGCCAAATCACACAATTGTTGTCCCATTTACCGCTAGCAGAAGACACTCTCGAGCCGTCTTTTTTGGGAAATTAGGTGTCAGAGTTCTTTGGCCATCCGCTACTGCTTGCTCCTGCCGGTACATTGTTTTTTGTAACGTCCGAAGTTGAAAAAAAAAAAAGTTAGATTCTCTGTCTTCTTGTCAAGCGCTAACGTTTTTAACATAAAACACTCTAAGAACAAAAATGCAATATTTACATAAATTTACATTTCCTACCAGTCTAAAAGCTAGTTAAACACCCGCATATGTTAGATCCCTCCTTAATGACTGGGTTCCTATCAAATGATTTGACATGGTTTGGCCAAATTATGTGCCTAAAAGCTTCCATTTGTTGCAGCAAAATGCATTAGAGAAATTTTCGAAGTGGGTGAATTTCTTATAGTTTTAGCCAAGGAGTGTTAATAAAATTTTTTTTTTTTTTAAGCCTATACCATAATAAATTCTGGAAGTAGTTCATTGTGTGAGATTAAGCTAGCATAGAAGCAGTCCCACAATACTTGCCGCTCTTCTCTTAGCCGGTCTCCAGCCCGGTTAGTTTTTTTCTGTGCAGGACAGAATAGACTTCAGCCTGGGCTCCGGCTCTGCTTGGTTGCCAGGGGAGCTGCTAGGCAGGCCTTAGATATGCATGGTAAAGGGCTGGCCTGTCAAAGTGTCTGAGATGAACCATGGCCCAGTCCCCCTGCAGCTGGGCTCAGACATGCCTCAGCCCTTGTCTGGGGCCTGGGAATGGCAAAGCCCAGTGAGGTTCAAGGGCAAACTTGATATTCATTAGTCAGGGGCCTTGATGTTCCCACTCTTCTCTTCTCTCCTTTTTTCTCTCCATCTTTTGACACATTCCTGTGTGTCTCTGGGAGTAAAAAGAGCTTTCCCCCTCCTGCTTTCTCTATTTGTCTTTACACACAAGACCATGCATAAACTGTACCGTGAAACAAGGAGGCTAGGAGGACAATGTCTGCAAAAACACACTGAAAGGAAGGAGGCCTGGAGATGCGAAGCTGTCTGCTCCCTTACAATTTAGATAACGGACCCTGACTGACAAAATAGTCTTTTTAATTTAACCATTCAAATGCTTTGCTTGCGCACACCATAATAGTTTATCTGTGTGTAGCAGCGTTGCTCTTCTTAGACATCTCACATTCTCTTCTACCATCACTGCAAGTGGTGGCAATCTTTATGCAGACTAAACAATAGCATGAGATAGGATATACTAACAATATCACTATCACATCCAGTCCATATAAAAATTGAGAGGATGCTCTCATTGTTTTTCATATACAGTATATATATATATATATATATATATATATATATATTTAATAAAAAAAATGTATATATATATATTTTTTTTTTCCATATATATATGGGTATGAAGATTCCAAAACCATCAGACAAAAACTGTTACTTTTTTTACTTTTTTTGTGTGAAGGACATTTAATATTTAAATACATTTTAAATATATAAATAAAAAAATAATATTTTTTTTGTCTGATGGACATATAAATACATTTTAAATAGATAAATAAAAAAATGAATGTTTTTTTTTGTCTGATGGACATATGCAGTAAATACATTTTGAATAGATAAATAAAAAAAACAACTCAGTTTTGGATTTTTGCTCTCTCTCTCTCTCTCTATATATAT
>BLSH010375649.1:968857-989542 GCA_018402905.1 Glandirana rugosa
CAAGGGTGTTTCAACCCTCGTGCTTTAACAGGTTTTACAGAACGAATACACACACTATATTACCATAAGTATCGGAATGCCTGCCTTTACACGCTCATGAATTTTAATGGCATCCCCTTCTTAGACCGTAGGGTTCAATGTTGATTTGGCCCACCCTTTGCAGCTATAACAGCTCTTCTTGGAAGTCTAGGAGTGTTTATGGGAATGTTTGACCATTCTTCCAGAAGTGCATTTGTGAGGTCAGGCGCTGATGTTGGACAGGAAGGCCTGGCTCGCAGTCTCCGCTCTAATTCATCCCAAAGGTGTTCTATCGGGTTGAGATCAGTAGTGCAGGCCAGTCAAATTCCTCAATCGCTCATCCATAACTTTATGGACCTTGCTGCACTGGTCCAAATGATTTTGGTGGAGGGGGATTCTGGTGTGGGGTTGTCTTTCAGGGGTTGGGCTTGGCCCCTTAGTTCCAGTGAAGGGAACTCTTAAGGAGTCAGCATAGCAAGACATTTTGGACAATTTCGTGCTCCCAACTTTGTGGGAACAGTTTTGAGATGGTCCCTTCCTGTTCCAACATGAATGCGTACCAGTGCAGAAAGTAAGGTCCATATAGACATGAATAGGCGAGTTTGGGATGGAGGGACTGACCTCAACCTTATAAAACACCTTTGGGTGGGATAAATTAGAGCAGCGACTGCAAGCCAGGCCTTCTCGTCCAACATTAGTGCCTGCCCTAACATATGCTCTTCTGGAAGAATGATCAAACATTCCCATAGACACACTCATAAACCTTGTGGACAGCCTTCCCAGAAGAGTTGAAGCTGTTATAGCTGCAAAGGGTGGGCCAACTCAATGTTGAACCCTACGGACTCAGACTGGAATGCCATTGAAATTCATGTGCATGTAAAGGCAGGCGTCCCAATACTTTTGGTATTATAGTGTGTATATATATATATATATATATATATATATATATATACAGTTGTGCTCGTAAGTTTACATACCCTAGCAGTTTTTATGATTTCTTGGCCATTTTTCAGAGAATATGAATGATAACACAAAAAACATTTCTTTCACTCATGGTTAGTGTTTGGCTGAAACCATTTATTATCAACTGTGTTTACTCTTTTAAAATCATAATTACAACAGAAACTACCCAAATGACCCTGATCAAAAGTTTACATACCCTGGTGATTCTGGCCTGATAACATAAGTTGACACAAAGGGGTTCGAATATCTATTAAAGGTAACCATCCTCACCTGTGATCTGTTTGCTTGTAATTAGTGTGTCAGTATAAAAGGTCAATGAGTTTCTGGACTCTTGACCGACCCTTGCATCTTTCATTCAGTGCTGCACTGATGTTTCTGTATTCTGAGTTATGGGGAAAGCAAAAGAATTGTCAAAGGATCTGTGGGAAAAGGTAGTTGAACTGTATAAAACAGGAAAGGGATGTAAAAAGATATCTAAGGAATTGAAAATGCCAATCAGCAGTGTTTAAAATCTAATCAAGAAGTGGAAAATGAGGGGTTCTGTTGAAACCAAACCACGGTCAGGTAGACCAACTAAAATTTCAGCCACAACTGCCAGGAAAATTGCTTGAGATGCAAAGAAAAACCCACAAATAACTTCAGGTGAAATACAGGACTCTCTGAAAACATGTGGTGTGGCTGTTTCAAGATACACAATAAGGAGGCACTTGAAGAAAGATGGGCTGCATGGTGGAGTCGCCAGAAGAAAGCCATTACAACACAAATGCCACAAAGTATCCCATTTACAATACGCTAAACAGCACAGAGACAAGCCTCAAACCTTCTGGCACAAAGTCATTTGGAGTGATGAGACGAAAATTGAGCTTTTTGGCCACAACCATGAACGCTACATTTGGAGAGGAGTCAACAAGGCCTATGATGAGAGGTACACCATTCCTACTGTGAAACACGGAGGTGGATTGCTGATGTTTTGGGGATGTGTGAGCTACAAAGGCACAGGAAATTTGGTCAAAATTGATGGCAAGATGAATGCAGTATGTTATCAAAAAATACTGGAGGGACATTTGCATTCATCAGCCACAAAGCTGCGCATGGGATGTACTTGGACATTCCAACATGACAAGGATCCAAAACACAAGGCCAAGTCAACCTGTCATTGGCTACAGCAGAATAAAGTGAAGGTTCTGGAGTGGCCATCTCAGTCTCTTGACCTCAATATCATTGAGCCACTCTGGGGAGATCTCAAACGTGCAGTTCATGCAAGACAGCCCAAGAATTTCCAGGAACTGGAGGCTTTTTGCCAAGAGGAATGGCCAGCTTTACCATCTGAGAAGATAAAGAGCCTCATCCACAAATACCACAAAAGACTTCAAGCTGTCAGTGATGTTAAAGGGGGCAATACACGGTATTAAGAACTGGGGTATGTAAACTTTTGATCAGGGTCATGTTGTCATTATGATTTAAAAAGAGTAAACACAGTTGATTGATAATAAAAGTTCTCATTCTTATTCTCTGAAAAATGGCCAAGAAATCATAAATTCTGCCAGGGTATGTAAACTTATGAGCACAACTATGTATATATATATATATATATACACTGAGCAAATTATAAATGCAACACTTTTGTGTTTACCTTTATTTATCATGAGCTGAACTCAAAGATCTACAACTTTTTCTATGTACACAAAAGGCCTATTTCTCTCAAATATTGTTCACAAATCTGACTAAATCTGTGTTAGCGAGCACTTCTCCTTTGCCGAGATAATCCATCCACCTCATAGGTGTGGCATATCTAGATGCTGATTAGACCGCATGATTATTGCACAGGTGTGCCTTAGGCTGGCCACAATAAAAGGCCACTCTAAAATGTGCAGTTTTACTGTATTGGGATGGGGGTCTGAATACCAGTCAGTATCTGGTGTGACCACAAATTTGGCACACGCAGTGGAGCACATCTCCTTCACATAGAGTTGAACAGGTTGTTGATTGTGGCCTGTGGAATGTTGGTCCATTCCTCTTCAATGGCTGTGTGAAGTTGCTAGATATTGGCAGGAACTGGAACACGCTGTCGTATACGCCGATCCAGAGCATCCCAAACATGCTCAATGGGTGACGTGTCTGGTGAGTATGCTGGCAATGCAAGACCTGGGATTTTTTCAGCTTCCAGGAATTGTGTACAGATCCTTGCAACATGGGCCGTGCATTATCATGCTGCAACATGGGGCGAATGGCACAACAATGGGCCTCAGGATCTCATCACGGTATCTCTGTGCATTCAAAATGCCATGAATAAAATGCACCTGTGTTCGTTGTCCATACCATATGCCTGCCCATACCATAACCCCACCGCCACCATGGGCCACTCGATCCACAACGTTGGCATCAGCAAGCCGCTCACCCACACAACGCCATACATCCTGTCTGCCATCTGCCCTGTACTGTGAAAACCAGTATTCATCCGTGAAGAGAACACCTCTCCAAAGTGCCATATGCCATCGAATGTGAGCATTTGCCCACTCAAGTCAGTCACAATGACGAACTGCAGTCAGGTCGAGACCCCGATGAGAACGATGAGCATGCAGATGAGCTTCCCTGAGATGTTTTCTGAAAGTTTGTGGAGAAATTCTTTGGTTATGCAAACCGATTGTTGCAGCAGCTGTCCGGGTGGCTGGTCTCAGACAATCTTGGAGGTGAAGATGCTGGATGTGGAGGTCCTGGGTTGGTGTGGTTACACAGGGTCTACGGTTGTGAGGCTGGTTGGATGTAATGCCAAATTCTCTGAAACACCTCTGGAGACAGCTTATGGTAGAGAAATGAACATTCAATTCAAGGGCAACAGCTCTGGTGGACATTCCTGCAGTCAGCATGCCAATAGCACACTCCCTCAAAACTTGTGACATCTGTGGCATTGTGCTGTGTGAGAAAACTGCACATTTCACTGTAGAGTGGCCTTTTATTGTGCTGTCTAATCAGCATCTTGATATGCCACACCTGTGAGATGGATGGATTATTTCGGCAAAGGAGAAGTGTTCACTGACACAGATTTAGGCAGATTTGTGAACAATATTTGAGAGAAATAGGCCTGTTGTGTACATAGAAAGTCGTAGATCTTTGAATTCAGCTCATGATAAATAGGGGCAAACACAAGTGTTGCTTTTATAATTTTGCTTAGTGTATATAAAATTACTGGCAGACTACTTAGCAGATTACAAGTAATGAAACAATAAATATAAAAAAGTAAATTAATGAAACAAATAATATAAAAATCAGACACGAAAGCTGGTGGGAAAAGCATTTCTTTTAGCTAGCCACCTTCCCTTCCATGATCATTGTGTACATGGTTAGAGTACAGTATACATTTCAAGAACTATCTCAACTTGATGTAATACTATCACATAAAAAGATATACTGTACACTAAGTGGGTCAATTTACCAAATTCATAGAATGTCCTCAATATCAGCTTTGCTCATCACAGCACCTAAACTTTAGCTTTTATCAAAAATATTTTGGTTCTTGCTGTGGCTGTGGGGAACATAAACATTAGGTGAAATTGGTGCAATATTTTGTAAAACAACTTAAATATATGTAACCCCTGCTTGAATGACATCTAGCATGTATCATAAATAATTGACCATTTTTTTCATCTTTTAGAAATAACTGCTGGGTGCATGAACATAAAAATATGACTTGCCCATCATTTTTATTAGATTATGCCTTTAAGAAGAGCAAGGGAAAGGTGTATGTTGGCGTCTCCAGTTTTTGCTTATTTTGGTGGAAACAATAGTGATTGGACAAGGCTCTCTAACCTCTCTAACTCTATAAGACTGACCAACAGTGCCTGAAGGAATCCATAGCCTGAGATCAACTCACCATTTAGCCATTTACTCCTGGCTTGGGTGACTCTCATGTCATGCTTATGGGTTCCTTCAATTTATGGGAGCAGTTTTTGACTCAATCAGGCTTATTTTAAAAATAAGAACATTCACGCAGTTTGCACTCTGCCAGTCCTTCCACTGGCTTCCAATTTCTCAATGAGTAAAATGAAAAATAACAACAACATACAAAGCCATTTGCAACCCTGCCCCAAGCTACATCGTCAGTCTTGTCTCAATATGTCATCCAAGCTATCTTCTCTGCTTCTCCCAAGACCTCCTACTCTCTAGCTCCCTTGTCATTTCCTTCCATGCTCACATACAGGTCTTCTCCAGAGTCTCTCATCTTCTAGAACTCCCTACCCCAATCTGTCTGGCTATCTCCTAATTTTTCCACCTTTAGGTGATCTCTGAAAACTCATCTCTTCAGGAATGCCTAATCCACCTCCGCCTAACAACTGAACTTTTAATTTTTCCACCAGCTCACAGTTAATTCCTTTTGTGCCACCACCCTCAGTATTCGATTTTAAGCTCTTACAAGCAGAAGCATTGTACTGTATTGTAACTGCACTGTTTCCCTTTATATTGTATAGCGCTGCACAAACTGTTGGTGCTATATAAATCCTGTAGAATAATAATAATACTTAATTTGTATCCATCCTCTAATACTGAGCTGAAACAGTAGGATATTATTGCAGTGGTATCCATACATTATATTGGTCTGCCCTTTTTTTCTCAGAGAATAGTTGCAGGTACTCCTCTCCTCGAAGTCACCACTTGTCTCCGCCCCACAGCCACCTCCGAGCACCGTCCCTTGGTTCCACCCACTACCCAGTACCGCCCCTTTTAGAGAAAACAGAACCAAACATCATTTTGTGGTACTATGTAATTTGTATGGAATTTGTTAAGGATAATATAAAAGGCAGTAAAATAGATCCCCTGCAGTCAGCAATAATAGCCCCCCCAAGCAACAATAGATCCCCCCAGCACCAATACACTCCCTGAAACATTGCACTAATGAATTATTATAGTGATACTTCGCAATTCCTCATGTAAATTATCCAATTAGTCTCCAGGTATTCAATAAAACTATGGTGTGTATGTGCAAGTCATGCATCCAGAAACCAATAAATAAATTTCCATATATGTGCATAGTCCATGTGATTCATCCAATTTCTCAAAAAAGTGCTGAAGTGTTAAGATTAAATATGTGACGTATATATCCAAATACTGCGCATATAGATTAACCACTTCCGGACCGCCGTACGTCGTTTGACGGCGGTACTTTGAAGTGGAATACCGTTGTTATGGTAGCAGATAGCTACCATAACCCCGGTATTTTTTTTTTCAGCCGGCGATTCTGCGTCGGATAAAAGTGATCTTAGCGGCGGATTCGCCGCAAGATCACTTTTATCAGCGGCGGGAGAGGTGCCCCCCCCTCCCACCGCTTTCCGGTCATCTCCGCCGCTGACCGGACCCGCCGGCAGCGGCGGAGATGATCGGGTCCTTCCCCCCCAGTGTCCGTGAGCCGAGTGAGCGGCTGAAGCTGCTCACCCGGCTCCATAACATGGCTGGGCGGAAGCGACGTCACAAGTAGCTTCCGCCCAATGCTCTTAAAGGGGACATTTTTTTTTTCCCCTGCCACTTTTTTCTTTTTTTATTGCATTTTAGTCTAAAAATGAGATCTGAGGTCTTTTTGACCCCAGATCTCATATTTTGGAGGTCCTGGCATGCTTTTTTCTATTACAAGGAATGTTTACATTTCTTGTAATAGGAAAAAAAGTGATCAAAAATTTTTTTTTTTTAAAAAAAGTTGTAAAAATAAAAATTAAAAAGTAAAATACATAATTAAAAAGAAAAAAAAAAATTTAAAGCGCACCGTCCTTGCGAGCTCGCGCGCAGAAGCGAACGCATACGTAAGTCCCGCCCACATATGAAAACGGTGTGCAAACCACACATGAGACCTCCTCTGTAACGCAAAAATGCTAACCTGTAGAATTTTTTAAACGTCGCCAATGGAGATTTTTATGTTGCAAAGTTTGTCGCCATTCCGCGAGCGGACGCAATTTTGAAGCATGACATGTTGGGTATCATTTTACTTGGCGTAACATTTTCTTTCACAATACGGAAAAAAATTGACCTAACTTTACTGTTGTCTTATTTTTTAACTCAAAAAACTGAATTTTTTCAAAAAAAATTGCGCTTTTAAGACCGCTGCGCAAATACGGTGTCACATAAAGTTTTGCAATGGCCGCCATTTTATTCTCTAGGGTCTTAGAAAAAAAATATATAATGTTTGGGGGTTCTAAGTAATTTTATAGCAAAAAAAACTGTTTTTAACTGATAACCTCCAAACTCCAAAAAGAGGCTCGGTCTTAAAGTGGTTAATATAAAAAAATAATAAAAAATGTTCATCTATGTGAATAGATAATGAAATTGATCCAGTTCAACAATAGAGTGCTCAGATTCTCAAAATCCACATAATGGTGATTCAAAACTGCTGTGATAGAGTAATCCTGTGAATCCACCACCGTGCTCTCAAAACGCTCACCTCAAACAGATTAAAATACAGCCTGAGGCAACAATGGGGTCTTTATATGGCTCTCCGTGGTTCCGACAGGAATGTAGCTCCCAGTTATACTGTTCCTTTAAGAACTCCCATGCGTATATAGAATATACAAACAGAAGCCTCCCATAGTGCAAAACCTTTTAAACTAAACCTTTAATAGACGCCAAATGAATGCTTACATCAAACAGCAAATAAGCAAGCAGGTAATAGATAAAAACTCCGCCTCTCACATGACTTCTGGTGTATCGTATCGTCCGGCCACTCCCTACTAGTTACGTCACAGCACGTGACTTCCTCAGGGGAGAAACATAATAACCCCTAGCAACAACAGTTCCACCCCAGGAACAATAGGTCTCCCAACATCCAGCATGAATAGACACTTCAGCAGCCAACAACAATAGACCCCTCTCTTAACAGTAGATTCCTCCCAGCAACATAAGCTCCCCCGCAACATAAGCCCCCCCAGCAAAATAGACCCTTCCCTCAACAATTGATCCCCCAAGCAACAATACATCCTCCAGTAGCCAGCATCAATGGACCCTCCAGCCCCCCTTGCCATTAGATACATTCAGAGCTAGAGGTTCTTGAACTGCATTCCCACTGAACAAAGCCCTGATTCTGGTGCCTCAAAAGCTTACTCATGTGCACAAATGTGGTCTGGTGTACAGAAAAAGTCTAGACTGCTGTTAATCATCACCCCAAGCTGGATAACAACCAATATAAAGCTATAGTTAATATGATGACCTATGTTAGTATAAATAGGCAAATTTACCAAGATGTCAATATAAAAATCTGCTCTGGGGGAAAATTTAAACAAAGTTCCATATTGCATAAATTGTGCACTGTATTCTACATTCGCACATCCAAAAAAAAAATCCTGAATACAAAATTATGCAAAAATAATCAGTATGAAACACGTAGGACTTGCCCATCTCTAACTTGCCATATGGTCCATGTAACTTGACACAGACCCATCCTTAATACAAATACTTCCCAGAGCAGACCTTGTGGCTGCAGACATAACACACTTTTATGCGTTGCGATGGAAATGGCTAGACACCATGTAAAGGCTGTATACAGGCTGTTATGCAAATGAGTGGGGAGGCTGAAAGGGCTGTATATTGGATGCATAGAAATGGCTAGCCTGGACTTGAAGGCTCTACACTGACTGTGATAAATGACTAGAGTACATGGAAGGGCTGTATACTAGCTATTGTAACGTACAAATGACACTGACAATCTTGATCACACAGGGTCGAAATAGTTCAACAACTTACCTTTCAGTCCAACAGAGGCTCAATGGAATCATGTTCGCTTCACAATACATGGTATTATAATGAATGCAAAGGTTTGCTCAAAAAGTCAAGCAACAATGTATTTTTGGTCAAAGCCTATTGAAAACATCAGCAGTGAGCTTTCCTTTTTTATATCCCTTTCTTTCATCCTTAAGGAAAATCACAGGGTATAAACATGTCAATCCACAAGCAATGGCTTTTTGTTGGAAGGAAAGTTTAAGTGCAAATGAAATTGTATGCTTGTTTGGCAAACTTCATTTCAATCTCCCGCTATGGGACCAATGTTTCTCTCCTCCTTTTACAGTCCATAAACTGACAATAGGAAAGGAAATAAGGTTTTCTTGGCACCTGCCCAATAAACGGGTTTCCTGTTGGGGGGTATGAAAGAAAAGCATTACTGTGTACAGATTTCTTCAGCAAATGAAATGCTGTACTTATATTAGAGGGTTCCTCTGTTGTGGTATGAATAATTGGTTAGCAATAATACAATCCATGTTCCAACTACCCTTCAGAGTTTTTTTGGGGGAAAACAAAGTGCATTGCTAATGAACAGAATTTAGACGCTCATATTAAAATAGCCAATCAATTTTCATCTTTAACCGGTTTTTGAGCAGTCCAAACAATGGATGTATATTGTGGGCTACTGTGCACAATGTGTGTGTATTGCTGCACTTGAGTAAAAGTTTATGTTACAAAACCTCACATTTTTGATTTTCTCTACAGAAATGGTAACTTTTACATACATATGCAGGTGCATCTAAAAAATAGAATATCATCAAAAGGTTAATTTATTTCAGTAATTTAATTCAAAAAGTGAAACTCATATATTATATAGATTCATTACATACAGAGTGATACAAGCATTGTATCACTCTTTCTTTTAATTTTGATGATTATGGCTTACAGCAGGGGTTAGCAACCTGTAGATAGCGATCTACCAGTGTATCGCGACCAGGTGACTGGTAGATCGTGGTCTTGGCTTGCTGACCCACCAACCCAAAGCATCAAAGAGAGTGCAATGCAGAGGGACTACTTGACAAGTTAGAGCTGTAGTAGGGAGCAAGAGCCGCATAAGCCAATGCCTCCTCTGTAGCGCTGGCTCCTGTCCCATGCGGAGTGATCCCAACTGCACTCCACCTCTTATCCCGGCTAGTGGTCTCCAGAGTGGTGCCAGCAGCAGGAAAGAAGAGATCTTCAGCTCAGTGTGAAGCAATACACTGGACATAATAGTATGAAGCTGGTTTCACACTGATGCGCTGTGGTTTACCCACACTGCGGGTGCAGTGCAATGTACCTACAGATTTCCCTTGGGTTTGCCGCTCTTAGCCATAGACTTTATATCCTGGTGTTAGGCACACTTTCTAAAAGCGCACCAAAACTCCTGAATGCAGGAGTTTTGGTGCGCTTTCAGCAAGACTTTAACCCCTTGGACCCCGCAAAAGCATGCAGCTGCGGGGCACTTGCAGAGTGGCCCCATTTACTTGAATGGGTCACAATTGGCAGGTGGTAGCACCCACCAAAAGCAAAAGTGGGTTTAATTCCTACTGTGACATGTGTACATCTTTTGGCTGCTGCCTCAGCAGCTAAAGGGGATAGGGAACATGTGATCGAGTCCTAAGGGTGCCACTGCCGAATGTAACCAAGGGTTCATTCACAAGTGTAGCAGCAGTGGGTTTGACAGGTTGACACCACCTGATTTAAACCCATAATTGCCATGCAATGCACACAATTGCAACACAGTAGTACAGCAATTAGAGGTTTAATTCCGGTGTGAGGAGGCAATACTGTGCCTGGTGATCTTTGACTTCACCCATGTTGTTCAGGTAGCCTCTTTAGGGATGCCTACCCCTGACTTACAGATAGTAAAAACCCAAAATTCAGTATCTCAGAAAGTTAGAATACAGTGAAAAAGTTCAATATTGTAGACTCATGGTGTCACACTCTAATCAGCTAATTAACTCAAAACACCTGTAAAGGTTTCCTGAGCATTTAAATGGTCTCCAAGCCTGGTTCAGTAGGTTACACAATCATGGGGAACACTGCTGACTTGACAGTTGATCAGAAGACAGCCATTGATACCCTCCACAAGAAGGGTAAGTCTCAAAAGGTCATGGCTAAAGAAGCTGGCTGTTCATAAAGTGTTCATAATATCCAAGCATATTAATGGAAAGTTGAGTGAAAGGAAAAAGTGTGGTAGAAAAAGGTGCACAAGCAACAGGGATAAACGCAGCCTTGACAGGATTGTGAAGCAAAGGCAATTCAAAAATTTGGGGAAGATTCACAAGGAGTGGACTACGGCTGGTGTAAGTTCTTCAACAGCCACCACACACAGAGGTATCCAGGACATGGGCTACAACTGTCACATTCTTTGTGTCAAGCTACTCCTGAACCAGAGACCATGTCAGAAGCGTCTTACCTGGACTAAGGATAAAAAGGACTGGGCTGTTGCTCAGTGGTCCAAAGTTCTCTTTTTGGATTAAAGTAAATTTTGCATTTCATTTGGAAATCAAGGTCCTAGAGTCTGGAGGAAGAGTGGAGAGGCACATAATCCAAGTTGCATGAGGTCCAGTGTGAAGTTTCCACAGTCAGTGATGATTTGGGGAGCCATGTCATCTGCTGGTGTTGGTCCACTGTGTTTTATCAAGTCCAAAGTCAGTGCAGCCCTCTACCAGGAAATTCTAGAGCACTTCATGCTTTCCTGTGCTGGTCAGCTTTATGGAGATGCTGATTTAATTTTCCAGCAGGAGTTGGCACCTGCTCACACTGCCAAAAGTACCAATATCTGGTTTAATGATCATGGTATCACTGTGCTTGATTGGCCAGACAACTCGCCTGACTTAAACCCCATAGAGAATCTGTGGAGTATTGTCAAGAGGAAGATGAGAGACACCAGACCCAACAATGCAGATGAGCTGAAGGATGCTATGAAAGCAACCTGGGCTACCATAACACCAGTGCCACAGGCTGATCGCTGACATGCCACGCCACATTGATGCAGTAATTCATGCATAAGGAGTCCTGACCAAGTATTGAGTGCATACTATACTGTACATAGACATATTTTTCAGTAAGCCAACATTTCTGTATTGAAAATCCTTTCTGTTATTGGTCTTATGTAATTGTAACACCCTCTAGGTGGTGAGGTGCTAGAGTAGGATTTTTCTCTGGCAGTGTAGGTAAATTTTAGTTGCTAGGCCTTTTTGTTTTGATTCTGGTCTGAGAGTGGCTCAGGGTAGCAGATGGTGACACACAGGTGATGTCACTTCTCAGTTACCTCTTCTTTCCTTCTAGAAGGTGCTAGAAGGGAGGATGGGAAGAGAGGTGGATTCTACCTGGGTTATCTTAAGGAGCCCTGACCAATCCCCAACTTGTATTGGCAGAGGGCAGGCCTCCTTAAATACCTGGGGTCAGCCCAGCTGGGGAGGAGTAGTTGGGGGGAAGAGATGGAGTAAAGGAGTGTGGAGGCTGTCGTGCCCATGGTGAACTCCCGTGTCTGGGGGGGGCTGACCCTGGGCTGAGGCTCAGGTGCATCCAGGGGGAGAGAGAGATGCCCCAACCATGGCTAAGACAGACACTTGTACTAATCCTGCAACTCAGGAACTGTGCAAATGTACCCAGCAGCCTGCTATGGCTGGGTGTCTTACCATGGACTGCAAATGTGTCCAGCGACCTGCTGTTGCTGAGCATTCTGGACTTTCATTCGGACTCCCTGCTAATTACAGTAGAGTGTGCCTGGAATAGCCTGCTGTTGCCCGGGGTGATCGGGGTGGGCCTGCGGGTGCCTGCAGGTGGGATTGTGCTGAGAGTGTTCCCTTCAGTGAGACGGGGGTTACAGGCTTTATTGTTGCTACCGGCAACCATCGGAGATGTAAGGGGTCCTGTGCTTCTGGCTGTTTGGGCACAGTCGGTGCCAAGTGGCATGTCTGACAAGTCATGCTGGCTGTCATGTGCCTGCAAACTTCAGTCCATCTAAGGAGGGGTTGCAGGGGTGTGCCCAGGGAGGAGCCTGCTTGTCAGTTCTGCAGATGTCAGTAAGTTTGAAGGGGGTGGCGTCACACCCTGGAGGAGGCTCAGTGTTCCCTGCAAGCAGCAGACACCGTGAGGAAGAGGAGGAGCAAGATGGCGGAGAGTGGATGCGCTATCCCTGCCCTACCATGGTTGCCAGAGCAGCAGGAACGGACGTTGGTAGATACCGGCGTTTGGTGGGAGCATCACCGGGGATTTGCACTGGGAGTGATAGATGGGATGGAATGGCTGTGCCTGCTGTGCCCAGAGTGCCAGATACCAACAGTGGTGGTGAGTGCTTGGGTCCGGTGTGGTCATTGCGGCAACCTGCTGAGCTGGCTTGCATCCACTCAGCGAGAACCATGCTACTACCATGTGGACCTGCAGTCAGGCCTGTGAACACTACATCCGCAGACATCCCAGAAGTCCGGAGTGGGCCTGGAATCACTTCAGCAAGGTGGGGTCGAGTCTGAGCCTTGTGACTCCCTCGCGAATTCCAGCGACATAGGAGAAGAGTCTGCTATGGCTCGCGGCCTGGTCTGGGACTCGGCACTGGCAAGTACTGCCGTGCAAGAGCCAGATGTCCCTGAAATGCCGGCTGCATCCGTGTCCCTTGCTATCCCCAGTCGGAAGAGTCAGCGGTGGAGGAGGGTCAGCCCTCAGATGAGCTGGAAGGGGAGTGCGAGGACAGGACCATAGATTGGGGATCCCCCAGAGTGTAAGCAGAGTTTGGGTTCCTTAAGAAACTAGCAGAGTGGTCGTCTCCAGAGAGCTGCTTGGAGGAAGAGTGGGAGAGAGGAGGTTCTTAAATCCTGGAAGTGCCATCCAAGGGGGGAGAGCAGACTTTGCTGGGGAGCCCGGAGAAGCTACAGGAGCCCCTGTCTGCAGCAGGCAATTTTTTGTCCATAGACCCTCACCTACCCAGACAAGAGCACATACCTACAGGCAGTGGGTGCAGAGGTCCCCTGAGGCTTGTGTCCTATCCAGGAAAGAAAATCCAAGAGAGCTGCCAAGGCTTTCCCGGGCTTGGGAGTTTCTGCATGCCCCTAAGCCACTGTGGGTGCCAGAGAGAGAAGAGATCTGGACCCGTTTTGTGGACATTCAAAAGGAATAGCAGCTGGGGAGATCCATCTACTGGAACAGAGTGATGGTTATCTGGGCGGTTCGGCCCACGGGAGTCACCATCTGGGAAGAATGGGGTGCCAGGAAGAGGTTATCAGACCCGCACTTTTCATATATATGAGAGGGACTGTTGGAGTACAGCTGCTACAAAGTGCCACATGGACTGCCAAGGAGTGCAGAGAGAATGTGCCATTCTTTTATCCCTGACTTTGCAGGAACAGACTGGCCTGCTGCCCTGAGTGCCCAACAGATGAGACGTAGCCCGTTGAAAGGACGCTTGGGGTAAAGGTCTGTTCTTGGAACCAACTATTTGAGGAACCTGTTTGTTTGGGGGGGGGGCCCTCCCACCAGGAATTCCAAGAAGAATGTTACTTTGAAAAAAAAATGCATATATTGTGTTTTTTCCCTTTAATGCTCTGTCAGGAGGTTATAACCCTCTTCTGACAGAACTACATGTGAAATATGATTTGCTGTATTGATGCTGTTGTTCTTTCTGTGTTTTGCAGGATCCTTCAGGAAGGAACGGCTGTCTATCTATCTCCGGCTGCAGCAACAGACCCTGCGGACAGAGGATTTCTCTTAAGGGAGAGATGCTCTGGTCCTTTGTATATTGGATGTTGTAGCTATAGGGACCTGTAGTTAGGAATGTGGTGCAAATATTGTAAATGTCACAGAGAGATATCTATATTTGATACAAAATTTATTGGTTCCTTTTTCACGTCCAACGTATTTTATGGGATGCCCTTACTCCTGGGCCCAGGAGCTATTTTTCTAAATTTCCCAGTCAAGGAACTGACTGTTTTTTCTTGTGGGGGGTGAGCAGGGTGGATAAAAATCAATGATTTTTTTAAAAATTCAAAAAATCTGATTTTTTATTTAAATCGATTTTTATATTTTTATCAAATGATTTTGGAGTAAAAATCTATCTGAAGATAGTTTTCTATTTAGGACACATGAATAATTTAGTTTATGCAGCACGAAATGGAGCTTAGTTATGTAACATAAGACTGTGTATTCTGCAATAAATCCAAGCTCTGCAAGCTGAGATAACATGCACTGCATTGATGCATTCACACAATTTCACAGTAACCATAAGATAAAACAAAGTTCAGGAATATTCCCTTATCCCATTGTTTTGCAAATCTATGTACACTACAAACTGTATGATTGAATCAGTTCTGA
Source organism: Glandirana rugosa (assembly GCA_018402905.1). Lineage (NCBI taxonomy): Eukaryota > Metazoa > Chordata > Amphibia > Anura > Ranidae > Glandirana > Glandirana rugosa. The sequence continues at coordinate 983,885 of BLSH010375649.1, forward strand.
TATTGCTGTTTTACTAACCTGACTGCTTATTATTCTAAATAGGAAACCTTCATTTTGTTTTCAAATATTAAAGATTCTAACTACCAGCAAGAATAAGTCCTTACATTTAAAGAGCACCTGTCATTTCAGATCCATCATGGAAACGCCTGTTAGTGGGCATCCACTCACCTGCTGCCGTCACATCCCTCATTAGGATGAATGGTACTGTCGGTGAGTCAGCAGCGGGTCAGAGGAGGAGCTGCGGGACAGAGATGACAGTTGCACTTTAAAAATGATGATTTAAATTGAGTTGATTTAAATCAAGCCTTTTTACTAGTGATTTAAATCAAATCCACCCTGGGGGTGAGTGTAGCACCCTCTAGGTCAGTGGTTCTCAACTCCGGTCCTCGGGACCCACTAACAGGCCAGGTTTGCAGGATAACTGAAATGCATCACAGGTGATATCATTTGCTGCTCAGTGATTGCAGTATTCTAGTCTGCAACTCCCCAAGGTAATACTTAAAATCTGGCCTGGTGGTGGGTCCTGAGGACCGGAGTTGAGAACCACTGCTCTAGGTGTTGAGGTGCTAGAGTAGGATGTGTGTAGGTAAATTTAGGCAGGCCTAGCTGGTTGGGACGAGAGGTGGATTCTACCCGGGATATCTTAAGGAGCCCTGACCAATCCCCAACTTGGAGCGGCAGGCCACCTTAAATACCTGGGGTCAGCCCAGCTGGGGAGGAGGAGTCGGGTGGAAGAGATGGAGTAAAGGAGTGTGGAGGCTGTCGTGCCCACGGGGAGCTCCCCAGTCTGGGGGGTCAGGGCCAGCCCTACCATGGGTGCCAGTGGGCCCATTGGACCCAGGCAGTGTTTTGAGAGGGGCAGCAAATTGAAGCACAGCTGCCTCTCCTTCTCTTCTATTTACCCAACAAATATTGGCGACCAAGATTTCTTTTTCCAGCAGCTTTGTGTCTCATGATGGCAACTGCTCGCTCCGCCTGCCCTTATACTACCCTAGCTTGTCTATATACTATCCCAGCCTGCCCCTATACTGCTTTAGCCTGTCCATACACTACCCTAGCCTGTCTATATACTACCCTAACCTGCCCATGTACTACCCTAGCCCGCCCCTTGGAATTGATCATAATGGTATGTCATATAATTTTGCATATAGACAAGGTTCTGTTGCATGTGAGGGCCAGTTCACACCACATGCAGTCCAGTGCGTTTTTTTACTGCATCAAAAACGCATGGAAAGTAGGTTATATGGTTTCCAATGGCATAGTTCACACCAGTGCAGTCAGTTCCGGGGCTTTCCAGTTCCAGAAAAAATTAGAACATGCTGCATTTTACCTGTACTGGACTGTACTGGAACGCAGTAAAAGACATCAAAAATGCACTGAAACACACTGGAACGCATCAAAAATGCATAAAAAATAAACTGGACCCTAGTATAGTGAAAAAACAAAACAAGAAAAAGGAAGAAAAAAAGCACCTGGAATGCAACCGCAAATGCATTAAAAACTCACCAAAAACGCACTGGAATGTGTCAAAATTGCATTAAAAACGCGTAAGCAGAAACGTATCCGGAACGGATCTGGAGTGCATATTTATGGTGTGGACCAAACCTAACTCTGACTTCCTGATAATTTTAATTTTAGTTTTTAAATAATCATGATATAAAATAATGGATGTGGGGGGTCTTTTGGTGGGCGTTCTTTATGGGGGGCCAGCATTTCATTCTTGGACCCAGGCAGCACTGATGGGAGGGGGGGGGCTGACCCTGGGCTGAGGCTCGGGTGCATCTGGGAGGAGAGAGAGAGATCCTGGAAGGAGAGGCACATGAGAGAGCAGAAAGAGGACAGCAGGAGAAGGAACACTTTAGGAGCCTCCACAAGGACTACTGGTCACAGCAAGTGAAGTTCTGGTGAGTGCGGCACAGTCAGGAGGACTGGGGAGGCACACCTGAAGAGAGCGGGAGGAGGGTGCAGAACTAGTGGAGGAGGACTGTGGAAAGGGCAGTGGAGAGTGGTCATTGCGGCCATGCTGGCTGGCAAGGCCTGAGGCGAGCTATCTGGGAGTGGTAGCTGAAGAAAGGACGGCTGGCACCTTAACTTTTCTGCACAGAAGGGGCCCGGGGTCTCTGCCTGCAGGGGGCAGTCCGCAAGGCCTGGCTGAGTCAGTGTGTCAGGCCTACCCATGCAGCGCTAGCTAGTCTGGAGGAGTGATAGTCTGCAGCAAGGGAAATGCTGGAGAGAGAGGAACAGTCTGCAGAAAGTGTTGTGCTAGAGAGAGGAATGGAAAGCAGCAAGAGTTTGTGCTGGAGAGAAGAGAGAAATGTATATACTGGAGTGTATATAGGAGTCCTAAGCAAATTTGCGTCAAATTTTCTTGGGCATCCCATAATTCCCTAATCCCTATCCAAGTTCAATACCCCTCAAAAAAAAACAAACAAAACAAAGCAATGGACTGATCTATGTCTCTGAGTGCCTGAGATGGATGGCTGGATGGGCAGGTTGACAGGTGAACCACTGCTTTCAGCAACCCCTGTGTGGGCATGGCTACATAATATTAGAATTTTCAGAGATACTGAATTTTTGGTTTTCACTAGCTGTAAGCCATAATCATCAAAATTAAAAGAAAAAAAATGCTTGAAATATATCACTCTGTGTGTAATGAATCTATATAATATATGATTTTCACTTTTTGAAATTAATTACTGAAATAAATTAACCAGTTGCCGACCGTGGCTTGATGGCGGCAACTTAGTTCGTTATCGCAAACCGCCGTCACCTGGCGGCGGCTACGAGATTGCGCACTGTGAGCGGGTGCACTCACTGTTTTCCGGGGAGCCAGGGAGCGGGTAGAGTGGACTCTGTGTCCGCCAATTACCCGTGATCACCCCTGGAGTGACAGAACGGAGGTCCATGCATGTAAACACGGATGTCCATTCTGACAGAAGGGGAAGGGCTGTGATCACAGTCTTCCTGTATATGGGAGCCGTGATCACTCCCCTCCCCCAGCCAGCCCAGCCCCCATACAGTTAGAACACACTGAGGGAACACAGTTAACTCTTAGAGCGCCCCCTGTAGGTTAACCCCTTCACTGCCAGTGACATTTACACAGTAATCAATGCATTTTCATAGCATTGATTGCTGTATAAATGCCAATGGTCCCACAAAAGTGTCAAAATGGTCCGACATGTCCGCCGCAATATCGCAGTAGTGCTAAAAATCGGATATCGCCTCCATTACTAGTAATACATAAAAAAAATAATACAAACCCCATAAATGAATTCTCATCATTTGTAAAAGCGGCAACTTTTGCGCAAACCAGTCAATAAACGCCGATTGTGATTTTTTTTTTTACCAAAAATATGAGGAAGAATAGAAATCAGCCAAAACCAATGAAAAAAATATTTTTTTTACATTTTTTTTTTATATGTATTTTAGCAAAAAGTAAGAAATTTTGTATTTTTTGTAAAATTGTCTCTCTTCTTTTGTTTATAGCAGTGATCAGAAATGACGCAGAGGTGGTCAAATACCACCAAAAGAAAGCTCTATATATGGGGAAAAAAGGACGCAAATTTTGTTTGGGTACAACTTTGCACGACCACACAATTGTCAGTTAAAGCGACGCAGTGCCGAATCGCAAAAAATACTCAGGACCTAAAATGGGAAATCCTTCCGGGGCTGAAGCTGAAATAAATTAACTTTTGCATGATATTTTAATTTTTTGAGATGCACCTGTATTTAGGCATGGTATTAGAACCTGTTTAACATCAAATAACTAGTTTTTGTTGTAGGCATAATGCTGCTTTAAACAAGCCCTTATTCTTATATCTTTCCCCTTACTCACAGGCTACTACTCTGATCTCCGGCTCCTTTTACTAAAACCTGTAGGATAGTTCTCAATTTTATCATGACAAAGATCACAAGGCAATACATTAACACACTCTTTGCTATATTTTACAGCCGGCATTGCTCTCTTCAGAAGCGTTATCTGCTGTTTGTTTCACCTTGCAAAATAAGATAAGCCCTGGATTTTTCATTATCATAAGATCAGTAGAAAATATGAAAAAAGTATCATTCTTTCTGCTGTTCCCCACTATCTTGCTGATGGTAGAAGCACGTACACTGCTCTGTAGCTTCCAAATAAAGGAGTTTATCGTTGTCATTGGGGATGTTTTATCAAGAGGCTGATCACTGGTAACTCAAAAATAAAAGAGCGTTTGATCTGAAAAATAAAAATTAGGCAAGGACAAGCGCGCATTGGGGTACATTTATCAAAGTCAAAAAATCCTCTTCTATTAGTTTTGATGCACTCTACAGTACAATTTTCTTATTAATCAAAAACGTGTCTGTAGTAAGCAGTAGTGATGAATAGTGTATAATAATAATAATATTAATAATAATTTCAGCAGATAAGATTAAAACAAATGTTTCCAGTTTCATTCTGCTAAAAGAACAAAAATGACTACCTTCTTGCTCAGATGTCATTGTCATGACATCACTCATCATGCTACACCCATGACATCATAGACCCCAAGGCTGGGCGTACACGGTGCAAATTTGCACGATTGCCCCATCACAACACTCCAGGTAGTGGAGAAGGCAATCGGTGTGGCGAATGAGCATTGTGCGCATGTTTCGAAACGCGTTGCCATCCCCATCCTAACGTCACTACCGCCTTGTGTGGTCCACTAGTGAGACGTGCTTACACCGCAGCCCTGGATCGCAAGTCTTTTTCCACATCCCTACTTTGGAGCCACAGGGACAGGAGCCTAGCCCTTCATATGATGGTCAGATGGGCCATTTTTATCTTCATCTTGTAAGTGCTATTTATCTTGCTGGCTTAATAAACAATCCTAATACTGCACTTAGAAGAGCTTTCTCCACTTCCTTATCTTTATCAGCCAGAGTTGCTTCAACTCTTCAGAAGAGCTGTTCCAGTGATAGTATTTTACCCACATGTCTCTATGGATGCCATTACTCCTTCTACATTGAGGATAGGTCTCCTGGAAAGAAGTGCCCTATGTTCCATGTACTGTCAACACACACAGTTTTGACAGAGGAATCCCTCCTACCGAGACATTGTCTGCTCCCGGTGGGTGGGCGGGGGAAGCCATCCCTGCAGGGAGAACACAGTGATTAGAGATAATCGCAAGTGAATCCGGCAGGTTGGTTGTACCCAAGTTGATTGAGCTATCAACTTGGTATATTTAGCCTGCCCTTTAACGGTTCAAATCTCAGCTGGTTCTTTCTGAACCGGTTGAGATTTAAACCGTCTATGGCCGACCTTAGACACAACTCCAGCCAAAACATTTTTTTTTGTTTTAGGGAGGAACTATTTGTACAGGAAAGAAATCTCTCCAGTGAGTACTGAGATTGCAACAAAACACTTTATTCAGTAAAAAGTGGAGGAAGGAAAAGTTCTTTATGGTTTCTATTAGGGCTGCACCGATACCACCTTTTTGCAGCTGAGTACGAGTACCAATACTTTACCTTTGGTAGTTGCCAATACCAATTACCGATACCTATCGCGTAGGTAGGGAGGTGGTTTGGGAGTGGGGGGTTGTTAGGGAGGGGGTTTGTTAGGGAGCTGGGTGAGGGCAGGCTTGAAGTGGGGGAGTAGAAGGGTAAGTGAGGGCAGGGTAGTTGAGGGTGGGGTTAAATGGGGAG
>BLSH010375649.1:990121-1011866 GCA_018402905.1 Glandirana rugosa
TGACAGACAGTGCAGACACCCCCCTCGGTCCAGAGACCCCACTCAGTGCAGAGACCCCCTCTCACCTCCCATACAATACACAGTGACAGACAGTAGTGAGTGTACAGACCTCAGAACAGCACAGCTTTTCCCTCGGACTCCCTCCTCCTCCTGTGTGGATGTAAGCAGAGAGGAGGGGGAGGCGGCTTTACTCCACTCCTCTGCTTCTCTTTCGTGGCTTCGCTCCGCTCTTCTCAGTGCGCCGCAAGAGACACAGATGAGTGCGGCTGCCCACAGGTGTCACTGCCCCCAGTTGACGTCACTTCCGGTATTGGTATCCAGTATTGGAGTATTTTCGCGAATAGCAATACTCGCGAAAATGCTTAGTATCGGCGCTAATACCGATACCGGTATCGTGCAACCCTAGTTTCTATTATTGATGAGCAAATGTGCTTAGGCTTGATTCACAGTTTGATTCTGCAAATTCCAAACCCCACTGAAAATCAGTTCTGGCTATAAGGCCAATAGACAAAGATTTGCCAAGGGCACAGGGAGCTTTGTACTCCCATTAGGGCCTTGTACTAATGAAAAAGAAAAACTATTTTAAGAAATACATAAAAAAGTGAACTGAGGCTGGTATGGGCTTTCATGGTACTGTACAAAGGCTTGACGTAACCAAGGTAAGTATAAAAATAAGATTTTATTCCAAAAATACATTAAAACATAAATATATACAGTATCTCACAAAAGTGAGTACACCCGTCACATGTTTGTAAATATTTTATTCTATCTTTTCATGTGACAACACTGAATAAATGACACTTTGCTACAATGTAAAGTAGTGAGTGTACAGCTTGTATAACAGTGTAAATTTGCTGTCCCCTCAAAATAACTCAACACGCAGCCATTAATGTCTAAATCGCTGGCAACAAAAGTGAGAACACCCCTAAGTGAAAATATCCAAATTGGGCCCAAAGTGTCAATATTTTGTGTGGCCACCATTGTTTTCCAGCACTGCCTTAACCCTCTTGGTCATGGATTTCACCAGAGCTTCACAGGTTGCCACTGGAGTTCTCTTCCACTCCTCCATGATGACATCACGGAGCTGGTGGATGTTAGAGACCTTGTGCTCCTCCACCTTCCGTTTGAGTATACTACACAGATGCTCAATAGGGTTTAGGTCTGGAGACATGCTTGGCGAGTCCATCACCTTTACCCTTAGCTTCTTTAGCAAGGCAATGGTCGTCTTGGAGGTGTGTTTGGGGTCGTTATCATGTTGGAATCCTGCCCTGCGGCTCAGTCTCTGTAGGGAAGGGATCATGCTCTACTTAAATATGTCACAGTACATGTTTTCATTCAGGGTTCCCTCAATGAACTGTAGCTCCCCAGTACATGCAGCCCCAGGTCATGACACTCCCACCACCATGCTTGACTGTAGGCAAGACAGGCTTGTATTTTGTACTCCTCACCTGGTTGCCGCAACACGCTTGACACCATCTGATCCAAATAAGTTTATCTTGGTCTCATCCGACCACAGGACATGGTTCCAGTAATCCATGTCCTTAGTTTGCTTGTTTTCAGCAAACTGTTTGCGGGCTTTCTTGTGCATCATCTTTAGAAGAGGCTTCCTTCTGGGGCAACAGCCATGCAGACCAATTTGATGCAGTGTGCGGCGTATGGTCTGAGCACTGATAGGCTGACGCCCCACCCCTTCAAACTCAGCAGCAATGCTGGCAACACTCATACATCTATTTCCCAAAGACAACCTCTGGATATGACTCTGAGCACATGCACTCAACTTCTTTGGTCGGTCATGGTGAGGCCTGTTCTGAGTGGAACCTGTCCTGTTAAACCACTGTATGGTCTTGGCCACCATTCTGAAGCTCAGTTTCAGGGTCCTGGTGATCTTCTTATAGCCTAGGCCATCTTTTTGTAGAGCAACAATTCTTTTTTTCAGATCCCCAGAGAGTTTTTTGCCATGAGGTGCCATGTTGAACTTCCAGTGACCAGTATGAAAGAGTGAGAGCGATAACATCAAATTTAACACACCTGCTCCCCATTCACACCTGAGACCTAACGACTCACATGACACTGGAGCAGGAAGATGGCTAATTGGGCCCAATTTGGACATTTTCACTTAAGGGTGTACTCACTTTTGTTGCCAGCGGTTTAGACATTAATGGCTATGTGTTGAGTTATTTTGAGGGGACAGCAAATTTGCACAATTTGCAAATTTGCACTGTTATACAAGCTGTACACTCACTACTTAACATTGTAGCAAAGTGCCATTTCTTTAGTGTTGTCACATGAAAAGATATAATAAAATATTTACAAAAATGTGAGGGGTGTTTTGTGAGATACTGTATAAAAAAGACACGACCAGTTGTGTCCTGAACATTAAGCTCTATACAAAACACAAATGGGATGACCTTGGGAGATAACCATTGTCAACTTGGCATGTACCATCTATGTATTAGGCGCTCAATGTGTTTCGCAGGAAGACCACCGCTTCTTCAGGAGCTTTGTATATAATATTATAGAGCAAACAACACTTATTAATTCTATGAACAAAAAGTAGAGAGAAAAGAAGAAGTTAATTAATTACAACATTTATAAATATTGCAGATAATATAAAGTAAGCAAGTATAGTGGTATCCCCTGCACGCTTACCCAGGTTGAGGTCAAATGTGTGGACCCAAAAGGTACGTGTCTGTCCTGGCTAATGTGGGAACGCTACACCAGGGGGCACACAGTCTGCCGTCTGGTAAGAAAATGGTAAAGAGTCACATACTAGGGTAATACACCATAGGTTAAAAAGGTGACAGCGGACGGAGCCCCAGCACATAGATTGTGATTGACAGCCTCAGCGCTGTTCCTGTGCACTGTGCAGGAGCAGCTGGACCCTGCAGGGTGCCAGACTCATACGTTTTTATGCATTTTTTGTCTTGAAAAAGGTTGGGCTCGGCCCACCCACTTGTGACACCAGTGAATTAATATTTGCTTTTATCTTCAAGCTTCTCCTCCCGGTCAATCAGGACAGGAGGTCAATTGGATTGGCCGGGAGGAGAAGCCGAGGAAGCCATGGAGGGGTGAGTGCAGGGGGACCGTCACCATGGAGGGGCTGAGTGCGGGGGGGACGACACAGTGGAGGGGTGAGTGCGGGGGACCATCACCGTGGAAAGTCTGAGTGTGGGGGGGGCATCACTGTGGAGGGGTGAGTGTGGGGGACCTTCAACGTGGAGGAGCTGAGTGCAGGGGGATCGTTTTCATGGAGGGGTGAGTGCGGGGGGACCGTCACCATGGAGTTGCTGAGTGCGAAGGGGAAGGGACCGTCACCGTGGAGGGGTGAGTGCGGGGGACTGTCACTGTGGAGGGGCTGATTGTGAGGGGACCATCACTGTGGAGAGGCCAAGTAGGGGTGGACCTGGGGGGTTTGTAAGCTATCAAGGGTTAGGCAAAAAGGTTAGCCCCAGCTGCCACTGGTGCTGTGGGAATGGGGCATGTCCCTTCCTTCCAATCAGCTCTTAGCTCTCCTCACTGATCTCTGCAGAGTGTAACTTTAGATCCCCACCCCATGCTTTCTGGAAGCTCAGACAAGCTGTATAAATCCTCCTATGAGCTGTGTGAATGGTGGGATGTCCCTTTAGATCCCTACCCCCTGCTTTTCTTGCTGTAAGCTGTACAAAATTCTTTTGGCCTGCATTCATGAGCTAATGGCAGATGGAATTCAGGGAGTAAATGCTACATGAATCATCTGCCCTTACTCAAGATGGCCATGGCCAGAAATGCTAGCGGGAACTTTTCAAAGTGATTTCTCAGCAAAATAAAGTATAGAGACATGGATGGATGGGTGAGTTTCCTTTGTACATTAAAAAGGAATTGAATAGTATTTTTGGCTTGTGGGGCTCAGGTGCAGTGTAGTTCTGCTTTAACTCTAAAAAAAAGTCTTGTTTGGCAGTTTTTGCTGTGAAACCTGTTTTTTTTATTCTAGCAATAATAGTCTGGAATTGTAGCAGACATAATAGTTTTAAAAGCTAATGGAACATTTACACTTCAAAAATAAATAAATAAATTAATTAATTAATATAAAACCCTAAGCTTCATAAGAATTGCCAAACCATGCAAAACACTTTTCATAGCACAGCTGATCATTTTTATAGTACTCAGTACACAATTTAATAAAATGTCTGGACAGACTGCACAAAAACACTTCAAAACCACGGCCTCACAGTCCAGACATGAGGCAGCTGTTCTACTGAAATATAAATTACAGTGCCATATTTCAGATACAATAACCAGACATAAGGCTGGGGGTATATAAGCAGTTTTATTGGGCAGCAATGTAAAAAGAAGAGACAAGGCAAGGCAAGGTGTATCATCTCAATGGCAGCAGTCAAAAATATTGTACAGACTCACTGCACTTTATGTAAACAGTTTTACTTGGTCACAAGGCCATAAATATTGCACAGACATGCTGCACACCATTTAAGCCATTTCAAAAGGCTGCAATTGAAGAGGGAGAAATGAGGCAACTTTTATCTAGAAATACAAATTTCACTTGTATTGTACTGTACAATTTATTTTACATCATGTGAGTGGTTCTACTGGACTTCAATTGTAGGATTTTAATCAAGAAATACAAATTAGAAATATTGCACATGCATGTATTATATCAAAGACAAGAGACAGAAATATTGCAATTCACACTGCAGATGATGTAATCATTTTTACCAGGCTGTAATATAAAAAGGAGGCAGGCTTTATTGTGAAATAAGATTTTTAGTGCATTAGGTCAGAGACAACATCCAGAAATATTACACAGACACGCTGCCTGTCATGTAAGGGGTTTTACTGGGCCTCAAGAGGGAGAGGTGAGGCAATTTGTAAAATGAAATAAAAATTACAGTGTATTATGCTAAAAACAACACCAAGAAGTATTGTACAGGTGTGATGCAAATCATGTAAGCATTTTTAAGTGTCTGCAATTTAAGAAGGAAAGATGAGGAAGGTTTTATCATGAAATAAAAATGTGTGTATTATGTCAGAGATAACAGCCAGAAATATTGCACAGGCATTAAACACATCATTAAAGTGTTTTTTCTAGGTTGCAGCTGAAGAGGAAGAGATAAGGTAGTTCTTAATGTGAAATGAATTTAGAGTGTATTATGTCTGGGACAAAGGCCAGAAACAAAGTACAAACTCCATAGCCAGTTGGAGCAGGATGAATTTTAAAAGGGACAGACAGCATGTAGCTATTCACCCAAAATATCCACATCTTAGTGTATATGCGTATCCAGCATTTCAGCACTTGGAGTAGGCTACATTTTAAAAATCTCACAACACATGTAGATGTTCATGTCAAATATACACAACAAAGGGTATTGTTACACTAAAAAAAGAAGGAATAATGTGAACCCCGCATAGGTATTATTTCTGCCATTTATTTTAGGCCTTATTGGCCAATTAGCCAATTAGCTCCAATTAGCTTTGGATGACAAAAACAAAATTAGGTTTATATTTTTCTAAATAAAATACACATAATATGTTACAGGCAGTGTACAAATATTTCTACATTATCTTGTAAGCCTCATTGTCTAAAACCCCATCCCCATATACTGTAGCTTTGGTAAAAAAATATATATATATTTCAGATTACAATAGAGACAATGTTCAACATAAAGCATACAAATATTTCTACAACTCATGGGATAAACTACATACCCATTTAGCTTTGGAGTATCATAAAAGTTTTTTGCATTAAAATTGAAACAAATATAATACACATTGCACGAGCATAATTTTAATAAATGTCTGAGGAGCCTCATTTGATAAAACACTTACCTCGTGCAGCTGTTGAGGGAAAAGGGTGTTTTCTTTTTACTGTTAAAGCAAAGGAATATTGTACATACTACATAGATAATCACGTTTAGACCGCATTTTGAAAACGGCAGAACACATGCAGTTTTGCAGCCCAAAAAATACTTATTTAAGTGTATAATATATATTTCACATAAAAACATGGAAGAAATATATAATTAATTCCACAGATAGTATTTAAGGACCTGTGTTTGGAGCAAGATAAACTACTGTCACCTTTTAAATTAAAAAATCAAGGTCAGAGTATATTTATTGTATGGTTTAATTGATATAGAAGATGTATAATGTCTCTCAAAGGTGCAGCCCAACTGCTGCTTTGGCCTCCATACGCAGAACCTGCTTGCCCCCCTACTAGCTGCAGTATTTTGAAGTATAAGTAGACAATAGGGTTGATTGGAGACTGCAGCTCTTCATAGAAACCAATCAGCTTCCAGGTTTGTCAAAACTTAATCGAACAAGCCGAAGTTAGAAGCTGATTGGCTATCATGCAAAGCTGCACCAGATTGTGCACTCTCCAGTTTTAGTAGATCAACCTCAGTGACTTTCTATACCTTGTCCCAATGATGACTAATGCTAACTAAGAAAATATGGAAGAAGAGAGAGGGTCTAACTAAGACTTATCTAGCTAGTACTAAAACTAAAGGGGAGATACAGAAGATAAACAAGTTGTAGGTGCACTGAACTGCCATTATATGGCATTGGAACATCAATAACATAATATAGTTCAATCCAACAACACAAAAATACATCATAGATGAGACACAATACTGCATCCAAGGATAGCGACATTGAACCTAAAGTAAAAAAAGGGACCTGTAGGAAGAAATATTCTGATTAACAGAAACAAAATCCTCACGTTTACACCATACTGTGGTGGAGTGAGTAAGAGAATATGATGAGCTTCTATATGCTAGGGCTACTCCTATTATTTTTGGCAAGGTAAGAATTTTGTCAAAAGTTTCCCCATGCCTTATGGACAGTTTTCAACTGTTGTGCTTTGAGCCAGCATACGCATAACACAATTTTAACAGGGCATACAGCAATAGAAATGACTGCAATGGAGGGCCAGCTAGGCTTAGAGGCAATGGGCAGAGTTTAAGGCCTAATGTACACGGGGTGCTTTTTCAACCTCCCCTGAATGATTTTTTTGACAGCTAGAAACCAACACTTAAAACGGCCATTTAGTCGCTTTTTACATTCCACATTTAGCCATGTTTAGCAGCTTTTAGAAGTTTTTTTAAATGCAAAAAAAGACATACGCCTCTAAACGAAATGCTGCTAAATGCGAGTTAGGCGTTTAGGTGTGTGTACAAGCTGTTACAGGCATTTGGCGTTTCAAATGCCTCTGAAACTCCGTCTGAACGCATTTTTTTGCTTTCCAAAAATTGCCTCTAAACTCAACTGCCTGGAAATGACCTTAAACAACCCAGTGTACATGTACTGATAAGATAACATTAAATGAGTTCAGGGGCATCTGGAAAGAATGCCCAAAAGCCACTAAACGTCCGTTTAGGGGCAGAAGTGTGTATGAGGCCTTAAGCCCAACTCAGGGAAACAAGAGCTACCCTTGCAGGGATTCCTCCGCACACTGCTTATTATATCTAGGTGGTACAGGTTCACAACCTTCCTGCCCAGGCCAATTTTCAGCTTTCAACACTGTCGCACTTTGAATGACAATTGGGCGGTCATGCAACACTGTACCCATATGACATTTTTATAATTTTCACACAAATAGAGCCTTCTTTTGGTGGTATTTAATCACTGCTTGGTTTTTATTTTTTGCTAAACAAACAAAAAAGACCGAAAATTTAGAAAAAAACCCCAAAAAACGTTTTTCATATTTTATTATAACATTTTGCAAACAGGTAATTTTTCTCCTTCACTGATGTGTGCTGATGAGGCTGCACTGATGGGCACGGATAGGCTGTACTAATGGACACTGATAAGCTGCACTGATGGGCACTGATGAGGCGGCACTAATGGACACTGATAGGCTGCACTGATGGGCACTGATGAGGCGCCACTGATGAGCACAGATAGGTGGCACGGATGAGGCGGCACTGGTAAACACTGATCAAGAGGCACTGATGAGGCTGCACTGATGGGTGGCACTGATGGGCACTGATAAGTGGCACTGTTGGGCACTGATAGGTGGCAAAGAGAGGTGGCACTGATAGGCGGCACTGATGGGCACTAATAGGTGGCATGGAGAGGTGGCACTGATGGGCACTAAAGGGCACTGATAGGTAGCACTGATGGGCACTATTAGGCAGCACAGATGGGCACTGATAGGCACTGGCAGGCAGCACTGATGGGTATTGATAGATGGCACTGATGGGCACTGATATGTGGCACTGGTGGGCACAGATATGTGGCACTGGTGGGCACTGATAGATGCCACTGATTAGCAGCACATGCGGGCACTAAGGGGACCAGTCTAATCCCTCTAACAGAAGCCGCTGCTTTTTTCTTCCTTCACTAAAACATAGATATGAATGTGTCCCATAGGAAATCATGTTAAATAAACTGAAGTGCATTTCTATAAAATGCACTAAAAAACACATTGGTGTGAACTAGGGCTAAAGGAAAATAGCCTGTGCACTTTGCAAGTACAGTTGCTGCAATTGCTCCAGAGCTTAGTAAATGAAGTAAAGCTTCACTTTATAAAGAATATCGAATCACAAAGAAGAAAAATAAAAAACAGCATTTTTGTTTGCACCCCATTGGATGATGGAAGTCAACAGAGCTCCCCCTCATATACTAAGCTCTGGAGTAACTGCACTTGCAAAGTGCACCGTTTATTTGTCTTTAGTAAAACAACCTCTTACTGTTACATACATAAAAAGGCAAAAAGGAGAAACACATACAACAGGAAAAAATGAGTGTCAATGCGTAAAAATTCAGTACTGCAGACAGATAACACATTGATATGACACGCCACTATGGCAAGTGAAGGTGATAATAGGTATTATAAATACTCATAAGTATTACAGTGTTCATTAGACTCGTGGCCACATTAATACAGGTTCATACCACTGATCTCTCCACAACTCTCTCCTTTACCAATGAGATAGATAATCATGACTCTAAATGGATCAAGGCAACCTCCATTTCTACTGAAATAATTCAAACTGTTGGTGGTATTTAGGTTCCCATGATCTGCTGGATTAGGGAAAGCTGGTGGGAAGCAATTGACATTGCCTGGAAAGCAATGTGTGTAGGTGAGAAAAGCTCTCCTCTATCAGGACAATCACACACTTGTAAAAGACACATGAGACTGCACCATATGTTATTGAATTGCTGCTCCAGAACTGGGCTATATTTATTATATTATGTTCCCTGATGTATATACCAGCTGGATTTATTCCCCCCAAGATCTGGATCACAATGCTGCGGTCGGCGTGTTGTGCGCCCCTGGATTGATGACATCAGTCAGACATTCATATTCACATTTTCCAAGGTTTTCTATGGACATTGTTACAAACAATTTTACAATTAAAAAAAAAAATCGAAGCATTTTAAGAAATATCTTTAGAACCGCTTAAAGTGTCACTAAACCCAAATCATAAAAAAATATAAATAAATGTTGTATTACATGTTGTTCAGACTCGCTATGAGATTCGTTTTCTGCATTCTGCAAAAACTTGGTTTATCCCATTGCTCTCTATCTCCACCTTCTGTCCCCAATTCAGCTAGGGATTTTGCAGCTGTGGTGGCAACTCTGCACATGCTCAGTTTTCAGCGAGTTTTGAAGCTGAAAATTTCCTCCCTATCACTTCTCATCAGCCCATGTGACTACAGAGTCACACATGTGGGTGTATACACAGTGGTAAAGGACAGCCCACTCACTCTCTGCTCCTCCTCCTGCTTCATGCCCACTAACCAGCTAAACACAATGGGGGTGGGATATTACATGTAGATTAATGGAGGCTTCATCTCCCTCTTATTCTAAGACACAGGCTGCAGGGACGTGACACAGCCTGTGACTGGCAGAATCCACCCACATTTAATTTCAAATATATATTTGTGTGCCAACAATAAACATTGATATTATTTATTTTTATTTTATTTTTAGTCCAAATGCTGTTTTTATTTATTTTGAACATGTGACCAGCAGCAGAGGATTAGAAGCTCCTCCTGCTTATGTTTCGCTGCAGACAGGCTGGGAAAGATTTGTGTCATGTGACAGTTGTATGTTGATTAGTGGTTGTGGTAGTGGTTGATTAATGGTTTATTTAAATCATTACAGTGCCATGATCCATATACAGAAATAGAAGGGACAATGTAAATTAAACAGTGTGTGTTCAGTATCACTTTTGACTTTAGCTTCACATTCTAAACAAGTTCCTTTATTTATGATTTATTGTATTATTATTTGTTTTATTTTTCCATTGTTTCCATCAACCTTGGGCTATGAAGATTTCTTGTGATATAGTATATTTTAATTTTTTTTGTATATCTATTATTATATTATATTATTGTGGCAGAAGGGTTGCGTGGAGCAGCACCAAGCCTCAAAATTAGGAAATTCTGATAACTTCTAAATGTGTTCCCTCTTCTGTTCACCTCTGGACATGCGTGGCTAAATTCAGCATCAGAAAAATAGGGGGAGAGAGGTGCAGGGAATGCTGAGAGGAGTCAAAAGCCTCTCTGTAGTTCAGGAAACAAGAAACCAGAAATCTTTCTCTTGGTCTTTACATTTAAATGTTTTTTTGTGAATGTAAAGCAGGCATTATACTTCCTCTAATAGTGCATTCTAGCTAATTCTGCTAAAATAATTACATAGCACAATGAGCTTGGACAAAAGGGCACCATCACTCTAGGTGCGCCTTGGACAACATGATATCTCCCAACTGTTTGGGTATTGTACATGATCATTGATTTAGGCTAAAGCCATAGATGGATTGCTCAATTCCGCTATCAACACAGTCAATGTTGATGGGGGAATGTCTCCCGCAGAGCCATTGTGTGGGGAAGCTGTCAGTGATTATTGCTTGCCGCTAACAATAATCGCATGTAAAATCCGACAGGCTGGTTGTACCCAAGTTGATCATTTAATCAACTTTCGTACATTCAGCCTGCCCATACATGGTTTTAATCTCAGCTGGTTCCTGCTGAACCGGCCGAGATTCAAACCCTCTATGGTCAGCTTAAAATGGTAGTAAACTCTGTACTACCACACAGGCTTATCTGTAGGTACTATGAATATCTCCTAAACTTGCAACTTGACATCAGTGTAGTAACTGGGGGTGGAGATACATAGATCAGTGTTTCCCAACCCAGTCCTCAAGGCACACCAACAGGTCATGTTTTCAGGATTTCCCTCAGATGAAACAGCTGTGGTAATTACTAAGGCAGTGAAACTGATCAAATCACCTGTGCAAAATAATGGAAATCCTGAAGACATGACCTGTTGGTGTGCCTTGAGGACTGGGTTGGGAAACACTGACATAGATAATATATCTCTCCCCAAAAAAAATGACGTCATTTCCTGTCTGGAAATAACGGGTTTTTACAGCTCAGGGATGCCCATTGACTCATGGGAAATGATGACTCACATCTCCCATGAGCCCAGGCGAGGCAGGAAGTGATGCGCAGTGCCACGGATCAGGAAGTGGAAGATTACAGGGATCGCATAGCAACAGGGCACTTAGGGTGAGTATATATATTTTTTTTTCCAAAGGTGATTCATCATGCATAGAGGATTTGAAATATATAAAGATGTATTTGTAGGCTGAACTCCACTTTAAAGAAGAGTTCCAGCCTGGGGAAAAAATAAATAAAAGTCAGCAGCTACAAATACTATAGCTGCTGACTTTTAATATTAGGACAATTACCTGTCCAGGGAGCCTGTGATGGTTCAGATCGACTGTCGGGTGCTGCCGCCACCATCTACACTAAGGGAAACTGGCTGTGTAGCCTTTCGTCTTCACAGCCGGTCCCCTACTGTGAATGTGTGAAGCTTGCTGCACTTTCTAATTTGCCCAGTGGTGGAGGAAGGAGAAGGGGGGCCAAACTTCCGAGGGACGGCGCTGCAGCGCCGTCTATCGGAAGTGGGAACAGGGACCTGTCAAAAACAGGTACTCGTTCCCCCCTTAAAGGTGACAAATGTGGCACCGTAGGGGGGAGCAAGCAAATAAGCAGAGGTTCCACTTTTGGGTGAAACTCCGCTTTAAATTTTGGAAAAGAGTCAGGGACTTATTTTCCGCATTTCTTGCAAGTAGGGCGGGCCATTTGAAATAATTAGACTTCCCTACACGGGATCCAAGGTAACGCACAAGACAATGTGTGGAAAGGCACCCTGGCTGGGTCGTACCTGTAGGTGTGAACACACAATAGAAAAAACAGACATCTAAGAATTTGTTGGGCAGACAATTGAAGAAAAATTCCACTTCTACTGACTGATTAGTCTGGTGATGTCAGTTGGTTGCTAGGATCGCTTTTTAAAGACTCACAATTATATTTGAGGAACGATCAACTGAAAAGCGCACATTTCTAAAGGGAACTACCTTGTGCCTTTGGTTAGTCATAGTATTAAAACATTACAAAGTTGGGTGGATAGACAATATTTTCTTTCCTGAGGGAAGAAGGTTGCTGGTAACAATCAAGGCCCATCCTCTGGTTGCAAAGCAAAGTTTCTGAGCCTGTTGGGACGGACATAATGGCCTTGGAAAAACACAAGGCAGTCCATACAGTGGCAGCACAAAGGGCGTTTTATTCAAATTTGTTTTGAGTTTGGCAGATTTGCATGAAAAATGTGTGAGAAAAGCTGTCTCGGGTGACCTCATCCACAGCTGCCATTAGCGTTTAATTAAGTGCTGAATAGCAAACTGGGGACGTGAAGAGAATCCTGTCTGGTGGGCAGACTGTGAGAAAACTCTCCAGTGCTGAGGGATCCCCAAACCCAGACAATCCCTGCCCTCCAAAGCACAACATTAGTCATGACAAGAGCCCTCAGGAGACAGGCCTTCTGTAAGGGAAAAGTCCCCAGTGGCCACAGGCTCTGCAAGCTAATAAGGCATGGAGTGGGTTAACTCAACCTTGGAACAGTCAAAGAAATAAAGGAGAGAGAGTGAGAAAAAAAAAGTGTTGAAAAGAGGAAATAAATAAATGGAATGCATCTGGACATTTTGATGTCCTGGCACACTCAGTTGTGTGAAAGTCTCCATTTACTCTGATCATTCTCTTAGCAACAGCAGTCAATGGCCAAGAGCTGACATGATTTAATGTGTGCTGGCGGGACAGATCCCATTTATTCTGCAGGGTGGCAGACATAGACCTAGATTCAAGTTCAAGTGCAAGTTTGCAGGCTTTGCCCAGGAATCTGAGCTCCTTTCCTCCCAGTTCCTTTGTTCCCTCTAACAATTGTTCTTTATTCCTACTTCTGTACTTGGCACAGTTAAGCTGTCTGACTGCAAACTCTTACAATCTTCTTAGCCCTCTGATAACTCCCTTCTTGCATACATATTTCACTGTATTAGATATCTGTCTAACTTATCCATCAGTGGCTGGAGGAGGCATCATACTGATAGCTACAGCATTCCACCCTTCCATGGTTATATGTCTCCTGGACACAGGAGGACACATCCCCTAAATTGGCCATCAAGGTGACATAGTTGGAAGGGTACTATGACTCCATGCTATGGACTCCATACCAGGAACTTACCATAGGAAGGCAGGTAAGTGGCAAATATTTTATTACTGTTCTTGTTATACAGTTTTGTACTATTGTTTTGATTTGTTTCTTTTTTTTAATAAATCAGTGATCTTTTATTCATTTAATTCATTTATTTTTATTCCATCTATAAGTGTACAAATATTTCCATGGAAGTGAAAACTTTTGACTTGGAATGTTTGAAGTGGGAGGGGATAGGGTGACCCCCTACAAACCTTTTGAAGTTTGATGAGTAGGAAGTGACCTTAGATTCCCAGGGCTTGGTTTGCTAAAGGCAAATAAACGGTAGGGTCATTTTCATTTTGCAAGGGAATTTTCCCCTTAGCTTAGTGAATGTGCTGAAAATTCACCTTGCACATAATTGGATGATAGAAGCCAGCAAAGCTTCAACTCATTCACTAAGCTATGGAAAACAATGCCCTTGCAAAGTGAGCAGCCTATCTGCCTTTAGTAAATCAACCTTATAGTGATATGGTGCTACATAGGGGCAATGGAGTTAAATTACTAAAGGAAAATAGGCTTTTCACTATGCAAGGGAAATTACACTCTGAAAGGTATTTTTTTTCAGAGGTTTGTAAATGTGGTGAAGTTTCACCTTGCAAAGAAACAATCACACACCTTTTTACAGCTGCCAGTGGAACTGTAGCATAGGTCATTGCTAGCCTCTGTCAGTATGTGCTGGGACTTGTAGTGTCACTGAGGATATAAATATCCTCACCTTAAATAATTTATGCATCCCTTTTACCACACTCAGGGGTTTATTTACCAAAACCAGAGAGTGCAAAATCTGGTACAGCTGTGCATAGTAACCAATCAGCTTCTGACATCAGCTTGCTCAATTAAGCTTTAGCAACAAAAACTGGAAGCTGGTTGGTTTCTATGCAGCGCTGCACCAGATTTTGCACGCTCTAATTTTAGTAAATACCCCCCCCCCCTCAGTGGATTAGAAACTCACACAACCCATCTACAAAAGTTTAAGCAAATCCACAATTAAACGCTCATCATTCTGACTCATTTGAGATACTGGAGGTGGTTTAATAAAGGCATAAAGGTTATTTGCTGTGCAAGGGAATTTACACTTTGCACTGGAATTTTCCCCTAGCTTGGTGAATTTGCTGAAAAGGCACCTTCAAGAGAATACTCAAACACATGCAAGGAACATTTAAAAAAAGGTAATTTTGCTTGCACATAATTGGACAATAAAAGTCAGCAGAGCTTCAACTCATTCACTAAGCAATAGAAACATTCTCTTGCAAAGTGAACAGCCTATCTGCCTTTAGTAAATAAACTCCATAGTGATATGGTGCTACATAGAGGAAATGGAGTTAAATTACCAAAGGAAAATAGGCTTTTCACTGTGCAAGGGAAGTTGCACTTTGAAAGGTAATTTTTTCCAGAGGATTGTGAATGTGATGAAGTTTCACTTTGCAAAGATACCCAATCAGGTGCAAGGAAAATAACACAACACAGCATTTTTGCTGACACCTGATTGGTTAAAAGATGTAACCAGAGCTTCATCTCATTCACTAAGCTCTGGGAATAAATCCATTCTGAAGTGCAACTTCTTTTGCAAATGGAACGGACTATTAGCTTTTAGTAAGTCAACCCCAATGTAGCTGGGTTTTGTGGTTCATCTGCATTTTTCATGTTTGTACTGCTCATCACTGGGGCATGGATGGCCTGGATGTAACCACAATACCTATAGGAATGACATAATTTCCTATAACTCATCATATGAGGACCTAGATGACAGATCACACGTTGCCAGTCATTGCACATGTTACAGTAATTGCATTGACACTGACTTTCTTACAGCTAACTGTTCTTTAAACTGTTCTTTAATATTTCAACAACATCTGAGCTTTGTTTAACCATAATTGTGCTCTAGGATTGAATACCACAGGGGGCATAACATGTTTCAAAAGGAAAAATGTTTGTGATGATTAATGAGAACAGATACTCAGATGTATACAATGTCACACAATCAGATTTATACAATGTCACACAATCAGATGTATACAATGTCACACATTCAGATTCATATATTGTAACAGATTCAGATTTATACAATGTCACACAACCAGATTTATACAATGTCACACAATCAGATTTATACAATGTCACACATTCAGATTCATATATTGTAACAGATTCAGATTTATACAATGTCACACATTCAGATTTATACAATGTCACACAATCAGATTTATACAATGTCACACATTCAGATTTATACAATGTCACACATTCAGATTTATACAATGTCACACAATCAGATTTATACAATGTCACACCATCAGATTAATACAATGTCACACATTCAGATTTATACAATGTCACACATTCAGATTCATATATTGTAACAGATTCAGATTTATACAATGTCACACATTCAGATTTATACAATGTCACACAATCAGATTTATACAATGTCACACATTCAGATTTATACAATGTCACACATTCAGATTTATACACTGTCACACATTCAGATTTATACAATGTCACACATTCAGATTTATACAATGTCACACCATCAGATTAATACAATGTCACACAATCAGATTTATACAATGTCACACATTCAGATTCATATATTGTAACAGATTCAGATTTATACAATGTCACACAATCAGATTTATACAATGTCATACATTCAGATTTATACAATGTCACACATTCAGATGTATACAATGTCACACAATCAGATTTATACAATGTCACACAATCAGATTTATACAATGTCACACAATCAGATTTATACAATGTCACACCATCAGATTTATACAATGTCACACCATCAGATTTATACAATGTCACACCATCAGATTAATACAATGTCACACATTCAGATTTATACAATGTCACACCATCAGATTAATACAATGTCACACATTCAGATTTATACAATGTCACACATTCAGATTTATACAATGTCACACAATCAGATTTATACAATGTCACACAATCAGATGTATACAATGTCACACATTCAGATTTTTACAATGTCACACAATCAGATTTATACAATGTCACACCATCAGATTTATACAATGTCACACCATCAGATTTATACAATGTCACACAATCAGATTTATACAATGTCACACAATCAGATTTATACAATGTCACACATTCAGATTTATACAATGTCACACAATCAGATTTATACAATGTCACACCATCAGATTTATGCAATGTCACACATTCAGATTTATACAATGTCACACCATCAGATTTATAGAATGTCAACAATCAGATTTATACAATGTCACACATTCAGATTCATATATTGTAACAGATTCAGATTTATACAATGTCACACAATCAGATTTATACAATGTCATACATTCAGATTTATACAATGTCACACATTCAGATTTATACACTGTCACACATTCAGATTTATACAATGTCACACAATCAGATTTATACAATGTCACACAATCAGATTTATACAATGTCACACAATCAGATTTATACAATGTCACACATTCAGATTTATACAATGTCACACAATCAGATTTATACAATGTCACACCATCAGATTTATACAATGTCACACATTCAGATTTATGCAATGTCACACATTGAGATTTATACAATGTCACACCATCAGATTTATAGAATGTCAACAATCAGATTTATACAATGTCACACATTCAGATTTATACAATGTCACACATTCAGATTCATATATTGTAACAGATTCAGATTTATACAATGTCACACAATCAGATTTATACAATGTCATACATTCAGATTTATACAATGTCACACATTCAGATTTATACACTGTATACAATCAGATTTGTACAATGTAACACAAGCAGGCTTATACAATGTCACACAATCAGATTTATACAATGTCACACAATCAGATTTATACAATGTCACACAATCAGATTTATACAATGTAACACAATCAGATTTATACAATGTCACACAATCAGATTTATACAATGTCACACAATCAGATTTATACAATGTCACACATTCAGATTTATACAATGTCACACAATCAGATTTATACAATGTCACACAATCAGATTTATACAATGTCACACCATCAGATTTATACACTGTTCTAGATTCAGATTTATACACTGTTCTAGATTCAGATGTATACAATGTTCTAGATTCAGATTTATACACTGTATACAATCAGATTTGTACAATGTAACACAAGCAGGCTTATACAATTCAGCACAGACATAAATGTAAATATAACCATAAGTAATAACCTGGAGGAATTTCAAATGGTAAAACATAAAAGGGTGACAATGGAGGTCAGTGTGGGATCAGTGAATGCAGAAATGAGTGCAGCTATCAGCTGTCATTTGTGAAATAAAAGGCCGACAAATAGATAAGGAGATCTTCCCTGCGGTTCCTGAGCCTGGGGACGTTTTAACCCATGCCGTGCATGCTGGAGCCGGGCTCGGATTAATTGGTGATCGGTGGAAGATGTGAATCTGCAGATCCCCCTTTGTATGATGACTCCCAATCCTCTCTGCTGCTCCATTCTGCTTGTGCATTGCCTGTTGCCTAGCAACGCCGAGAATCCTGCGATCCGGGTATGAAAGCATTTGGCCATGTTGTGTGATGATGGAGAACAGAGCGATGTCACCATTCCTGTCTCCTCTTCCTCCATTCCTAGAGCCATAGAAAGAGAAGCTCCAAGGCCAGACATGGCTGTGTGCAAACCAATGCCACTGAATCCTGGCAATGTGCCAATCACACCCATTACATGCCAGGGTGCCACCCTACACAATGTAATGACACATGGAGGGCCACAGCACAACTTCCCATCCCTATCACCCCCATGGACAATACACGGTGCATGCCGAGCATTATTCATAGCAACCCTGCGATTATAGCCAATAGCTTTTCGGTGAGAAATGTGCGAGATAGCATGAAAACCTCCGGTGTGACACCATCCTCCCTTATTGAGATTATTTGTTCTTCTATATCCAGTGTCTCACTAGAAGATTCTGATTACCAATATAAAATATACCTAATGGTATTTCCTCATATATATCAATTTCTCTTTCCTCTTCTATATCTCTCCTCATTTTTCTCCTTTCTCTATCGCTCTTTTTTGCTCTCCCATTCCTTCTTTTCACCCCCCCTTCTATCCCTTTATCTTGCCCTTTCTAGCTCTCCTTTTCTTTCTCTCTTTCTCCCATTCTCTACCATTTATTCTCTTTTTTTTCTTTTTCTTTCTTCCTTCCTTCCTTCCTTCCTTCCCTCCCTCCCTCTCTCCCTTTCTTTCTTTCTTTCTTTCTTTCTTTCTTCCTTCTCCTCTCTTTCTTTCTTTCTTTCTTTCTTTCTTTCTTTCTTTCTTTCTTTCTTTCTTTCTTTCTTTCTTTCTTTCTCTATATTATTTTCCCTATTTTTGTTTTATATCACTGCTTCTTTCTTTCCCTTTTTGCTCTATCCATCTTTCTCTCCTTCTATTTTTATTGTGTGTGCCCCCCTCTTCCTCATTTCCTCCTTTCTTTCTCCCATGTTCCCTCTCCTCCCCTCTCTCTCTCCTCTTCTCTCATATATCTTTCAACGTTGCAGTGTGCTGCTCAGGCCTTAAGCAAATCTAATATGTAATCACACACACACACACACACACACACACACACACACACACACACACACACACACACAGAGACACACACAGACACACACACACACAGACAGACACACAGACACACACAGACACACACACACAGACAGACACACAGACACACACACACACACACACACACACACAGACACACACACACACACATGCACACACACACACAGACACACACACAGACACACACACAGACACAGACACACACACAGACACACACACACAGACACACACACACACTTGACCATGTAATGTTACACTTATAGGCGTGCACACACCCTAATCAGATTCCCCCTGTTTAGACTCCTGATATTTCACCAAAGCTGCCTAATGGGGCTCCTAAAAAGTTGTAAACAAAGTAGTAAAAAATAAAATGATAATAATGTTATAAAATAATAAAAATAAAAACTACTGGGACTGTCCACTGCCCTACTGACATCAATATCTGCCCTACTGATACTGTCCATTGCTCTACTGACACTGTCAGTATACAGTATACACACATGCATATGTGTTTGAGCTTTGGGGTGCACACCCTACTGCATTGGGCTGCGCACACCTATAATTACACTTAGGCACTCTGCAGCAGTGATGTAGGGTCTGATGGTACATCTGATTACAGTGGGGTTGATTTACTAAAATCAAATAGTCTGTGCACTCTGCAAGTACAGTTGCTCCAGTGCTTAGGGCTTAGTAAATGAGCTAATGCTTCACTTTACAAATAATACCCAATCACATTCAGTTAAAATAAACAGTATTTTTGTTTGCACATGAAGTCAGCAAAGATTCCACTCATTTACTAATCTCTTGAGCGAGTGCACTTTCAGAGTACCCAGTCTATCTGCCTCTTGTAAATGAACCCCAGTGTAATTGAGATACCTATAGTCCCTATTTTCTTACACCCACAACAGTGCCCAGATTTGTAAGTTGCATTACACAGCTATAGCTGCATACTTCTATTTTAATTCGGCCTTTGCCAGTTACAATTATTTGCACTTTACTATGGAGGGTTAAAGGTCTGTGGCTATGCTATAAAAAAACTAAGGGGGTATGTTGGCACTTCTGCTTCCAAAAATATAACAGAAAAATGTGTACCCAGGCATGGTTTTATATTCATCCTTTAGAATAATACAAATATTATGTGACAGTTACACTTTTTGATGTACTCTGCTAACAACATAGCAATGAGTTTTTGGAAGATGTATTATTTTTCTAACCCCCCCAAATGCAGACTATTTTGTTTGTATGATTTCTTTGGCACAGGCCTGCCCATGTAAAAAGGCAACTATTGATAAGTGCCAGACCCTGGCACCTAGGATACATACCCCATGTTTTCTAATGAGTGTCTCATGTGAGACATGGAGATAATGAATTATATTGTATATGTTGGGATTTGCTAGTATGCTCTCAGTATTTACCAGGGAAAGTATCAATTATGAGACAGAGGATTCTTGCTATATATTGTTATCTAGCATATTATGGCAAAATAGTGCATTCTGTGAGATCTGCTATATCATAGCACTGATAAAGGACCAATAGGTGTCCACACATCCCTGTGCTTGCTCTCTAT
The DNA here is from genome assembly GCA_018402905.1 of Glandirana rugosa. NCBI lineage: Eukaryota > Metazoa > Chordata > Amphibia > Anura > Ranidae > Glandirana > Glandirana rugosa. The sequence goes on from BLSH010375649.1 coordinate 1,010,852, forward strand.
AGACTGTGCATGAATTTCCCTTCCACCTATGCAAGCTTTGCCAGGTCCCAGTGAAAATAGCAGCTTGCTCTCTGCTGCCCCCACCGGTCAGTTTTGTGTACTGCATCCCTTTATTACCTTGAACGATAATTAGCAGGCAGGATTGTTCGGTCTCGGTAACAATAGGCAGACCGATCATCCAGCAGACGGTGATTGGGAATAGTTTCAGCCATTCTAGCATGGTGTGCAAGCCAGAACAGAATGATTATTTCTGAGAAATGCGGGTTTATAGCCTGGGGGTGGTAATAAGGTGTGCCTGGGGGGTAATTGCACGTCTACAGCCTGCACATGACACCAATACACCGGGATCAGGAGGAGGGTGAGGCTCGTTGTCACCCTGCAAGCACAATCGTGGGGACAGAAAATTCCATTTTGCAGACAGCAGCCATTTTGTAGAGGAGGAATGAATGGCATGACGATGGTGTATGGAGCACAATGCATACTCCATGCGGCCAGCCTTATACTGCAATCACTGCACCCCCTACATCAGCAGCCCGCTACTGTCTATGTGGGTGGCAAACCCATGCTTGCTTGGAGCTTGCAATCATAGCGGAGCTCAATGGCAGCACCCCTAGACCATACATAGAACTGGCAGTGCCAGGGCATGTGACCAGCACTGGCCATCCCAGCGGTGGTCACTGCAGCAGGCTTTGTGTCCGCAGTGTAGAGGTTAACCCGAAATTGTGCCCAGGGCACAGGGGGTGGGTGAGGGGGCATTAACCCTGTCAGTGCTGGCCATGAGAGTGTGGTGCCATGTATACCCCCATCCGATCAGCAGACTGATCCACCTGATCGGGCTGTCACCCATAGACAGGCAGTCCATGCACCTTACCGACCTCATCCACACAAGCTGCAGCTAGGGGAATCATATATATATACATATATATATATGTGGAAAGGAGAGAGAGAGAGGAGAGAGAGAGAAGAGAGAGAGAGAGGAGTAGAGAGAGAGAGAGAGAGAGAGAGAGAGAGAAAG
>BLSH010375649.1:1017721-1030528 GCA_018402905.1 Glandirana rugosa
AAGAAAGAAAGAAAGAAAGAAAGAAAGAAAAGGAATGGGGACAGAAAGAAAAGGAGGGAAAATAGAAAGTGAGAAAGGTGAGAGAAAGAAGAAGAGACAGAAAGAACAAGAGGAAATTACTGTGGAATGAGAATATGTCAAAGACAGAGATGTGTGAACGAGGAGGAAAGTGAAGGACTAGAAGGACTGGAAAGAGGGTGAAGCTGCTAATAATAAGTAGTGAAGAGCAAACTCTTTTACAAATCAGCACATTGTGACTTTTTTCTTTTTATTAATCTGAATAGCCATACAGTCAGTTATTTTTGCTAACTTAGCAAATCTTTTTTCACTTCTGATCAGAATAAAAAGAATTTAAAACACGGATCTGTTGGGTGCTAACCTGTCTGTGTGAGCACTGGGGATGGCAATGATCATTTTTAATGAGCAAATTGATTTGCAAATCAAGGAGAGTGGACAGATTGCAAAACCTTGGTCTGCCTGAAAATATAAATGAACATTTGTCCAATATGCAAAAAAAAAAAAAAAATCAATCAAATTTATTACTGAACTGTGTGATTCTCTACAGATCACACATATCTGCATGCAATTATTAAGGTAATTAATTATTAAGGTAATTATTAAGGTGAATCAAAAACTGGAGGAGAGGTAATAAATAGTGTGATAAAAGAAAGAGAGAGAGAGAAAGACAAAAGTGAGGGAAGGGAACATGAGAAAGAAGCTGGTAGAATAAAAGAGAGGAAAGCAAGGGAGAGATTTGTATGAAAGGGAGAGGAAAAAGGGAAGGAGAGAGCTGTGAGATGAGGGGAAAAAAGAGAGAGGGGTTCTCTCTAATATTAGGGGAATAACCTTCACAGATTTACACAACTTTTCTTTTATGAGATATATTCATAACTATAACTTGATAGTAACCGTTTGTTTATAGTACCAATTAAGCACATAAATATCATGATATCAATGAACAATCTTTTGTAATGTTTGCTCTGAATCTTGCAAGGGCATCTCAAACTCTCCTTGTTGGCATAATATTAAACACCAGACTAGAGACCATTCACCTTGCATTATTATTTAATCTTTACAAAATTATATATAGATAGATAGATAGATAGATAGATAGATAGATAGATAGATAGATAGATAGATAGATAGATACTATATCTATCTATCGATCGATCTATCTATCTATCTATCTATCTATCTATCTATCTATCTATCTATCTATCTATCTATCTATCTATCTATCTATCTATCTCTCTCTATATATATGTATATATATATATATATATATATATATATATATATATATACATATATATATATATATATGTGTGTGTACATATACTATATCACATATTTATTTGCATGCTTAAAGCTTAAGAAGCTGCATATTCAGTCAGGTGCTGTGAAAGGACATAGGTTAGGTTTACACTACTGTGGCAGCGATTAGATCCAATTTTTAGAGCCACTGTAGTGCCACTTGGCTGTGTTTTTGCTGTGATTTTGATGCATTTTATTTATGCAATTTCCATGCATAAAAAATGTGTCAAATTGTATGTAGATGCATTTTAATGCTTTTCCATTGAAGTCTATGGTGCCCAAATCACACTGAAATCGCATTAAAGTGGTACAGGACTCCTTTCCAAAATCACACCATGCTGTGCTACATTGATGTGAATGGGCACCATTGAAAACAATGTGGTTTCCATTGTCATGTGATTCTGTGTGACTCACATAGGTACATACTTGGGGGGACACCCTAATAATGTATTACATTAGAGATGGCGTAGCTATAAGAGATGGGGGCCTGTGAAGTAGGAGTGGGCTAAGCACTCTATAGCCATATAGTGCGGCCGACTCCCCATATTTTGGTTGAAGATGTCCAGGTACTTTTAAATAGCCTTGCAGGTTTTAATGTCATTATTGCACGTGTGTGCGCTGTAATATGCAATTCTGTGTGACTCAAATCGCATCTGAAATCTCACTAGTGTGAACTAGGTCTTAAAAAATTAGGGTTTAACCAGTTGCCGACTGCCTGCCATGAATTGACGGCAGAAACATGGCTTTCCTGCGGAAACCGACGTCATTGCGTCTGCAGGAGTGAGTATTGTGGGCGCACGCCGCCAGAGGCATGCTCGTGCACGCTCACGCGGTAGCGGGGGAGCCAATCAGCGGGTGGGGCGGACTCGATGTCCATGATTGCTCTCCGGCAGTGATAGAACAGATATCTGTGTATGTAAACAAGCCCGGTTCTGACAGGGGAGAGGAGAGTGATCATATATGTTCTCAGTATATTGGAGTAGCAAACTCTCTCCTCCCCCAGTCATCCCAACCCCCACACAGTTAGAAACACCTAGCAGGGAACACAGTTAACCCCTTGATCGCCCCTAGTGTTAACACCTTCCCTGCCAATGACATTTATACAGTAATCAGTGGCTATTTATAGCACCGATCGCTGTATAAATGTCATTGGTCCCAAAAAAGTGTCAAAAGTGTCCGTCATGTCCGCTGCAATATTTCAGCCCCGCTAAAAATTGCAGATCGAGGCCATTACTAGTAAAAAAAAAAAAAAAAAAAATGTCATAAATCAATTCTTATGGTTTGTAGACGCTATAACTTTTGCGCAAACCAATCAATATACGCTTATTGCGATTTTTTTAAACAAAAATCTGAGGAGTAATACATATCAGCCTAAACTGATGAATACATTTTTTCTATATTTTTTTTTTTTGGGTATGTATTATAGCAAAAAGTAACAAATATTTTTTTTTTCAAAATTGTCGCTCTTTGTTTGTTTATAGCGCAAGAAATAAAAATTGCAGAAGTGATCAAATACCACCGAAAGAAAGCTCTATTTTTGGGAAAAAAAGGACGGCAATTTCGTTTGTGTACAACGTCGCACGACCGCGCAATTGTCAGTTACAGCCTTCCGGGGCTGAAGTGGTTAATATCACTTCTGTTAACTGGAAGCTATCTTTTATTGCTGCCATGTGGATGCAAGGCAAGCTAAAGAAGACTGCTGTTTCCAAAGGCTTGGGCTAGCCTGTTGCTCATATCTGAAATCTTTTTCCGAATTAAGCAACAAACCAAAACCTGCAAGTTTAAAAAAAAAATAATATAAGCCCCGGGTTCACACTTGTGTGATCTCAGAGACCGCATGTGATTTGCACTCGCACTGCTGGTGCCGATCGCATGCGATCTCTGAGCAGTGCAAGTTCAGCCATACAGTTGTATGGCTGAACTCGAATTAGATTCGCACAAAAAAAGTGCAGGGACCTTTTTTTTCCCTCAGTGGAATCGCATTGCATGGATTTCACCCATGCGATCCGATTCATGTGCGAGTTCACAGTTCGCCCTGCGATCTGTGATCAAAACTGGGGGTGCCATTAACTTTGTAATGATATCTGTAGCAGTTCGCTGAAGGCAGTGTGAACTGCCTGCGGGAAGAATGCGGTGCGGGAACCTACTCTGTAATCGTGCCAATTCCCGCATCACACTTGTGTGAACTAGGGCTGAAAGTTTAAACAAAAAAATGGAATGTTAAATACAGGAATGTTAAAGGACAAGTACAGCCAAAGCCTGTTTGGCTGTACTTCTCCTGTGCATTACAGGAATGCAGTTAATTTTGCACTCCTGTGACCCACTTTCAGCAGACAGCGGGCTGCAGCCTGCTGTTGGCTGACATCACAGAGCTGGTCCAGGCTTGGCAAATTCACGACAATAAAGTCGGGATCTGCCCACATGCTTGAGGCAGCCATTCCCTCCCTCTCCACAGCCCAGCGCTCCAGTGTGCAGGGGCAGAGCAGACAGCGGTGACTGACAGTCACCAGCCCTCTGCTCAGGGAGCCCTGAGAACCGAGCGATCTGCAGTGTTTGATTGCTCGGTTCTCAGTCTTAGAGCTGGCAGGGGACAGATGCAGGATTGGGCTGATGCCGCATCCACCTAGGTAAGTATGATTCTGAAACAAAACAAAAACCCATACTTCTCTTTTAAATACAGAATAATATGAAAGTTAAAACAAGAAAATGGAATGTTAAATACAGGATTTATTGTGGGGAAAAAACACTTCTAAAATTGGCAAATGTCATGTACGGTAGGTATAAAGAAGAGGTTATAAAACAAGATTAGGTATCATTCTAGCACATTATATTCATTCCCCTCTAAAGCCAACCATAGATATGACAGCTGCTTGTTTTCAACCAGACTGAGTGATAATCTGATGTTGCTGTCTGCCAAGACTTGCCTCCACCTCCTCTCTCCATTTAGCTAAACATGTACTGTATATTTAAATTGAGCACTTGGGCTGGGTGAATCTGCCTGGGTTCGATTCGCGGTAGGTTTGCTGAAGCCTGTTTGAAATTCCCGAAACCTGAACTTAAAGGATAACTCCACAATTGTAAAAGAAAAAAAAAAAAAAAAAAGCAAATAGAAAACAAATAACATCACACATACAACCCACACAATTGTAATTGTACATATTGTAATTTAGGTGTCCATTTATGAAACTGTGACCATCCTCCTTGGGATCACGGCTGATCAGAGTTCTTTTTCAGTTTATGAAGCTGAGATAACGTTCTCCGCCGATTATCTCTGCACATGGAGAACTATGATTGACTGACACAGAAACGGGCAGTTTATGAAGCTGCGATCTCCGCACTTCACTGGCGATCTCGGTCAGAATTCACCCTCCCCGATTCACCAGCTCAGAGGTGGTGAACCGGGGGAGTGAAGAGGGAATCCCGGGGAAGGAGGAAGATTACTGACTTCCTCCTGCCTCGTTCAGACCCCCCAACACATTAGCCATGTCCCCCTGCTCAGGGCCGGCTCTACCAGTAGGCGAAGTAGGCGGCCGCCTAGGGCGCACTGCCGCCTAGGGGCGCACTGCCGCCTAGGGGTGCCTGGCCACTGTTGATCTGTCACTGGCTGCTCTGCATTGATTCATGTAAAAACTGACGCTGTCTGACTGAGATAATGAGAAGATTGTATTATCACATGCCATTTGCAAATGTATATAGAAATAGTGACTGATCTGCCAAATACCCCCCTCCGCCCCCACCCCCACCCCCATGAGGCTGTATTTGATGGGCACAGGTGAAGCTGTATTTGATGGGCACAGGTGAAGCTGTATTTGATGGGCACAGGTGAAGCTGTATTTGATGGGCGCTGATCAGGCTGGGCAGGGCAGAAGGGGTGGAATCAGGGGTGAAGTCAAGGGGGGCGGCAAAATGAGGTTTTGCCTAGGGTGCCAAAAATCTTTGCACCAGCCCTGCCCCTGCTCTGTATATGTGTAGATATGTACATACATGTATATGATGTGTGTATATATATATATACGTATATATAATGTATGTGTGTATATGTGCATATATAATGTGTGTATGTGCTTATATACACATATATAGTGTAGGGGGACTAATTATTTTATTAATGATTTGGGCGGTCTCCTCTGAGAATGTCTGTTACTGAGCAGTGATAATTTATCACTGCTTAATAAACCGACATCTCTGAGTTTCTGTGAATTACTGGTACCGTAATCATGTTAGATCTCATGAGAGAGTATCAGGGGGCGTTCTCTGCTGTTTGAACCGTTTGTAGATCGCTTCACTTCGCTAGAGGTGAAGTAATCTACACGGCTTCAAAAACTGGCACACAGAGGAGAACAATCTCCACTGTGAATGCCGGAGAACGAAGCAGTGGATTTTTTCCACTGCTTCATAAACGGACACCTTAATGTTTAAGAAATTACCTTTACATTTCAGTCTGCAGTAGCTGTATTTTTTTTTGTAAAATTCAATGGAACATGGCAACGTAGAGTTGGGGTACAGAATATCCTCAGAAATGTCATTTCCTGCTTGTGTGATTGGCTGAAAGGGGTTGATTTACCAAAGGCAAATAGATTGTGCATTCTGCAAATGCAGTTGCTCCAGAGTTTAGTAAATGAGGCAAATCTTCACTTTGTAAAGAACAAAGAATTACATGCAAGGAAAGAAAAAAACAAACATCATTTTTGCTTGAACATGATTGGATGATGGAAGGCATCAGAGCTTCTGCTCATTTACTAAGCTTGGAGTAATTGCACTTGCATAATGCACAGTCTGTTTTCCTTTAGTAAATCAACCACTAAGAGTGCTCCCAGTGGTTATAAAGAATGATATGGTGAAACAAACAGCTATTTCGTCGGAACAGAAGAATGTAGGAATCTGCAAAAAAATGTTTTTGCAATGTACATTGATCACACAGAGGGGATTCTTTTTTTTTTTTTAACATAAATGGAGTTACACTTTATCAATGAATCCCACTGAAGTGTTGGGGGGGCGGTGGCAAATCGGGATACAACATTTTGGCCATATTCAAGACTATTAGGCATTCCATTATGGGTCCTTTTATTGCATTTTCAAGGATGACGTGGAAAAACACTTTTGTAGGACACACCTTATTCTGGCATCACCTATTTAGGATGATTACACAGCCTTTATGTTATACAGCACCCCCATTTATATTACACACCTAATTTATATTATACAGCCCCCGTTTACATTACTCCCCTGCACTCCCCAGGAGACCCCCTGCCTCTCCCGGGACAACCCTGCCTGTGCACTCTAAAGCTAAAACAAATCACTTTCAGTCCCTCTGTTTCATGCATTCCTTCCTACAGTGTGTAAGGGTTAATGTAAACTGAAGCCTCTACCTCACTATCTCTGATCTGTCAGGGCCAAAGTACACACTGTAGGAAGGAATGCATGAAACAGAGGGACTGACAGTGATTTGTTTTAACTTTAGGGTGCACGGGCAGGGCTGTCCCGGGAGAGGCAGGCGGAGCCGGGATGACATCATCCATGCAATCTATGCGGCACGTTCTCCAAATCAATGATGAATCGCGCAAGGCTGCATCGAGATGCATCAATTTAACAATTATTTTCCACACCCCCTACTACACACAGAAGAATTTTTATCTTAATGCATAGAATGCATTAAGAGAAAAAACCTTCTGCCTTTACAACTCCTTTAAAAATAAGTATTTTCTAAGTAGATTTGGCTGCTGCACCTATTTTATTTTTTATCAAGCAGTAATAGGCCTAAATTGAATGGTGGAAGTACCAGCCACAACAGATGTAAAATCAATATTAAAGTGTACTCTTAATGAAACAATGCTAAAGCCCTCACCGACATACAAATTAGACAATGACAAAACATTTTAAAAGTAGCAAGCTTCTTTTTTCACTGTATCACACTGTATTCTTAAAAGTTTAACAAAATATCAAAACAGAGTGCACAAAAATACAGCAAAACCACAACCCAACTTTCCCCGAAACTACTCCCATCTCCTCACACCCATTTATTATTATTCACAAAATATAGACTTCAGGTATAGGTTTGGTAGTAATAGGCTAGCATCAGTACAGTATGTTAGCACTTAAATAGAGAGCAAGTAGAAACAGAGAAGGCAGAGTGAGAGACAATAGTCACAAATAGTGTTCAGTGTCTGGACAGTATGTAAACAGCTTGGTTAGGCCCCAATATAAGAAGAAAAGACAAGGCATATTTTGTCTTCAAATAGAAATTAGTGTGGTAATAACCACAAACATTGTACAATGGATGGACAGCATGTAAGCAACTTGGCAAAGCCGCAACGTGTAAGGGAGGGAAGAGGCAGGTTTTATCTACAAAAAAAACATTGGAGTGTTTTATTTGAGAAATGATAGCCACATATATTGTACAGTGGCTGGACAGTATGTATGTAATACAGGACGGGGAGATGAGACAGGTTTTATCTTGAAATAAAAATTAGAGTGTATTATTAGTCAACAGGCAAATACTATGAGTATTTTTAAGTGTCAAAATACTGTAAAAGGCCAGAGACTTTGAGGCACAATGCAGGTTTCCCCCTGCAGCAAACAATAGAGATTTGGCAGCTGGGGTCCAGCTGCTGAAACAGTATTTGAAACATATTTTTTTTCAGTTCAAAATTTGCTACATTTGTAAGTGTGCAAATGTGTATTTTTTTACTCTGGACCATTATCAGTACAGAAAATATTTAGAAAACCAGTGTATATTCCCTTTAACCACGTAAGGACCGCCCTACGCACATATACTGCAGCAGGGCAGCCCTTTAGCGCAAAATCACGTACCTGTACGTGATTGCTTACATCGGCTCTGGACACAGCGGGAGCCAATCAGTGGGTCCAGCGGCCGTGATGGCTACCTGCGATCAGTCTCTAGAGGGACAGACCAGTGGTCCGCCTATGTAAACAAGATAGACTGTCTTTCTGTCAGTGAGGAAGAGAGAGATCTGTGATTCCTGCTAATCAGGAACACAGATGTGTCTCTTCCTCGAGTCAGTCCATCCCCCACACAGTAATAAAGCACGCCCAGGGAATACAGTTAACCCTTTGATTGCCCCCTGATGTTAATCCCTTCCCTACCAGTGTGATTTATACAGTGACAGTTCATTTTTTTTAGCACTGATCACTGTATTGGTGTCACTGGTCCCCAAAAAGTGTCACTTAGCTTCAGATTTGTCCACCGTAATGTCGCAGTCCCACTAAAAATTTCTGATCCTCACCATTAGTAGTAAAAACAATAAAAAGTCCATAAATCTATCCCATAGTTTGTAGATGCTATAACCTTTGCACAAGCCAATAAATATATACGCTTTTTGGGATATTTTTTAACAAAAATATGTAGAAAAATACATATTGGCCTAAATTGATGAAGAAATTAGATTTTTTCTTTTTTTTTATTGTATATGTTTTATAGCAGAAAGTAAAAAATATTATTTTCTTTTCAAAATTGACGCACTTTTTTTGTTTATAGCACAAAAAATAAATACCACAAAAAGAAAGCTCTATTTGTAGGAAAAAAGGACATCAATTTTATTTGGGTACAGTGTTTCATGACCGTGCAGTTGTTCCATATAAGGCAGTGCCGTATTGCAAACATGACCTGGTCAGGAAGGATCAGGCAAGTACGCATGACAATTTGTTGGTTTGGTGTCAGAGTCAGAGATTAGGCAGTGGTTTATGTTTTAGGGTTAACATTAATTAAGGTTTTAAAGCGGTTTTAAAAGCCAAAACATTTTATACCTTAATGCATTCCCTGCATTAAGTAAAACAATATTTCAGTATATGTATTGTCCCCTCACTCCTCTTATACTTACCTGAGCCAGATCTCAATCCAGCATTGTGCCCATCTACAGCAGCTCTCTCCTGAGTGTGAGCCTCGCTGTCTGTGTCTATAGATACAGGCAGCGTGGCTTGGGATCGAGGTGCAGGTGTGCCACCATAGGAAGCGCCTTCGCAGTCACTCTGTACAATACCATTGCATAAAGCCAGTAAGTATAACATGTATGTTATTTTAAAATGTAAAAAAAAACACTTTACAGAAATACTACAGAGTGAGGGGGATTAACCACTTCAGGCCTGGAAGGATTTGTCCCCTTCCTGACCAGGCCACTTTTTACGATACGGCACTGCGTCGTTTTAATTGACAATTGCGCAATCGTGCGATGTTGTACCCAAACAAAATTGACGTCATTTTTTTCCCACAAATAGAGCTTTCTTTTGGTGGTATTTGACCACCTCTGCAGTTTTTATTTTTTGCGCTATAAACAAAAAAAGACAGACAATTTTGAAAAAAAAAAAAAAAAAAAATACATATCCAAAAAAACCCCAAATTATTCATCAGTTTAGGGCGATATATATTCTTCTACATATTTTTGGTAAAAAAAAATCAAAATAAGCGTATATTGATTGGTTTGCGGAAAAGTTACTGCGTTTACAAACTATGGGATGGATTTAGGGACTTTTTTTTTTATTGTTTTTACTGGTAATGGAGGCGATCTGCGATTTTTAGCTGGACTGCAACATTGCGGCGGACAAATCTGAACCCACTTTTTGGTAACCATTGACATTATTACATTGATCAGTGCTGATTTAAAAATGCAGTGATCAATTTATAAATGACACGGACAGGGAAGGGGTTAACACTAGGGGGCGATCAAGGGATTAACTGTGTTCCCTGGGTGTGTTCTACCTGTAGGGGGGGATGGGTTGCCAGGGACATGACAGAGATCGCTGTTCCCGATGACTGGGAACAGAAGATCGCTGACATGTCATCTGTCAGAACGGGGATCAGCCTTGTTTACTTAGGCAGATCCCCGTTCTGCCTCTGTACAAGACGATTGCGGGTCACCGATGGACATCGAGTCCGCCGGACCTGCGGCAACAGGAGGGTCGACCTGGCGCCGTATAACGACGGCGGCTGGTCGACAGGTGGTTAAAGTGTATTATTATGTTATTTTCCACATTAAATTGTTCCCAGCTGACTCTGAACAATCTCAACAAGACTGAAAACTTACTTTGTGAAGATCCCCACGCATATACTTCCTTGAATTCTGTGACACGTAGTCACCATGCTCTGTGAGTAGGCACTGCTGTGCCACATATTTCACAGAGCCTGCCTTCTGAACTACAGAGGAGCTGAGAGGAGAATTTTCAGGAGGTGGAGTCAGTACAGGAATCACTGCTTGCAGGCAGCAAGGGACCTTGGGATATGTAGTCCTTGGAAATTGAAAGTAAACCAAAGGAATGAGCAGAGGAGCAGTTGCAAGGTATGCAGGAAGTTGTGGAAAGAGAGGGCCAGCAGACAGGAAACACTCACAACATGTAGAATGGATTCCTCCATCCACATTAGTTACTCTCTGCTGTCAAAAATCACTGATCAGCAGCTGCAGCCGCTACTTTCCTATGGAACAGAAGATGATCTTACAATCCCTTTCTGTCGTACAGGGACAGTAACACATGGATCGAAATGTGGGTGGTCTCTGCTAAAATGGGTGAATTTCAGCCCATCTATGGCCAGCTTTAGTGTATTTTTGCCCAGATACCATTTTTAAAAAAAAAAATCCTTTAGATGGAAACAGGGTCACACTTTAACAGTATAGGTAAGTATTAATCCACAATTTTTATTTTTTAAATAGAATAATGTATTTGTTTAACCACTTGCTTACTGGGCACTTAAACCCCTCCTGCCCAGACCAATTTTCGGCTTTCAGCGATGTCGCATTTTGAATCACAATTGCGCGGACCATTTCTGATCGCCGTTATAAAAAAAAACAATATTTCTTACTTTTTGCTATAATACATATCCAAAAAAAAAAAAAAAAATGATTCATTGGGTTTGGCCGATATATATTCTTCTACATATTTTTGGTAAAAAAAAATCGCAATCAGCGTATATTGATTGGTTTGCGCAAACAAACTATGGGAATTGATTAATGGCGGTTTTATTATGTTTATTTTTTTACTAGTAATGGCGGCGATCTGTGATTTTTATGAGGAGAGCGATATTGCAGCGGACATGTCGGACATTTTTGACACTTTTTTGGGACCAATGACACTTATACAGCGATCAGAAGTTTAAATATCCACTGATTACTGTATAAATGTCATTGGCAGTGAAGGGGTTAACACTAAGGGGGCAGTGAAGGGGTTAACTGTGTTCCCTCATTGTGTTCTAACTGTGTGGGGGATAGGCTGCCATTGACATAACAGATCTCACTGATCCCGATCACAGGGATCAGTAGATCTGTCATGCCCCCCTTTACATCGGCGGTTCCCTGTTCTGCAGCTCTGACAGGCGATCGTGGGTCACGAGCGGACATCGGGTCTGCCCGACCCGCGGGCACACCGCCGCCTGTGATTGCGCGCCGGGAGTGTGCACAGGGGACGACGTCCATGGACGTCGTCCCGGAAATTCAGATCCGCGCTGGAGCCATACTTCGGCAATAGCGCGGATCTGAAGGGGTTAAAGAGGAAGTAAACCCAGATTGTGTTTACTTCCTCTACAGTCCCCTGTAAAGTAGAAGCATAATGGGCTACTATGCATCGCATTGTAGCCCATTATGTGCAACTTACCTGCAAATGAAGCCAGTGACGTCCAGCGCTGTTCTCTGTGCTGGCAGCGTCCATCTTCAGCTCCTCTTCCTTCCGGGGCCGCGACTCTGGCGACTGGCCGGAGTCGCGTGGCGTCACTTCCACGAATGCGCGCGGCTGCCGCCACTCACGGCGCGATCTCAGTGAAGAAACGGCACAGAGGCCATTTCTTCACTTCACATGTGCCGAATGATGTCGGCACATCCATAACACTGCATATCTCCTAAACCGTGCAGGTTTAGGAGATATGCAGGGCACCTACAGGTAAGCCTTATCATAGGCTTACCTGTAGGTTAAAGTGGTTGTCACGAGTTGACAACCACTTTAACAAAAGCTAAATACTGATCAAGAAAATGAGCATGCAATGCTAATAATTCAATTTAATATAAATGATTACATACTTTTTCATTTCTAAACAAGTAAGCTTGGTTATCATGACTAGTGTTGAGCGAACCCGGACTGTAACGTTCGGGTCCGTACCGAACTTTCGGGTGTCCGTGGCACGGACCCGGACCCGGACATTTCAAAAATCGTTCGGGTTCGGTCCGGGGTTCTGCTATTTTACTCCACGTGTTGAGAAGCTGCAGGGCAGCCAATCAACAAGCGTTTCACTGGTTTGCCCTTAGAAGCCATCACAACCATGCCTACTAATGGCATGGCTGTGATTGGCCGGTGCATCATGTGACCCAGCCTCTTTATAAGCTGGAGTCACAGTGCTGCAGTCACATGCTCCTTGGGTTAGTATAGGGAAAGGTAGCTGACGGCGTGAGGGACAGATTTTAGCCATTTTAAGACCTGATCCTGCATCCTGAGATAGATTACTTTACTACTGCTGTCTGTGCTGTTGCTCTGAGGACAGATAGCAGAAATTAGAGATTT
>BLSH010375649.1:1038499-1053920 GCA_018402905.1 Glandirana rugosa
TCTTTAATGTGAAACGATGTTACATTTCATCACTCACATGTCGAACATATTGTCACATTTAAACGAAAGGGGAGTTTTATTTAGTTGTGTGTCGGTAATTACAGATTTGGTGACGGTTGTTTTCACTCATGTGGGGATTCACTTTTACAGGTTTAACCCGGGTTTCACAGTTATAAAACACACCGGTGGTAATAAAAGGTCATGACGGAATTGGGAGAGCCCGTACCTCAAGTGGTCTCGAAGTGTCCAACGGTGACCTCAGGAGAAGGTGGGGAGAGACCTAAACCCTATTGAGCATCTGTGGGGCATCCTCAAATGGAAGGAGGAGGAGTGCAAGGTCTCTAACATCCACCAGCTCCGTGATGCCATCATGGAGGGGTGGAAGAGGACTCCAGTGGCAACCTGTGAAGCTCTGGTGAACTCCATGCCCGAGAGGGTTAAGGCAGTACTGGAAAATAATGGTGGCCACACAAAATATTGACACTTTGGGCCCAATTTGGACATTTTCACTTAGGGGTGTACTCACTTTTGTTGGCAGTGGTTTAGACATTAATGGCTGTGTGTTGATTTATTTTGAGGGGAAAGCAAATTTACACTGTTATACAAGCTGTACACTCACTACTTTACATTGTAGCAAAGTGTAATTTCTTCATTGTTGTTACATGAAAAGATATAAAAAAAGTTTACAAAAATGTGAGGGGTGTACACACTTTTGTGAGATACTGTATACATAATATATATATATATATATATATATATATATATATATATATATAAACATTTTAAACCATGGATGGCGTCAGTAGGGCAGGGGATAGTGGATAGTGTCAGTAGAGCAGTGGACATGTCAGTAGGACAGAGGATGGTGTCAGTCAGTAGAACAGTGGACGGTGTCAGGGGCATAGTGGACTTTGGGGAAATCTGCAGAGAGTGCCCAGGCACATCTGGCGCACCCCCTGCACACAACTATGGCAAGTGAACAAGGACTTGTCTTAAAGTGTTTTGAATGTCTGTTCAGAATACAGAAATACTTTAGTTCTGCAAAGTCAGGGTACATTTAGCTTTAAATGGCTTCAGCCTTAAAGTGCTTGTCAAGTCATGACAACCACTTTAAACTACAGGTAAGCCTACAATAAGGCTTACCTGTAGGTCCAGGAAATATCTCCTAAACCTGTACGGTTTAGGTGATATCCCCTGTATCTGCATGTGCCAACATCATCGGCACATGCGCACTGAAGAATCGGCACCCAGGGTAGCCCATGGTGCCTTTTCTTCTGTACTCTTGCTGTAAATGACGGCTCCCATGCGCAAGAGCGACGTCAGCGCGGCTCCGCCAATCACATTGCTGGAGCCCGCGCTGTTATTGAACGGAGCCGCAGACCCAGAAAAACTATGTCGCCGGTCACAGCGGTGTGCCGAGACAGCTGCAACAGCTTTGTGCCAAGGTGGGTGTTTCATAATGAGCTAGTATGCGCTGCATACTAGCTCATTATGCCTTTGCTTTGCAGGATTTTTTTTATGGGGGGGGTGGGGGCCGGACTTTACAACCACTTTAACTGGCCAGACTGGACATTTTAAAGGCAGACTAACAGGTCAGGGTCAGAATTCTAGCTGATAGACAGGTGTTCAAATACTTATTTGCAGCTGTATCATACAAATAAATAGTTTAAAAATCATAAATTGTGATTTCTGGATTTTTTTTTCAGATTATGTCTCTCACAGTGGACATGCACCTACGATGACAATTTCAGACCCCTCCATGACTTCTAAGTGGGAGAACTTGCAAAATAGCAGGGTGTTCAAATACTTATTTTCCTCACTGTATATATATAAGATCAAGTTAAGTCATGTAAAGTGTTTGAAACGTTGGCTCTGCCTGGTCTGAAGTTACTCAAGTAGTGTAATGCAAATAATCCAATGTGAAGAAATCTCACCAGCACAGCAATGATTCCTCAACCGGGTCCAAAGCTTTATTAAGTGGTCACATAGAACATACAAAGTCAACGTTTCGGAGACACTTTTGCCTGACGAAGGGGCCCTGCGTGGCTCCCAAATGTTGCCCTTCTATGTACCATGTGATGACGTAATAAAGCTTTGGACCCGTTTGAGGAATCCTTGGTGTGCTCGTGACATTTTTTCACATTGATTGTCTACAGTTCCCAGCCTGGGATCACTGCAGCACCCACTAATACTGAACAGCCATCTTCAGGAATGTGTGTGTTGGGAATATTGCAACTGAGACATATAGTCTACAGCTCGGGGTCACTAAACACATTGAGGTATGATAATAATGGTACAAGAGTTCATACAGTGTGAAGATACAAGTGGATACTAAGGGTAATGAAGGTTTCCCTAGTGGTCTGTCATAAGTGTGTACATATGGCGGGTGAGACAGAAGCGAGAGTGATGTTGCAGGCACTCCTTCAACTGTCTCCTATAATAACTAGAGCAGATCTGTATGGACAGGTGCCCTCAACCTGTGCACGGGTACAGAAGAGAAAGTGTTAACTAAAGTGTACGCATGGAGTCCAAGCTAGGTGCACAGTGGGACCCCATACCCTTACTGAGAGTGAGGTAGTGGTGGAGGGGACAAGGGCTTTGCGTTTCCCTCCTAAATGCACAAGTGACCATGGTGATGTGCAGAAACATTGTGAGAGCTTTTTAGAGATCAGTCAATTGTTGTAAAGGTGCCCCATGTCTAAGACGGTGACCCTATCCAAAATGTCTAGCATAGCTCAGAAGAACCCACCCCGGGGTAGACCTATCACATGACCCTCACTTGGTGCCCAACAAGGAAGGGAATATGGAGGACTTGATGACCACCCCATCACCCTACCCTTACATACTCTCACCTCTTGTCCCAGTGGCCGCATTCATAGTGAGGATACTGTATATTTCTTCAACACAATCACTCAATCCAAAGTGTAAAAAAGATGTAAATTTTAAATTCAATAACCTTATTGTTGTTCGTATGAGATAAACACCAGCAGCCCTATTCAATAATGGTTTCAATCTGCTGGTGTGGGAGTATTTCCTGGATAACATTACTTGCAAACCAACTAACATTTCCAGTTTTTTTTTAAAAGATGTAAGTCTCCGGCCTGATATCTTTTCATCCTCCTCAATGTCTAAAGCAGCCTTTCTGAACCTTTTTGTCCCAGATGTACCCTTGACAAAATGTTCAGGTCTTAGAGAACCCCTGCTAAAATTAATTCATCAGGGGTCAATGGAAAGGAGGTCCTCTTACATTGGTGGTCAGTGGAAAGAAAGTGGAAAGGTGATCAGACTGACATCTCTGCACAGCAAAGAAAAAAAAAATCATTGGTGTCTTGTCCCAAGCTCTGTCCAGTGGCAATGAAACCAAAAATTGTACCATCAGATGGGAGGCCAATAAGCCACAGCTCAAGGAAACCCTAGCTACCTCTGGATGAACCCTGGTTGATAATGGCTGGTGTAAAGGAAGTATTATTTAGTGTTTGTTGTGGCCAAATTACAGCAACATAGAAGCAGGAGAAAAGCTTTCAGCTGCTTACTTGGAGAACATAGCTAAAAAAATACCCATAACCATGTATCCTAACTTTCTAAGATAAAGAGGGACACCTTTTGGTACAATGTAGACAAAGTATACACCCCTGCCATGTCCCCAGTCACATAACCATGAAGAACTAATACATGAAAATCAAAGAAAAAAGGGCTTTTTTCAGTATACTTTTTTTTTAAAACAGGGGTTTAGTCTGCACACATTTGCAAATACGTGCATCAACTACAGGCCCCGTCAAGGCACCCCATTTTTTGTAGTCCCTAACTCTAACGTCTAAGAGACTCCACAGTGGAAGCACATGCATTTTGATGGATAGGTAGAGGGCAGGTGAGCTGGAGGGAGCCCACCCCTTCTTAAAGGCACAAGGGCACACTGAACACCCAGCACTATGGTAGCAAAGGTGTCAGTGCGTTGCCTAACCATTATATTAAAAATACAAACAACTGGTCAATGCGCCCACCTATAACTGGCCTTTGCAGCAAGGAGTACTGGAAGGGCACTGGATTCCCACCTCAGCAATTACCCAAGTACAAAGGGCTAGGTCAGGACTTGGGTGATTGCACCAAGAGATTGCAGGGCCTGATATGATCATATGGGGTCCTACCCCTTCAGCAGACAGAACTCGCCATTAACATTTTGGGGGGGAATCAAGAAAGTTAATCCTTCACCTCCTGGCTAAAGGCCAAGATTCCCATGACAAAATATTAAACCACTTTAAGTGATGTATAGGCAAAAGATTATGACTAAGCGGGTATAACTCCCGTGAAGCGCGTCAATCGTTTATGCCTTTTTGATGTACTTCCCATGGACTGTTATGTGAGTGACATGTATGCTGTTTTACTTCAATAAATACAATTTCTTCGGAAGTTCCTGTGGTGCTGTCAACCCTTCATTTTTGATTCCATAGGCAAAAGGGGACCTAGGGGCTTGCTGTATCCAGAGAAAGCAGAGAGTGGGAGAATCCATTCTGCAATACACACTGAAACTGATAGACAGAGATATGCTATTGGAAAAGGAATTGAGTAGGACAGACCTGCTGGGGCGATGCGAACGGATGACTGAAAGAACATTGAATGGGCTTCTGTCCAACAAAATCAAAGAAATATTGGCCAAGAACTGTTAGAAGCCGCCATTGTGTGTCAGGGGCAGAGATGTACAGGCTGGAATGCACCTATGTTCACCATAGGTTCCAAAATGATTGATCTGCATGCAAAGAGCTCCACTGGAGGTGACCATCCTGGCTCAGCTCCAGACAGAGTCATCCGTGTTGAAGTGCAGATGGGAATACTCTTGTAAGGGGCAAGGAGGGGATGTCCCCTCATACAGAAGAAGAACACTGCCTCAGAAGCAGAGAAAACAGTTAAAGCCACCATCCCTGTGCAGGGCCTGTTGAGTTGGACCATCTTCAGAGAGACTGTCCCGACCATACCCATTCAAAGCTAATAAATTAGCATGGCCAACTGCCAGGAGTCAAGCAGTGGGGTGGCAAAGGGGAACAACTCCCTATTCAAGAATTAAAGATGTGGAATATTAAACTGAAGAGATAGAAATTCCAAACTTGACAGGTGGAGGATTTAAGAGTAGTAAGTTTTTCCAAAAATGGTGCCACTCACTAGGCACTAAGGAATCACACACTACCATGTACCACCCACAACTGCTGAGAGTCTTAACTTGTGATAAATTAAGGAAATTAACCCATCACATACCCAAATTATTATTATACCATGTTATGTTTGGCCATACTCCTGGGGGGAAGGGTGGCACAGAACTATGGGCCACAGTGCCCACAGAGTAACTTGAACACACTCCAACTGCCTAGGTTCAGGAGTGTCTGTGGTCCAACAGCTCATCAAAGAGTTGTAAGTGGTGGAGCAAGGAAGTTAGATGCATCATAGTTACACTATTAGGGATGGAGGTGCATAACTTTATGTACAAGATCACCATATGTATAGTGAGTTGAATGCATCAGACTTGGACCTTCAACCCGGGGAAATATTGGCAGTCCAACATAAAGGCACACGGTAGAAATTACATTTGCAAACTTTGTGGAAAGAAGTCAATTGAGTTGTTCTACAATAGCCTATTCCAGGTGTGCCAGACTATGATATCCATAGAGAAGGAACCCCAGAAAAATAGAAATGCCTACACAGTAAACTAAACACACCTACTAAAAGCCACATGGACACCCAGATTGATAACCTTCTCAGCTTCCTTCCCTCAAAGAGGCCACACCTGTTGAGGCAGAAGTAGC
Organism: Glandirana rugosa; assembly: GCA_018402905.1. Classification (NCBI taxonomy): domain Eukaryota; kingdom Metazoa; phylum Chordata; class Amphibia; order Anura; family Ranidae; genus Glandirana; species Glandirana rugosa. The sequence continues at coordinate 1,044,292 of BLSH010375649.1, forward strand.
TGGGCATACGATCTGCAGCCAGGTGAGCAGACCTCCACAGTCAGAACCAGCTTGAGGGCAACTAAACTAGAGTCCAATAGTGAGCAGTTTCTCCAAGAGATCCAGCTACTGTGGGTAGCCCCTCTCTCATTGTTGCCAGACTACTCCAGTTCCAGTGTGGAGATGCTTCGTCCTTATATCCCTTTAGTTGTCCACCTGTGTTATCATTGCTATTCTGTGAGGGAACTGCTCAAAAGGATGATCACAAGCAGCTTTGTTCTGTACTGTGTTACTGAAGTAGTGATTCTCAGTTTGACTGTCTTTTGTTATAGAGACTTGTAGAGACTATGCTATGCAATCACATGTTACATTGATTGAGTCCATGTTGGTGCAGCTTTCATTATTCTGCTATGTATGTATGATTTTGCCATCCTGAATCTATTTTGTATTATTACTTCTAATATTGTACCTGTTTAGTAAACTGAAAGCTACAGTTACTTTCTGTCTGATTCATGAGGAAAGATGAAAGGTGCAGCGCTGTCAACAAAAGCAATCCAATCCTAGTGTGCAGTCTGCAGCACAGGTGCCAAGGCCCAGTGTATTTTCTCACTCTATGTACAATGTACAGCAACTTCAAAGACCACTGACGCGTTTCGGCCCGAGCCTTAGTCATAGCCAAAGCAATGACTAAGGCTCAGGCCGAAACGTGTCAAGTGTTGGCTTTTTAATGTAGCCATTAAATTTTTGCATCAAGAACTTTGGTGTTGCCAGCTCTTTTCTCTAATTTCCTTTATGTCCTATCATTCAGCTGATACCCGTGCTTTTAAATTTGTACAGTGACAGTGGAATTTGACTAAGATGAGATTTTGATGAAAAATGATAGGTTCATGCCTTAAAGCCTAAGTTTAGTCAAATTAAATAAAAAATCAGCCCCAGGGAGATTGAAGATATCAAGGAACCCAGGAGCCAGCAGCACAAGAGTCAGATCATGAGAATAATAGTAATACAGTACATGTTCCTTGTGTCGGTTTTTTTTTTTTTTTTTTTAGATTTATTTTGACTGAGCTTTAAGTCACTGTTAACAAAAAAAAAAATAATTTTCATTGAAAAAATCCAGTGTTTTCTTTTCTATAATCCCTGCTCCTCCTTTGTAACACTGCAGAAGATTTACAAAATTACAATTGCTTTTAGGGTAGCTATCAAAACTGAATCAGTGTTTTTTCTGTTGGCGGGCACCCATATTTTGCTATTTTTTATCACTTTTATCTCCAAATAAACCAGCTGTGATAAATATTACTAGTAAAAAAACAGTTTCCCGAGACCAGTCATCATTTTATAGCAAATGTGGTTTAGAGTTGCACATGATCATTCAAATCCTGTCCTAGTAATTATATTTGAACATCTGAATAGCCAAAGCAACCCAATCCCGCAAGCTGGGGTTCAGCAATCAGTCAAGTTTAAACCTTCTTTTTGCTGCCAACTAATTTTTTTTTTTTTTTATGCAACAACATAATAATATGGCATATACAGTATATATTATCTACAGCATTTAACACCATAGGTGGTATAAGACTATTGCCGTCATTTTCACACGGCAAAATAGACTTTGTGTTTTGGAATGATTTGAATCTCTGGCTGTAATGCCCAGAAGGCACTGAGAAAAGTGGAAAATACCCCTAAATCTTCTGCAGGAAAATGATGGTACCTCAATCAAGTTATTAGGACAAACAGATGCTACTTTGAAGGCTGCTGCTCATTATGCAGAAAAATGAAAGTCAACATATTGGACCCAACGGAAACTCTGCATAGGTCCAATCAGCTTAAAAGCTGCAATGATTATGGGATTACAGCATCTCCTCCTACAGTTGCCACTAAAAGAGCATTTGAAATGTACTACGAGCAGTCCTGCTGATCTGGCTGCGTCGTTCTGAATGCAGGTGTAAGGTCACGTGATCCGTGTTGATGACTTGTTTTAATTCATTTATTCTTTGGTGATTTTCTGCTTGTCAGTGAGATGAATAGGTCCCATTATACATAGCAGCAGACAAGATCTTCTTGTTCCACGCAGGCATCTAGAAATTACTGTGTATACGCTAGTATGCATAATAAACTTCTTTCTATAAAAACTGTATAACTTAATTTATAAGATGAAAAGCCACAGACATTGTTGCCAGTTATTGTCTATTTTGCATGGCAAGGATTGGAAGGTGTTGGGATTCCAAAAAAACCCAAGCTGTGATTGCGTGTATACTGCGCCGATTTTCCAGAAAGACAGTAAATGCTATAATCAAATGTTTTCTGCCAAGTGTGTATTTTTAAACAAGATTGAATTCAAGCAGAGCGTAGTATGTTAGGACCAGCAGTATATATATGTTCCTGCAGCAGCATGAGTTAAACGGTACTCCCACGCCAACGTATGGCAAGCGTCTATACAGAATAGAAAGCTGTTTTCCCTCTAGTTCCAAATGGAACCGGCAAAAATATTTATGCCCCCATTCATTGCGGGTGGCTGTATGTCAGGTGTGACAAAGAAGGATGTGTAGTTTAATGGTGAAGGTAATAAAATTAGCGCTAAATCATTTCCATGTGGTTCATTATAGGGGCAGAGTATTTGCTGCAAAAGAAAACTAGGCTCTGTGACAATAAGAACCGACCAGGTGCAAACTTTCATTTTCTACTCCATAAAATGAAATGTTCATTTGGCATGGGCAAACGCCAAGGCTTGCTTACTACCAATAGACACTTGGAGGCCAGCACCTTAGGCAACATGGATGGAAGGCACAATAAAGCAATTTATGAATATGGTCTACTTTTTCCCTTTATTTTTACAAGGGTTGATTTATTAAAATTGGAGAGTGCAAAATCTGGTGCAGCTCTGCATAGTATCCAATCGGCTTCTAACTTCAGCTTATTCAATTAATCACATCGGTACCGGGCACGAAAACCCCCTTTCTGTCCAGGCCATTTTTTCAGATTTCAGCGCTATCATACTTTGAATGAAAATGACTCAGTCATGCAACACTGTACCCATATGGAATTTGCGTCCTTTTTTTCACACAAATAGAGCTGTCTTTTGGTGGTATTTAATTACTAGGGTTTTTTGTGCTATAAATAAAAAATATTGAAATATTGAAAATTTTGTGAAAAAACGCCTTTTTCTTTGTTTCTGTCATAAAATTTTGCAAATTAGTAATTTTTCTTTGTAAATTTTGGCCAAAATTTATACTGCTACCTATCTTTGGTAAAAAATATCCCAAATCGGTGTATATTATTTGGTCCTTGTGTAAGTTATAGAGTCTACAAGCTTTGGTACCAATCATTGAAAATTGATGACACCTGATATACTGACGGCCTATCTCATTTATTGAGACCCTAACAAGCCAGGAAAGTACAAATACCCCCCAAATGACCCCTTTTTGGGAAGCAGACATTCCAAGGTATTTAGTAAGAGGCATGGTGAATTTTTTGAAGTTGTAATTTTTTCCCACAATTCTTTGCAAAATTAAGATTTTTTTTTTTCTTTTTTTAACAAAATTGTCATTGTAACAGGTTATTTCTCACACACAGCATATGCATACCACAAATTACACCCCAAAACACATTCTGCTACTCCTCCTGAGTATGGCGATATCACGTGTCTGAGACTTTTTCACATCCTGGCCACATACAGAGGCTCAACATGCAGGGAGTGCCGTCAGGTATTCTAGGGACATAAATTACACATCTAATGTAATGGCGACCTATCACATTTTTGAAGGCCCTGGAGCACCAGGACAATGGAATTGCCCACAAAATGACCCCATTCTGGGAAGCAAACACCCCAACGAATAATCATTGAGGCATAATGAGTCTTTTGAACGGTTCATTTTTTTCCAGTCGTTTTTGGAAAATGTGGGGAAAAAAAATAAAACGTATTTTTTTTTACACAAAGTTTCCCATTTATAAGATATTTCCAACACATAGCATGACGACGGGCGATGTATGTGTTTTGAAGCTTTGCCAGCAATTGAGAGTCATGCTGTTTTTAACCTTGTATATTGCTGCATGTGTTGGTGCATCAAAAGATGGAGAAGTGAGGAGACTTTGGCCCTGATTGTACCCACAGAAGGTTATTTCTGCCTGATTGCCTGACTCACTAGCAATAATGTGTCCCCGACTTATGGTAAGAGTACCCATCTTCGGGAGTTCACAGGGTGTGCATGCCTTCTGGTGGTGGATCATTTCCTGTGGCTCACTTTATGAAGGACACTTATCTCCTCCTCCTCTTTATACACGTTTTTGGAGTTTGGGATTCCAGCTGAATATTGGACTTTTTTTGAGATCACTTAATATATGATTTATAATGATTGTGTGTTATTATTTTTAATGTTTTTACTTTCACTTTAGAAGAGCACATGTTAATGTCTTTGAATTAAGACAATTTACTATCACTTACCTATTACAGCGCAACATTAGTTTTGGTTTAGATTTCTTCCATGAATTATTATCACATGGTCTGTTGCTGCTTTCTTTGACACTTTAGTGCAATACTTTGATTTTATTTGTTACAACACATAGCATGTACATAGCAAAAATGACACCCCAAAATACATTCTGCTATTCCTCCTGAGTATGGGGATACCATGTGTGAGACTTACATAGCCTGACCACATACAGAGGCCCAACATTGAACTAGCACCTTCTACAAGCATAAATTACACATCTCATTTCTCAACCCCCTATTACACTTTTGAAGGTCCTGGAGCACCAGGACAATGAAATTGCCCACAAAATGACCCCATTTTGGAAAGCAAACTTCCCAACGTATAATCTGTGATGCATAATGAGTCTTTTGAACATGTCATTTTATCCAGTAGTTTTTGGAAAATGTGGGAGAAAAATGAAAACTCTTTTATTTTTACACAAATTTGTTCATTTATATGATATTTCCAACACATAGCATGTACATAGCTAAAATGACACCCCAAATACATTCTACTACTCCCCCCGAGTATGGCGATACCACATGTGTGAGACTTTTACGGGTGATGTTTACTCATGGGTGTGATGGTCACTGACAGGTGATTGGCGATGGTCACTGATGGGTGGCTGGCGGTGGTCACTGATGGGGGACGGGTGTCTGGCGGTGGTCACTGATGGGTGATGGGTAACTGGCCGTGGTCACTGATGGGTGACTGGATGTGGTCACTGATGGGTGACGGGTGACTGTTGGTGGTCACTGATAGGTGATGGGTGACTGGCGGTGGTCACTGATGGGTGACGGGTCTCTGGTGGTGGTCACTGATGGGTGATGGGTGTCTGGTGGTGGTCACTGATGGGTGACGGGTGACTGGTGGTGGTCACTGATGGGTGACGGGTGACTGGTGGAGGTCACTGATGGGTGACTGGCGGTGCACACTGATGTGTGCCGGGTGTCTGGTGATGGTCACTGATGGGTGACGGGTGTCTGGTGGTGGGCACTGATGGGTGACTGGTGGAGGTCACTGATGGGTGACTGGCGGTGGTCACTGATGGGTGCTGATGGGTGACGGGTGACTGGTGGTGGTCACTGATGGATCACTGGCGGTGGTCACTGATGGGTGCCACATGTCTGGCGGTGATCACTGATGGGTGACGGATGTCTGGAGGTGGTCAATGATGGGTGACCGGTGTCTGGTGGTGATCACTAATGCGTGATGGGTGACTGGTGGTGGTCACAGATGCGTGACAGGTGACTGGCGGTGGTCACCGATGGGTGACGGGTGACTGGTGGTGGTCACTGATGGGTGATGTGTGACTGGCGGTGGTCAGTGATGGTTGACGGGTGACTGGCAGTGGTCATTGATGGGTGACAGGCCACGGTCACTGATGGGTGACATGCCACGGTCACTGACGGGTGACGGGTGACATACCACGGTCACTTACGGGTAACGGGCGACAGGTGCACTTTATGACGGCAGTCTGATGACAGGTGCACTTTATGATGACAGGTACACTTTATAGGGGCAGATGGGGTGACTGGTGCATTGGGGGGGGCAGGGGGGATGTGACAGTGTGTGTTGGTACTATACAGATCAGTAACTCACTGATCCCAGCTATTCTATCCTCACACTGGAAACTGTGTGAGGAGAGAAGAGCTGGTAACAGTAAGTTACCGCTCTGTTCACATTGGATGTGATCGGCTGTGAAGTAGATCACAGCCGATCACAAGGTAACAGCCGCCGGCCGGTGGCTGATACCAGTGTCGGTGACAGGTAGTGTTCCCGATCGCATGCATGCGCCGTGCGAATGGGGGACGTGCCATTTGTGATCAGCCGTTCACCCCCGTCGGTGACACGGTGTGTCCCGGGGACACGCCGCCACCGACAGAGCCGGGATGCGCACACCCGATCGTTCGCAATCCCGGCTTAAAGGGGCGACGTCATATGATGTCCGCCCAGAACAATAGCCGTTCCGCCCCGCCGTCATTTGACGGTGGGCGGACGGCAAGTGGTTAAAGTGATTGTAAAACTTTATTTATTTTTTTAAAATAACAAACATGTTATACTTTAGGATAGGATTTTGCACAGAGTGGCCCCGATCCTCCTCTTCTGGGGTCCCTCCGTGGCGCTCCTGGATTGACACAGACAGCAGGACTCGGACCCGCACCCCAGGAGGCCCCCGCATCATTAGATTTGATTGACAGCAGCGGGAGCCAATCAGGACCCGAGACACCGGCTGGAGCTGGTGTGCTTGTCCCTGGCACGGGAAAGACAGGGTTCAGGTAAGTAAAACGGGGACTCTGGGGGGGCTGCTACACTAAAGGAGGTTTTTCACCTTAATGCATAGAATGCATTAAGGTGAAAAACACAGAGGGTTTGCAATTACTTTTACCTTTGACAAAAAAAACTGGAAGCTTGTTCAATTAAGCTTTGACAATAAAACCTGGAAGCTGATTGGTTTCTATGCAGAGCTGCACCAGATCTTGCACTCTCCAGTTTTAGTAAATCAACCCCACAATGTCTGGTCACCACAGAACCCTTATGAGTCAGTTCAAGGTCACTTAGGCCACAAAATGTAAGTGGGGTTTATGACAATGATAAGATTACCAGTCCTGTCTTTATTAAAAGAGAAGTATGGGGTCTTTTTTTTTTTTAGAAATCATACTTACCTAGGTAGAAGCAGCATAATTCCAATGCTGCATTTATGCCCCGCTGGCTTTGAGACTGAGTGATTAAAGACCGCTGATCACTCAGTTCTTAGTGCTCTGTGAGCAGAGAGTTTGTGACTTTCAGTCACCGCTGTCTGCTCTGCCCCCCCCCCCCACACTTGCGCTCATCGGATCACAGGGCTTTGGAGGGGCGGGATTGGCTGGCTCAGGCTCTCAGCGGCTCGCTTGTCCAGGCTCCTTGGTGGATCCCAACCATATGGTGGTGATCTTTCAACAGCCTGAACCAGCTCTGTGATGTCAGCCAACAAAAAGAGTCACAGGAGTGCAGAACAAACTGCATTCCTGTGATCCACAGGAGAAGTACAGCCAAACCAGCTTTGGCTGTACTTTGCCTTTAAAGCAGAGCTAAACTCTCTCAATCCTTTTGGGGTAAAGGAATTGCGTGAATAAATAGGAGTTGATCATTTTAATCACCCCTGCCATTGTTAGGTGATTTGTCTCATCCATGTAAACTGATACATTCTGCTGGAGAGCTTGTGTTTTTGAAAAAAAATCAGATTTGCTGGCTGGATTACCGGATGGAATTAGAAGAAGGAAAATCGAACCCCTTGACACCGACCATACCCACATATGAGGCCCCACTGGACTTGGCTTTTTTCCGTAGACCTGCATATTTGCGTACATTCCTTTGTGTTAAAAAAGAACAAATACCAAGTTTTGATCTAAGTCAGTGCCAGGGTTAGTGTTTGGGTCAAGATCAGGGTCAAAGGTCAAGGTCAGGGTCAGGATTTTTTTGGGCAGGATTTTTTATTTTAAATTAGTATGAGTGTCAGTGTGTTTTAGGCAGGATTAAAAAAAAAGCAAACTGCGCACTATTGTTTTTGTTCTGTACTATGGGTACATACAACTACTAACACACACATGTGTTATTGCTGCAATTGTCAGGAGCAGGAGAATTTATTTTGGGTTGTTCATTGGTGGTAGGTTATGGTAGTAGCAATAAATATACAGTTACATTAAAAAAATGATTTTTTTTACAATATTGCCCAGTTTTCCTTTGATAATAAAACAAATCAGGAGATATTCATTACCATTTACCACTAAATGAAAGCCCAATTTGTCCTGAAAGAAATCTAAGGTATAATATACCTGGATGCATAAAGTAGTTGTGATGATATGTACAGTTTTACTAACACATGTCAAAATTGCAAAATTGGGCTTAGGCATTTAGATTTGTTTTACCCTAATGCAGCCATCACATCTAAGAATTGGTAAACTACAATAAAATAAATGTTTGCTTTTGGGTTTAATACCGCTTTAAACAGCATTTTCAGTTTGCATTAGTGGCAGCTGGTGGTATATTTTTAGCCCCCAGTCAGGTGGTTGGCCACGTACCAGCCCCGCACTTACCCCATCTTCCATCTGGGCGGTGGCTTCCCCTGCGTCTCCTCCTCACCAAATAGGATTGCTTCTCCTTTTGGCCAATCGGAAAACGGGTCTCAGGACCTGCTTCCTGATTGGCCGGGAGGAGAATGAATGTGACAATAGGGTTTGTTCAATCGCTAATGTAACACAACTGGGTGGTTCAGGGCGCAGTGCTCTGCGCACCAAGCGCACCCTTTTTTGAAGCCTATTAGAGTCTCTGGCTCTAATCACGTGCTTCAAAGAAAAAAAAACCCCAGTGGAATCCATGCGTCCAACGCCCCGCATGTAGATTAGGGGGCCAGGCGCATGGGCAGGGGGGCGGTGCCCCTGCGCCCTGCATTACGGGCCGCCATTGGTTTGCATGTGTGTTTGAGCTTTGGGGTGCACACCCTAATACAATAGGCTGTGCCCACCTATGGTTGGGAACCTTTAGAATTGAAAATGTAGTCAGATGTGTGTTATTTTTGTTAGCTTTTGTGTGTTATTGAGATAAAGAGAACAGTGGCTCCTTTCGCCAGCCCCTATAACCTACCAATCTTTTACTGTATATAGGCAGCTCCCAAACAGGAAGGTTTCCCTTGATGGACACCCAACAGTAGTTCAAAGCCTAGAAATACAGAAAGGAGCACCAGACCAAAATCGAATAAAAAAAAATGTCCAAGATATTTTTTTTTCCCTAACAATATTTATCTATTCAATTAGAAAAAAAAAAAACACAAAAGGCATAATAGGATCATCTTCATGAATAGTACAAAACACAGAGAACTGGATCATATGAATCAAGCTTATACAAAGTAAAACTGAACTCACGTCGATAAAATCACATGGGTAGGTACTGGCATAACTCTTTTCCTTAAATACAAACTCAAAATAATTTTAATTGTTGATTCAAAAGTCATCCAACGTATTTTGGGATCAAAACCACTCCCTCTTCATCAGCGTGGTTGGCAATGGGCTGGCTGTTTTTATATGACTTTTTATCATACATTAAAATGAATGTGGACTCTTGGGGGGATTGTGAAGAGGTGAGAGCTGTGAAGAGTGGAGGGGGGATTGTGAAGAGGTAATAGTTGTGAAAAGTGTGTGGGGGGGGGGG
>BLSH010375649.1:1054299-1064934 GCA_018402905.1 Glandirana rugosa
GCAGAGATGACATGAGTCACCCCATAGAACCGAAACACGACGGGATGCGTTCCGATTTTAGTCCGTAAGGTGACAGATTTAAACAGGGTGGAGAAGGACAAATTCTAGGTGGGGAAATAGATATTTGAGGGACTGAGAAGGAGTGGAGAAGTGTTAGGGGAGAGGAGAGTAGGGGGGATTGTGAAGAGGTGAGAGTTGTGAAAGAGTGGAGGGGGGATTGTGAAGAGGTGAGAGCTGTGAAGAGTTGGTGGGGATTGTGAAGAGGTGAGAGCTGTGAAGAGTGGAGAGGGGATTGTGAAGAGGTGAGGAAGAGTCAGGGAGTTTATAGATAAAGGGGTGGATCTTAAACAGGAAGAGGTGGGACAAATTTAGACAGTGGAATGCCTGATTTTAGCCTTGCGTAGGGCAGCACAAAGCCAAGATACCCCACTGAGTACAGTAGAGACGGATTGAATCACTGTCATTATAATGGCTACATTTCTAAATACATTAAATGTTAATTTTAATAAATACATATGAGGATTAAACGATTGTCTTTTACATTTGCTTGGAGTTGAGCTCCAAACATACAATATTAAGGTCTAATTACGCATAAGGATACTTTTAGTTCAAACATGTTTTGTTTTTCCTTCCTATGACATAAAGGGACTGAAATGTGAATATTTCTAGAGCAGTATATACAGAATCATTGCTTGTCACTATTTCCCCTTTTCCGAGGTATAGGAGGAAACTGGAATTTATTCAAATATATGTTGTCAGCTGCATTAATAATTATGAAGCTATGTATTTACTATTTGCATGATTTTAAGTGGAAGACCTGGCAACCCTACCTGACAAACAATGACATGTATAACAGTACAGTTCATAGACATAGATAATATATTCAATATTTATTTCATATTATTGGTCAGCCATGGCAACCTGCCCATTGTAGATGATGGCCAACCAAGTTAATTTATGGCAAGCTTCAGTTAATTATGGTGACTGACCTGCAAACACATATTGAAATAATGTTGCAATATCATTTATTTAAATGACTAATTAGGAAGAAATGTCTATGGGCACACGGGGAGCACAAACAGTGCCTGATTTATGGAAACGGAGGTAGGAAAATGTCAAGATAACAACCAATCAGATAACAGTTGTCATGTTTGTAGTGTGGAGTGGAAAATCAAAGAGCCATGGTATTGGAAAACAGAGATATTGCTGCCATAAAGTTGAGCTTGTCTCTAGAGCCTCTATTTAAATTAATGAAGCTTCCCATTGCATTAAAGGACCACCCAAGGTGTCTTGGAAAGCTTAACTTTAACAGAAAAATTAATAGAGAACTATAGCCAAAATATCTGTGTCCCATTGGGGAGAATTACCTTAATTTCCCATTTTCATAGCTAAGACAGGAAATGAGGGGAAATCCCCAGAAATTATGAAAATTCCTTGGGGCCCCCCAGGTCACCAAAACTAGTGTCCCTCTGGAAAATGCCCCTCTATTACTGTTCTGAGGACAGCCTAAAATTTGGGATTTTTCTTTACTTTCACTTTCAATGATATTGGTAGACAGGAAAAAAAAGGGGGAATCTCCCTAATGGGGGCACAGACAGCAATAAAAGCCTGACAAGGGTTCTATCCCCGCTCCACTCTATTCAAAAATGTATATTATAGTTATACTTTAAGTTCTGTATTTAACGTGAGCCTCCTGTAAGGGATGAGTGAAATTGAGAGCTTTTTTTTGAGATTTAGATGATATCCTGAAACTTTGGCTGCGTTAATTGGTGACATTAAGGTGGCATTTGTTTGTTTTTAAAGTGGTTCCAAAGCCTTAAAGTGATTGTAAAGCTTTGTTTTTTTTTCTTTAAAATAACAAACATGTCATACTTACCTTCCTCTGTGCAATGGTTTTGCACAGAGTGGCCTAGAAACTCATCTTCTGGGGTCCTCCAGCGGCGCTCCTAGGTCCTCCTCCGCATCGAGTGACCCGTCAGGGAAAGCTTCCCTGGGGTCACCCGTGCGGGCGCGCTCCTGTGTCCTGCTGTTTACGTGTATTCACACAAACAGTGGGACTCGGCCCAGCCCTCGGCCCCCGCGTCACTGGACCTATGGCTCCCCTCCTATCAATCCAGCCAATGAGGACCCAAGACACCGGCTGGAGTGGATTTCTTGTAGCCACTGCTGGAACGAACAGGCTCAGGTAAGTAAAAGGGGGGCCCTGGGGGGTCACTACTGAGAAAAGGTTTTTCACCTTAAAGTGGAGGTCCACCCAGGGCTGAAAAAATTAAAAGTCAGCAGCTAAATATACAGTAGCTGCTGACTTTTAATAATAGGACACTTACCTGTCCTGGAGTCCAGCGATATCTATCGGCACGGGGGTTCGGTGCAGCCGTATCCATTGCGGGTAAGGGAACCCGGACGTGTAGCATTACAGCTTCACGCTGGGCACCTTACTGCGCATGTGCAAGGCTTCGCTGTGCTCTGCTATTGGCCAGGTGGCCAGTAGCAGAGCGAGGATGGAGGAGGGAGCAGGACTGCTGACATCAACGGTCGCAGCAGCCGGCCCGAGCTCCCGGATGCATTTGATGCATTAAGGTGAAAAACCTGCTATGCAGCCCCCCCCCTTTTTTCTTAACTGAGCCCGATTGGATCCAGTGATGTGCATGAGTGCTGTCTCCATCCTCATTGGGCAGATGCTGTCAATCAAATGCTGTGACACGGGGGTGGGGGGCAGTACTGAGTCCAGCCATCTGTTTCAATGGACACAGCATCAGTGCTCGGGAGAAAGCACACACGGTTGCCCCCATGGAAAGCAGCTTTTCCGAGGGGGCAACCGCTGAAGAGGAGGGGCCTGGAGTGCCGGCGGTGGACCCCAGAAGAAGAGGATCGGGCCTGCTCTGTGCAAAAGCATTGCACAGAGCAGTTAAGTATAACATGTTTGCTATTTTAATTTAAAAAATGTTTAAGTAGCTGAATGTAATAATTGAAGGTAAAGGAGGCTTCTTTACACAATCCTGGTCCTCTTCTTGCCCCCAAAACAACCTCCTATTAACTTCAGTATGTACTTTTATTTCACAAAAAGAAAAAAAAGTCAGAGAAAAAAGTAAAATAAAATATTTATTTGAAAAACAAAAATAACACTCATATACACACACAAAAGGAAAAAAAAACCCCAAAGAACACTAAATGAAATAAACTAAACCATCCTAAATACACAACCAACCCAAGAAAACATCTTTTAAACACCTCAATTTTTTTAACAGCCCCCAGCATATTAGCAAAAACCCTCCATGCTGCAATGTCAGCGCTCCAGCTGGCAGAGGCGTAACTAGAACCTTCAGGGCCCCGGTGCAAGAAATTATGAAGGGCTCCCCTGACCCCTGACAATGGCCCTTCCCCCTGATCCTGGGGCCCTTTACTCCCATCATGGGCCCTTTATTACGTTCTCATGGCGGGACCCTTTCACAAGTTCTGCCGCGGGCCCCCTTTCTGCCATCTTCGGGTCTCCCCATGATGGTGAAATGCCAGGGTGCAAGTGTGACCTTTGCAATCCTGATAGCACTGGTGCCAGTTTTTAATTTTTGTTATTTTAATTTTATTATTTTTACCATTCCATTTTATTTTTTTTTACAATTTTATTTTTACATTTTTTTACAATTTTTTTTTTTAGGAGCCCTGTTGGGGGGCTTTGATGAGATATCAGGAGTCTAAACAAACCCCAGCCTTCAATCTCCATCTGTGTAGCCTCAGCTGCACAGAATGAATGGACAGGAATAGTTGTGTACCGAGCCTCCCAGTACAGCAGCTGGCAGGAGAGAGGAGAGGGGGAAGACGGCAGCACTGTGGGGGGACCAGGGGAGCACACGGACCCAGGAACAGCAGAAAAGTGAACTGGATAGGAGGGGTGGTGGGGGCAGCATATAGAGGAACCAATCTATTCCATTAGGAGGAAAATGGAGGACATCGGTTCCTCTAAATGCCGCCCCCTCCATCCCTCCTATCCAGGTGTACAGGGGAGGCACATGGACCCCCTAGAGCATGGGGCCCAGTTGCAACTGCAACCCTTGTAGTTACGCCCCTGCCAACTGGTCCCGGGCGCATCCATCTTCCCCTGGTCTTCCTTAAGGGTGTGCTCTATTCGGCTGCTTGAATGGCTGGCCCACGATGACGTCACTCCTGCATTTGCATAGGAGTCACATCATCACGCCACAGATAAGTGCCATTAATGCAGTTTGAGCTGTGCCAGCACAGCTTATTGTATATCACCACTGGGAGAAGCATTTATGACAAAAGAGACCACTAGGGTCTCTTCTGTTATAAAAAACCCTGCCTGTCAGCAGTTTTTCTAAATTGCAGGTTTTTTTCCACTATCAATCAAGGAAAAGAAAAATGTTGGTGTTTTTCTTTTTATAAAGCTAATTTCGCCTAGGTATCTCAATGAGCTAAATCTAGAGTAATGCAGCACAATCAGTTGCACCAAAATCACCACCTAAATCACCCCCACTGCCTATGGCCTATATCTACTAAAAATGTGGTCATGTGGTTTTACTAACGGTAGCCCTAGTTTATACATTTATGCATCATATGTGTGAATTGTGTCAGCTTTAGTTTATAGATATCCTGTTTCCTCTGCCAGCAAGGTCAACTGACCACCACTGTGGTTCTTTCCTGCAGAATATAATAGTAACAATGGGGTCCGTGGGAGGAACCACAGCTGCCACCAAGGGATCTCCTATCCCACCTACCTTGAGTGTTGGATAGCTGAGGCACCATTTCTACCAGAAAAGGGAGCATTCATACTCTCCTTTTTCAGGGGCCCGCTGCCCGCAGCTTCAACCTATTCAGAAAAAGACAGGGCTGCTTTAAGAAAGGGGCTATAGATAAAGTAAACCCCCAGATTGCGACAGGGTCAGTTAAAGCTGCCCATACACATTTCATTTATTTCCATCCCTGAAAGCTCCAAAACCCAGACATTATTATTATTTATTATTTGTTTATTTATTAATTTATTATTTTTTTAAATAAGAATAACAATTATCTTGACTGTCCCCTCCCTCTCTATTGGTCAGGGAGATGGCAGAATAGATTTCGCATTGTGACCATGTTTTCTACAATATAAAAATCAAACTAATAATCTGATTTGTAGGAGTAATATCTTCACTAAATAAATCAGAGCCAGGTGCACATTTAATAACTAGTGTGCCACTGGTTGGTGACTGCGTTGTGGTAATATATAGTAAGCATGTGTATAGACATCATAATATCATAGTCATTTTTGAACTGTTTGGTTTTGGATGGAATAGATCTTGTGAGCATGGTTACCTTGTAGTTTGGTCTATATGCAATAAATTACCAACCAACAGAAATTATTGAAATATAGAAATATTGCCCCACACACGGGTATGGGTATGGGCAAACTGGGCCTTAAAGTGATACTAAACACACCTTGTTTAACCACTTCAGCCCCGGAAGGATTTCACACTTTAGGACCGGAGCCCTTTTTGCGATTCGGCACTGCGTCTCTTTAACTGACAATTGCGCGGTCGTGCGATGTTGTACCCAAACGAAATTTGCGTACTTTTTTCCCCCACAAATAGAGCTTTCTTTTGGTGGTATTTGATCATCGCTGCGTCTTTTCTGATCGCCGCTATAAACAAAAGAAAAGCGACAATTTTGCAAAAAAACCCAAATTTCTTACTTTTTGCTAAAATACAAATCCAAAAAGAAAAAAATAAAATAACATTTGTTTTCATCGGTTTTGAGCGATTTATATTCTTCCTCATATTTGTGATAAAAAAAATCGCAATCGGCGTTTATCGATTGTTTTGCGCAAAAGTGGTTGTGTTTACGGATGATGAGAATTCATTTCTGGGGTTTTTATTTATTTTTTATTTTTTACTAGTAATGGCGGCGATCTGCGATTTTTAGCGGTACTGCGATATTTCAGCAGACATGTCGGAACATTTTGACACTTTTTTGGGACCATTGGCATTTATACAGCGATCAGTGCTATAAAAATGCACTGATTACTGTGTAAATGCCATTGGCAGTGAAGGGGTTAACCTGCAGGGGGAGCTCTAAGGGTTAACTGTGTTCCCTGGGCGTGTTCTAACTGTGGGGGGACTGCCCTAGCTGGGGAAGGGAAGCGATCACAGCTTCCGTGTAGAGGAAGGCTGTGATCACAGCCCTTCCCCCCTCACAGAACAGAGGTCCGTGTTTACTTACACGGACCTCCGTTCTTTCACTCCGGGGGGGGCATCGCGGGTGGCCGGCGGAGATCGACTCTGCCGCACCCGCTCCCTGGCCCTCCCCGAACACAGTGAGCGCGCGGGTGCGCCTCCGGCAGCGCGCGCTCACTGGGCGCGATCTCGTGGCTGCCGTCATATGACAGCGATCCGCGTTACAGAGCCACTCTGTCGCCGTCAAATGCCGATCAGCCGTCGGCAAGTGGTTAATTTACATTGTCCCTTCTATTTCTGTATATGGATGATGGAACTCTAATTATTTTAGTTTACCGCTTGTTGACCATATAACACACTATAGATATACGGTGGCAAGGCGGCCCTGCTGCACCTGATCACATACCTAATATGTGATTTGGCACTTCTGGGTAGGGGGCGTGCATGTGCACCGCCAATGACCTGGCTCTGCTGCGATTTAGCACAGCAGATGCTGGCCAATAGATTACTGCCCGACCCTTGGATCATCCAGAACACACACAGGACAGGGCTCTGCCTATGTAAACAAGGAAGAGCTTGGCACTAATCTTTGTATCAGTGTCACTGGTTCCAAAAAAGTGGCAAAAGTGTCAGTTAGCGTCAGTTTTTGGACGTTTTTACAGCAGCTGTTTTTAGCTTCAGACATTTTTTCCTTTAGTCAATAAACGCCTCATCATGTTATCCTATGTGTTCATGCACACATAGGCTGTTATCAACTATTTTTGGCTGGGGCGTTTTTGAGCAAAAAAAAAAATTCGCCAAAAATGCGGCTCACCAACGTTTTTAGACATTTTTGATTCATTGAAAAAAATAAAGATAATAAATGTAAATAAAAAGTCCCATAGTTTGTAGACGTTATAACTTTTGCGCAAACCAATCAATGTACACTTATTGGGATATTTTTTTTTTTTACCAAAAATATGTAGCAGAATACATATTGGCCTAAATTTATGAAGACATTCGATTTTTTCATTTTTTTTATTGGATGTGTTTTATAGCAGAAAGTAAAAAATATTGTTTATATTTTCAAAACTGTTGGTCTTTTTTTGTTTATGGCGCAAAAAAAGAAAAAAACACAGAGGTGATAAAATACCACCAAAAGAAAGCTCTATAAAAGACATACATTTTATTTAGGTACATTGTCGCACGACCGCGCATTTGTCAGTTAAAGTAATGCAGTGCTGTATCACAAAAAATGGCCTGGTCATGAAGGGGGGTAAAAAAGTCTAAGCACCTTTTTCCTATTCGATACACAGCTGTCACATGACCCAGCTCTTCCTCAGCCTGTTTGCAGGTAAACATAAGCAGGAGGAGCTTTTAGTCCTCTGCTGCTGGTCACATGGTCAGAAAACAGCCTTTGGAATACAGAGCAAAATCAATAATTAATATCAATAAACTGTTTTAAATTGTCATAAAAATATATAGTTAAAATCAAATCTTTATTATTTTTTAGCAATAACATGATGTGGGCGGATTTCTGGCAGTCACAG
Organism: Glandirana rugosa; assembly: GCA_018402905.1. NCBI lineage: Eukaryota > Metazoa > Chordata > Amphibia > Anura > Ranidae > Glandirana > Glandirana rugosa. The sequence goes on from BLSH010375649.1 coordinate 1,061,993, forward strand.
GCTGTGTCACCCCTCTCCAGCCTGTGTCTTAGAATAAGAGGGAGGTACAGCCTCCATTGATCTACATGTAATATCCTGCCCCTATTTTGCTTAGCTGATTAGTAGGCATGGAGGAGGAAGGAGGAAGTGGGTTGTCATTTACCACTGTGTTTACACCCACATGTGTGACTCTATAGTCACATGGGCTGCTCACATGTGATAGTGAGGAAATGCTCAACATAGAAACTCACTGAAACTGAGCATGTGCAGAGTTGCCACCACAGCTGCAAAATCCTTAGCTGAATTGGGGACATAAACAGAAGGTAGAGAGCAGCAGGATCAACCAGTTTTTTTTGCAGAATACAGAAAATGAATCTCATAGTGACTGAATATGAACAGCATGTAATACAACATTTATTGATAGTTTTTTATGATGTGGATTTAGTGACACTAGTAGATATGTAGTAATCGATTTATATGTGGACAGCTTCATGGTCACCCATTCATGAAATGTTTTCTAAATTGATTGGCAGGACAAATCTGATCAAAAACCAGATACGGCCAATGACCAGCCACATAAACACACAGCTTTAAAGAGGAAGTAAACCCAGATGATGTATGCACCGCATAGTAGCACATTATGTGTCACTTACCTGGAAACGAAGCCTGCCATGTCCAGCGCTGTCCCCTGTGCTGGCGGCGTCCATCTTTTGCCCCTCTTACTTTCGTGGCTGCGACTCCGGCTCTGTGACTGGCCGGAGTCACGTGACGTCACTCCCGCGCATGCGTGCGAGAGCCGCCAGTCACGGAACAATCACAGTGAAGTAACGGCACGTAGGCCGTTTCTTCTCTGTGTAGGTGCCGAAATGACACCGGCACATTTAGTACACTGCATAGCTCCTGAACCATGCAGGTTTGGGAGATATGCAGGGCGCCTACAGGTAAACCTTATTATAGTGTTGACAACCACTTTAATATGAAGCTCATAATGTCCCACATTAAATTTTGCAAATTGTCTAAGAAACCGTATGACCATTAGAAGATTATTGATCCACCAAAGATCATTAGCCAGTAACACACATGAGATGACAGAAGTTTCCTTCATGGCAAAACCATTCCATAACGATCATGGAAAAAACACTGGTATGCATGCAACAGATACCTAGAAGAAAGCAGAAACAAGGATGACCACGAACAACATGGTGGTCCATCTATAAAACAGACCTGTAAGCTATCGAGGTCCTATGGGATGAGGCTGAATTGGCCGCACCTGACAGAATTCCATGGAAAGCACTTACTGCCCAATGCTCCAAATTGTTCAGGAGGAACTAAGTCTAAAGCCTCGGACACACGGCAATGGTCGTATGCAAATGGTCGTACAAATGCTAGTACGTGCGATTAGAACAGCCTACGTACAACGGTCGTGCAACAGAAGTTGTATGAGCAAACTAGAAAACTTTGGTAGTACCAACAAGCGGTCGTACGACGGTTGTATCGTGTGTACAGAGAAGTTGGTCCAACAAGTTGTACTGCGCAAAACACGCATGCTCAGAAGTCAGGAACTCCCGGAAGGGTCCGATCATTCCTAATTCACAAATTACACGCACCTAAACTCTCTCATTATACGTTCATTACACGTCACTACGTTCGGCTTTGTCGTACGATCGTGTAGTGCATGTCAGTACGCAAGTTACATGATCCAACATACGATTTGGTCCGTTCAGTCGTACGACCATCGCACAGTGTGTACGAGGCTTAAGACTCCTGAATTTTACTTTACAGGCGGTCCCCTAGTTACAAACATCCGACTTACAAATGACTCCTACTTACAAACAGAGGGAGACAACAGGAAGTGAGAGGAAATCTCCCCCTAGGAAGGGAAATTCACTCCTGTAAGGGTCATTATGGGAAAAAGGTGTCTCCATTTTAAACAATCAGTTCCTCTTAGTTTACTTAGCCAGGGTAAATCCGTTTTCTGATCCATCCATTATTGATTGGGAGAGGTGACAATCATTTCATGTCTCTGGGTAGCTATATGTTGCTAAGTATATAATCTACAACCAGAATACAAAGCACTGGGTTTATTTTTTACTTAAAATGACAAAAGAACTAGTCAACAATTTCTGGCCAAGATGATAGATATTGTTTTAAATTGTTTTAAAACGCTCATTCCTGATATTGTTTGAAAACCATATGTACTACTGTGCATAAAAAAGTGCTCCAAAAAACCTCAAGCGAGCGGTGTGAATCTAGCAAAGTCACAGAACAGAGAGAAATGATACATAATCCCTTTGTTTAATGAAGAGGTCTCCAAACTATGGCCCATGGGACACATAGGGGCCCACTGAAAGATTGTATCCAGCATTGGCTCTGATGTAATATAGTGCTCTGATGGGGCCACTCAGTTAAGGGGGACTCTGATGTAAGGGGAACTCTAATTTAAGGAGGACACTGATGTAAAGGCGCTCTGATGAGAATTCTGATGTAAGGGTGACTCTGATGTAAGGAGGGGGGGGGGGGGGATCTGATAGGCTTAAACTGTTATTAAACTCATGGTAAACAACTTCATATGGAACCGCAGGAAATTAGGTTGTTCCTTCATACAGTTTTTTTTTTCTGTCATATAAAGTGGTTATGTGACATTACTGGTTTTTCTCCACCACAATGTGAGATCAGGGGATGGAGCAAGCCAGAAAGCTCTGCTGAAGCTTGCAGATGTCATTCTGCCTGTAGCACTGTCTTACTAGTTAGGTTGCTAGGAAGCTAGACAAAATCTAGTTCTTTTTGGCTCCTCTGTAGTCAGTGGAGCAGTTTTTGATTGCTTTTGGCTGTACAGGATCTCATAGGTTGCAGGCTTGATTGCTCTCTCCTACTTTCCAGAGGCTTCTGGAACATATAGGATTGAGCAAGGCAAATGGGCAACCTGAATATTTATTATGCTCCAGTCCTAGGGTAAGGGAATC
>BLSH010375649.1:1089975-1104996 GCA_018402905.1 Glandirana rugosa
TGTGCCTCCCACTTTTTAAGGGACCAAAAGTAATGGGACATAAATCAAACTTTCACTTTTTAATACTTGGTTGCAAATCCTTTGCAGTCAATTACAGCCTGAAGTCTGGAACGCATAGACATCACCAGACGTTGGGTTTCATCCCTGGTTATGCTCTGCCAGGCCTCTATTGCAACTGTCTTCAGTTCCTGCTTGTTCTTGGGGCACCTAGGTAGACTAAGAGTGGTGTTTAACAATCTCAATGTGCCCATAGCCGAACATAAAGTGGAAGGCCCGGCACATTCCATCACCTTCCTAGGCATCACTCTGGATACGTGTGCCATGCAGGCCAGCCTGTCTCCTGACAAACTATCCCGCATTAGGTCGGTCATTCACGACTTCACCCTTTTGCAAGGGTGTACTAAGAAACAGCTACAGTCCTTGCTAGGGATGCTCAATTTTGCTACGAGAATTATTCCTCAGGGGCCGTTTTTCATTTCATGGCTCTTGGTCTTCCTCGCTCAAGTACAAGACCCTGATCAAAATCTCAAGTTAGACCCAGCAGGGTTAGCCGACTTACCAATGTGGGATGAATTCCTCACCAACTGGAACGGCATATCGATGTTCATCCCATCAGCATCAGCTCTGTCACCACAGGTAGTCACAGATGCTGCAGCCTCCTCAGGCTTTGCTGTAAATTTTGGCCATCGCTTGTTTACCAGTCCTTGGCCTCCAGAAATCCTTCTAATCCCTGGTTTCACTCAACCTTCCTCATTGTTTGAACTATATCCCATCGTGACAGCTGCCCAGGTCTGGGGTCACACGTGGACAGGACAAACTGTGGTCTTTACTACAGACAGTCAGGCTACAGCTGACATCATTAATGGTAGGGCCAAATCGCTACCCATCATGTCCTTCCTGCAGAGGCTGGTGCAATTGTCTCTGCTTCACCAATTTAACATTCACTGTAAGCGCATTCCAGGCGAATGCAATTTTGCAGCAGATGAGCTGTCTTGTTTCAATTTTATTTTATTCTTCAAGCAGGAACCTGGAGCCCACCCAACAACTACTCCTATCCCACCTTGGTTACAGCTAATGATGGATTAGAGCCACCCCTGGCCAATGCAACCCAGCTTATTAACCACTCGTTGTCCCGCAACACACTGAAAGCCTATCGCACAGCTTGGAACGCCTACTGCTGGTTTCTAGCCTCATGTCCCGGAGCAACGACAGGTGACATTAGGCATGTCTTAGCCTTCATATCGTATTGCCACACTCAGCTGGCTCTTTCTCATACAGAAAGTGTTTGTAACCAATACAGTAAGATCCCTCCTACATGGCATCCAGAAGCATCAGCCTGTAGCCAACGGCAAGCGCTTGCCCATCACAAGTGCCATCTTTAGGGACGTGTCTAGAATCCTCAAAAATTCCCCGTTTGAAGATTGGTCCAGTCTAATCATCCAAGCGGCCATCTACCTGGCCTACTACGGCTTTCTGTGGCCTAGAGAATTCACCTTTAGTGGCACCGGCAGCCAGATACTATACAGACGCCACCTGACTCGCTTTAAAAACCGTTACGTCCTTCATCTAGCTTTCCCCAAAACTCAACAATCCGGACCTGGGGTCGATATCAACCTCTTTCAGACGAACAATGCCTGGTGCCCAGTAACGGTACTTGACTGGTTACTGTCTCACCTGCCCAGCCAATCAGACTCTAGCTCATCGTTGCCTTTTCCGACCAGCCCCCTGAGTGGCATCCAATTTATTAGGCACGTTAGGATCCTACTGGTAAACTTGAGCCTTGACCCCGGTCTGTACTCCGGACATTCCTTTCAGATTGGAGCAGCCTCAGCTGCATCTCAGCACGGAGTACTGAATCACGTGATCAAGAAATTAGGCAGATGGAAATCCGCCTGCTTCGCTAGATACATTCCAAATCCTCAGATAGAAATGGCTCAAGCCTTTACCAAACTTGCTCAATAATGACAGAATCAATAAAGAACTACTTACCTATCCGGATATGTTTGCCCCCTTTTCTTAGCATACCAACCAGACCACCAAGGCACACCTCAGGTCTATGTTATGTTGTAAGTCTTGTCTCGTGTTTATGTGATCCATATTTGTCTCGGTCATAGGGCCACGACCATAAATATATATACATATATACACACATATGTATACATGTATAGTCTTATAAATACAATCCTATACCCACAGTTGATCCAGAGGAAGGCAAAAAAAAAAAAAATCCCATACATATTGTGTATGTATGTGCATCTCATGTGTATGTGTATCTCATCAGAGGAAGTACTAGGATGAAGTGTCAAGTGTATTGACGGACAAATTGGTCAGTATTTCATTTTTGCTCTGTATCTCTTTTAATACGGAAATAAAAGCTACATTTTGGAAATTGTTGTATATATATATATATATATATATATATATATATTTTTTTTTTTGTGTGTGATACTGTATATATATATATATATATATATATATATATATTGCTCTTAAAGTGGACCTTCAGTCATTTTTTCAACTTTCCATCTATCAAATCTTTTGCCCTTGTTGTTTTAACTTTGGATAGTAAAACATTTCTTTCTGCCAATAAATACCTTATACAGCCCACTTCCTGTTTCTTGTCTGGTCATTAGCCTAGGCTTATGACATCATGCACAGCTCTCTCTCTCACTCTCGTGAGAGTTTGCCAGGAAGGGAGGGGGGGTGAGTCATAAGAGGGTCAATGAGAGCTGCAGGGTTGCAGAGCTGGAGGTGTGCCTTTGTGTGTCTGTGTAAATCCAGGAAGTGAACAGGCATCAGCTTCAGCTACCCACAGTTAAAATGGATGCAGCCAGACTTAGTGGAGGGAGATTTCTGCAGCATATTTAGCAAGTACAGAATTACAGTATATATAAAATAATATGCAAAGTGGATGGCGGGAAGCTTCAAAATGGCAAATATGTTTTTATTTCAAATAATGTGAGCAGACTGCAGTTCCTCTTTAAGAACAGTCATTATTAAAATGAAGCATTAGTTTCTCTTTAGTTTACAATTAAAATAGCCAAAGAGCTAATTAATGTCATGATATATATGTATGTGTATATATATATATATATATATATATATATATATATATATATATACACAGTGGCGGCTCTTCCATAGAGGGAGCACGGGCACCGCCCCCCCATCCATGCATCCGGCCCCCTGATCTACATATCAGGGCGCTGCAATATGGATTCCAAGGGGGGGGAGTCTTTTTGAAGCACCTGATTAGAGCCAGAGGCTATAATAGGCTCCTAAAAAGGGTGGTCTCCGGGCGCAGAGGACTGCGCCCTGATCCCACCTTGTTGTGTGACGATATCAAATAAATTTTCACTATTTTCACACTACAGTTCCTCCCTGCCAATCAAGAGGCAGGTTGTGAGACCTGTTTCCCGATTGGCCAAAGCATCAGTTAATCCTATTGGATTCCTAGCGCTTTGGTGGAAGAGGAGACACACGGCGGAGGAAGCCGCTGCCCGCACTCAAGGAGAGGAGGAGAGGACACCACAGCCCCCCACTGCAGGAGAGGAGGAGAGGAGCGGAAGAGCCCCGCCACTGCGGGAGAGGAGCAGGAGAGCCCCGCCACTGCACGATAGGAGGAGAGCCCTGCCACACGAGCGGGTAAGTGCCCCCGGACTGGCCACGGGGGGGGGGGGGGGGGGTGGGTGCTGTCAGTGCCACGCCGCCACTGTGTATATATATATATATATATTTATACATACAACATATGTATCCATTGAAACAGGATTTCGTGAGTTGCTGGTTGGGTTAGTTTGGATGTAGCGGTTGGCGATTTCCTGTCTCGATACAATCAGCACTCTATTTCTTTGTTGTCCATTTACTAATGGTCATTTTTTTACTAGACTAATGATCATGTATTACTTTTAAGAGCCAAAAACCAAAAAGATATTTTTTGGCTGGCACCTTTATCATTTAGCTGGCATAAAACGCACACCTGCTTGCGCAATAAATTACCACCTAAGTGACTAAAATTCATAAAAGTGATATGCATGAGTGCGTTGTAACTACATAGAGATTTAAGCTCTAGGGTTCTGAGACAAATTAGTACAATGTAGGTGTCTAAAACTCAAAGAGGAATTTGCTGGATGACTTGCTTATTTTTCTGCCAGCTATGGGCGTCTATGTCCAGACTTGTTCTCCTGCTCGGCCATTTAGTAGGCTGGCATCAGTATGCATGCTTCCAAGGGTTGCTTGATTGAATGGACTTCATTAAAGCGGTGGGCCCCCAACTCTCCTTTGAAATAATCAGATACAAAAACAGGATCCTGAAAAGACAAGGAGAGTGCAAACAACAAGCTGGCAGAACATATTAACAATCCTGAGAACTCAGGGGTACATTTCAATGGTTGCTCCATTTTGTTGCATAAGGACTGTTACAACATTGTAATCATTATACAAAAAAAACAAAAAAAAACCACGCACACACAAAAAACATTGCTTAACAAAACAAATATATGTTTTGAAATTTACGCTTCAGCAATTATTCTTTTAGATGTTAATCCCCTAAGTGCATTGTTTACAAGGATTCATTTATCAAAGCGCGGAGTTTGATAGGCAAATGAAGAATACATCTATTGACCATTTTCTTGCTGTGTGTTTTTCCTTTTTTCTGTAAAAGTATTCAGCTAAAGAATCTATTGTAGGGATTGAGAACCTCGAACAAAACCTTTGAAGTCTAGACATAATCCCATTTCTTAACTGTTACTATTTTTTTTTTCATTCAGAAGTTTTGAAAAATCTATTGCATTAAAGCTTGTGCTCTGAATGGATCTAAAGCATACAGGGCCTCATGAGTCACCGTGTCACAGTACTATAGTACAAACTGTCACTATGGCCCAACAGCCACCAGTCATGAAAATCGAAAAATTTCATTTTAACCCTTAAAGCGGAGTTCTGGCCGAAATATGACTTTTAAGATAAAAATACCTATAGAATACTCATGCGTCATGCAATGTAACAAAGGTATGCTGTAAACCATGCCCAGTTTTCCATTTGTGCAGCTTCGTTTTCTTACTTTGTGAAGTTCCTGCACGGCGCGGCCATCTCCAGTGTGGGCATCTGAACCTGCAGTGTCCTTCTTCCTGGATTCCGTGCATGCTGGCTACCCAGCATGCAACTGCCAATCTCGTACATGTGCAGTGCAGTGCAATCTTGGTCAGCTTGACATGGCACGGCTCCAGTAACATATAACATTGGCTTCTATGGAAAATCTTGGTCAGCTTGACATACACTGAAGCAGTGCAATGTCAAGCTGACCAAGATCTTCCATAGATGCCAATGTCATATGTTACTGGAGCCGTGCCATGTCAATCTAACCAAGATTTTTCAATTGACATTGTGCGTCAGGACGCCGGACACATCGATTCCGATGGCAGTGTTTTTTGAAGCGTGTGATTAGAGCCAGAGGCTAAGCTTCAAAAAAGGGTGGGCTCGTGGGCGCAGAGTATTGGGGAGAGATACTTACTGTATACAATGGGGAAAGGTACTTACTGTATACAATGGGGAGAGGTACTTACTGTATACAATGGGGTGAGATACTTACTGTATACAATGGGGAGAGATACTTACTGTATACAATGGGGAGAGGTACTTACTGTCTACAATGGGGAGAGATACTTACTGTATACAATGGGGAGAGATACTTATTGTATACAATGGGGAGAGATACTTACTGTATACAATGGGGAGAGGTACTTACTGTATACAATGGGGAGAGATACTTACTGTATACAATGGGGAGAGGTACTTACTGTATACAATGGGGAGAGGTACTTACTATATACAATGGGAATATGTACTTACTGTATACAATGGTGAGAGATACTGTATACAATGGGGAGAGATACTTATTGTATACAATGGGGTGAGATACTTACTGTATACAATGGGGAGAGATACTTACTGTATACAATGGGGAGAGGTACTTACTGTATACAATGGGGAGAGATACTTACTGTATACAATGGGGAGAGGTACTTACTGTATACAATGGGGAGAGATACTGTATACAATGGGGAAAGATACTTACTGTATACAATGGGGAGAGATACTTACTGTATACAATGGTGAGAGGTACTTACTGTATACAATGGTGAGAGGTACTTACTGTATACAATGGGGAGAGATACTTACTGTCAAGGCCGGATTAAGAGCATCATGGGCCTGGTGCTGAGGATTTTGATGGGCTGTATAATGTACATAGTGCAGAAGTGTGTAGAATGTGAGTGTTTTGCGTATCATTGCCGCCTGCTGCCCACGATTCATATATAAATGCTGCCTGCCGCCCCACAAATTACATATCTGTACAGCCCACAATTTACTTATCAATCATGTGTAACCGCACAGAGCAGGGTTGGACAACATTAGTGACTCACTGGGCTGGGCCTGTCTTAACCACTTCAGCCCGGAAGGATTTCCCACTGTAGGACCAGAACACTTTTTGCGATTCTGCAGTGCGTCGCTTTAACTGACAATTGCACGGTTACCCAAACAAAATTTGCATCCTTTTTTTCCCACAAACAGAGCTTTCTTTTGGTGGTATTTGACCACCTCTGCATCACTTCTGATCATAGCTATAACCAAAAGAAGAGCGACAATTTTGCAAAAAAAACAATATGTCTTACTTTTTGCTAAAATACAAATCCAAACAAAAAAAATATAAAAAAACTAATTTATTCATCGGTTTTGGCCGATTTATATTCTTCCTCATATTTTTGTTAAAAAAAAAACCCAATCGGCGTTTATTGATTGGTTTGCGCAAAATTGCTGCATTTACAAACCATGAGAATTCACTTTTTTTCCATTTTTTTTTTTTAGTAATGGCGATCTGCGATTTTTATCGGGACTTTGATATTAGGGCGGACATGTCATAAATTTTTGAGAATTTTTTGGTACCAACGACATTTATACAGCGATCAGAAATTTAAATATCCACTGATTATTGTAGAAATGTCATTGGCAGTGAAGGGGTTAACCTGCAGGGGGCAGGGAAGGGGTTAAATGTGTTCCCTAGGAGTGTTCTAACTGTGAGGGGGCTGGCCTGCTATGGGCATAAGAGATCTAACTGTTCCCAGTGACAGGGATCAGTAGATCTCTTATATGCCACCTGTCAGAATGGGGAACCGCCGTGTTTACAAAGGCGGTTCCCTGTTCTTTGCCTCTGGCAGCTCATCGCGGCTCGCCAGCGGACATCGGGTCCGTCCGAGCCGCGGGCACACTCCTCCAGAGTGCGGCGGGCACGAGAGCCCCTCGCTCTCGCCCCCTAGCTGCGCATGCACGAATCGCTGCCTATTTACGGCGATTCGCAAGACACGTCCACACTGTCGCCAGAAATAGACAGTGCGCGGTTGGGAACCGGTTAAGGTAGGGGCCTGGAGCTACAGCTCCAATAGCCCCTATATTAATCTGGCCCTGCTTACTGTATACAATGGGGAGAGGTACTTACTGTATACAATGGAGAACATACTGCATATGATGAAGACAATTGCACTATCCTGGCAGACTAATGAACATACTGTATACAATGGGGAGAGATATTTCCTGTATACAATGGAGAGCAGTAGCTGAAATCTGCATTGGCTTGTTTGCCTACACCATTCCCTTTATAATTTGTTGCTGCCTCAGGTACAACACTACAGATTGGGCCGGCACTTTAGAAAGGAAGGCTAATAATAATAATAATGATGATGCTATTTTTAAAACAACATGTGAGATGCGAGTCGTGGGCTGTTAATGACATCCATCCAGCTACGAGGTAAACAAGCCCTGCAATTCAGTCTGTTAATTCCGTTCTAAGAAGGTGACATCTCGGCAAATGCCAGCAAGAATTTCATTGTTAGGACCGTTGTGTTTTCAGGAATGTAGTTCTAGAACAATCTTTACATAACAAACTAAGCATAGGTCACGGGTTCTGCACCAAGCAGGCAGCAGATGTGCGAAGAGTGGAGGTGAGGATGGAGCCGCGCACAGAAAGGAAAGATAATTATTTGGAGGCAGTGTTTATAGCCAAGCATACTGATACTGAGCTTAAAGGCTGCAGATGCTAAGCTTGTTTTTTTAATATTTTAATCAGGAAATGTAAATTATGTAATCATAAGCCAGATCTTTTATCCATATTGCAAAAAAAGTAATACATAATATGGACAGATGGGCAGTAGGGATGGTTGAATCTGCCCGGGTTTGATTTGCAGGGGATCATCAAATCTTGCTTGAAATCCACAAATGCAGAACTTAGCAATGAACCTTGTTAATCACTTCAGCTCCAGAAGATTTACCGCTCTTCATGACCAGGCCTTTTTTTGTGGTATGGCACTGCATTACTTTAACTGACTATTGCACGGTCGTGCGACGCTGTACCCAAATAAAATCGATGTCCTTTTCTCCCCACAAATAGAGCTTTGTCTTGGTGGTATTTGATATAAAAAAATATAAAACAATATTTTCTAATTTCTAATTTCTGCTATAAAAAATATCCAATAAAAAATGTAAAAATTAAATTTCTTCATAAATTTAGGCCACTATGTATTCTGCTACATATTTTTGGTAAAAAACAATCCCAATAAGTGTATATTGATTGGTTTGCGCTAAATTTACAGTGTCTATAAACTATGGGATATCTTAATGGGAATTTTATTTATTTATTTGTACTAGTAATGGCGGCGATCAGAGACTTATAGAGGGACTGCAATATTGCGGCAGAGAAATTGGACACTAAGTGACACTTTTTTGGGGATCAGTGACACCAATACAGTGATCATTGCTAAAAAAGATGCACTGTCACTGTACTAATGACACTGGCAGGGAAGCCGTTAACATCAGGGGCAATCAAAGGGTTAAATGTGTTCCTAGGGAGTGCTTGCTAAATGTGTGGGGGGGAGATGCTTTAACTGTGGGAAGACAGAGGTCCGTGTTCCTGCCTAGCAGAAACACAGGGTCTCTCTCTTCCCTTGTCACAGAATGGTGATCTGCCTTGTTTACATAGGCAGACCGCCTGTGTCCAATCAAAGCGGGAGCGGGTTGTCAGTGGCGTGAGTGTGCTCCCAGACCTGGAAGTGCAGAATCATGTACCTGTACGTGATTCTGCACAGAGGAGTCGCCACCCCACAGTGCATGTATGTGAACCGGTCGGCAGGGGGTTAAAGTCTATGTGGGGCAAATCTTGATACTAAATTCTGGCCATTTTCAAGGCATTAGGAGCTAAGCAATGTCATAGGGAAATAGAAAAAATACAATTACAATACAGCGGGAAAAGTGATTTTGAGAGTGACATGGGAAAAACAACAATCCTTTTAATTACATGCTTGGAAGATGCCTTTAAGCTGTATATGTTGTTACCGACTGGCTGGCTGCTTATGTACTGAACACTAGTACTGTAGTCATTAACAACGGCAATATAGCCTTCTCTGAATTGCTTCACTGCACATTAGACATTTGTACTACATCTTGTCCCCTAATAAGCCCTGTTCTTGTGATACGCCATGCTTGCATGCACCCCTTTAAGATTGGCCCTCAAGTAACTTCAGACCAAGCCAAGTTGAATAACAATTTACACTCTTTTACTGAAGCTGTTTAAATATAACAATTGTGACAGTAGGAGATGCTGTCACTGGAAAACTGGTTGTTTAAAGGACACAAGGCGTGCACATTGGCTCGGTGCAGGACTACAGAGCATAGATGTGGACTGGAGAAAACTGCTTTTACAGCTTTCTCTGAGTTTTGGTATTCCTGTATGGGGCTCTGTAGTTTGGAGAACCATACTGTCTTGGGTGGGACAGGATCTCCAACCCTGTGTCCAGGTTTTGTGGAGGACCAGCAGGGTGTTTGCTCAGGTGAGCACAGTCCTTAAAACCAAGGTATTGGAATACCTCAGGGCTCCCAGTTAGAGACTGGTCCACCCAAGGGAGACAGGAGGTCTCCTGGAGTCAGAAGCTGCAGGTGGCAGCCAGAACATGTGTGTGACTGCAAGAGGCAGTAAACGGCCTGAGGACTAAAGCCAGAGCGGAGCTGTGGGTGCTAGAGTAAAACGGCTGGCACAAAGGTGCCTATGGTTGGGATGAGCAACATAAAGAGCAGAGGAACTGCAAATAAAGCTGAACAAGAGCTTAAGAGCCAGGTGGGTGGGGTAGCATTTTCTGTTCATGTGAATTTACTGAAGAAGAACCCCTGCGTGGGAAACCTTTATGTTACAGACTTTTTATTTGCCTTTTAACCACTTAAGGACCGGAAGGATTTCCCACGTTAGGACCAGAGCACTTTTTTTCAATTTGGCACTGCGCTGTTTAACTGATAATTGCGCAGTCATGCGATGCTGTACCCAAACAAAATGTGCGTCTTTTTTTCCCCACAAATAGAGCTTTCTTTTGGTGGTATTTGTTCACCTCTGCCCTTTTTATTTTGTGCAATATAAACAAAAAAAGAATGAAAATTTGGGAAAAAATAATATTTTCTAATTTTTGCTATTAGAAAAATACAATAAACTAAACTTTAGTCATAAATTTTTGCCAAAATGCATTCAGCCACATGTCTCGGGGAAAAAAAAGAGTAAATTAGCGCATATTGATTGGTTTGCGCAAAATTTATAGCGTCTACAAACTAGGGTGCATTTTCTGGAATTTACACAGCTTTTATTTTATGACTGCCTATCTTATTTCTTGAGGTGCTATAATGGAAGGGCAGTACAACCCCCCCCCCCCAATGAGCCCATTTTAGAAAGTAGACACCCCAAGGAATTTGCTGAAAGGCATGTTGAGCCCATTGAATATTTAATTTTTTTGTCACGAGTGATTAAAAAATTACAAAAGAGAAAAAAGAAATTACACAAAGTCGTCACTGAAATTATATATTGCTCACACATGCCATGGATATATGTGAAATTACACCCCAAAATACATTCTGCTGCTTCTCCTGAGTATGGAGATACCACATGTGTGAGACTTTTTGGCCTTCTAGCCGCGTACAGGACCCAAAAACCAATCACCACCTTCACGCTTTCTAAGGGCATAAAATGGTGATTTTAGTCATCAGTACCTATTACGGTTTTGGAGGCCCTGAAATGTCAAGGCGCGACAAAAAAATAAAATATTACATGGACTCAACATGCCTCTCAGCAAATAGCTTGGGGTGTCTACTTTCCAAAATGGGGTCATTTGGGGGGGTTTGAACTGTCCTGGCATTTTATGCCCAACATTAGAAACCTATGCCACACATCACCCACCTCCTGGGCAATTTAAATATCCTCTATGATAAAAATAGGTAGTGTCGCATGTTTTATTTTTTTAAATTTTGGATCTATTAGACTCTAGATCTCCCCTCAGCCTTTAAAGCATCTGACCACACCAAAATTGGTGTGGTAAGATGCCTCCCCAATTTCCCAATGGCGTGGTTCCGGTGAAACCGAAGTCACTAAATGCTTGTAGCCTCCGGTATCTTAGGCCATAGAGATGATTAGAGCCATTCTGGTTTTTGATTGGCGCTATGGTCAGCTGTCAGAACCACCGGCTGCATTCTCGGGTTCCCCGGTGGGACACGAGAGCCTGAGAAAACCATGGAAGATGGCGGGGGGGCATTTCCTCCCACTGCTTGTAAAAGCAGCCTAGCAGCTAATCAGCTGCTAGGATTGCTATTACATGAAAGCCGACCACCAGCTGAAAAGAATGATACCTAGATGATACCTATACATGCAGACATTGTTCCGGTATAACCACTCAAAGACCAGCAACATATTAATGTGTTGCTGGTCCTTGTTGGGCATATGTTGTAATGTTATTTTTTTTTTCATGCAGCCTGTCAGTTAAATGAAAAAAAAAGAATCAATCGGTGGGTATGCCCACCATTAGAAAACCGCCCTTCATCCACCCACTTCTAATGGTGAGCATAGCCCTTTTTTAAAAATTTATACCGGAGCATAGGGGCAATCCGCCCCAATTTCCACCCCTGCCCCTATGTTCCGGTATATATGCTCTTTTTTAACTGTGGTGGTGAAATCACCTCCAACAGCGCTGGAGTCGCTGCTTTATGTATGGTGGGAGCAAACGCTATTGCTGTCACCATAGCTAAATCAGTGCTGCAGCTGGCATACCTGAAAACCAAATAAGATTACTAAAACACAGTAACATATAAAAAATAACATTCCTGCTAAGAAGAAAAAAAAACATTACAGGAAAGCATTATAAAAACATTACATGCCTGCAAAAAAAAAATCATGTTAAAAACCAGTAACAAAACATTACAGGTATACAAACAATAGAGAGAGCAATAGAAAGAGAATAGAGAGAAAACAAAGACATAAAAACAAGAAACGTGCAACTCTTTTTGGCTTTCATTATTTAATATTTTTTTTGGTTTTTAGGTTGGGGTCTCTCAAAATGCAGTGACATCTTGGAGACCCTGTGATAGTGTGCCCTATTCCTGTGTAGTGCTGTTCCTTATGCTAATACTCAACTAGTGTATGGTAGTGCTTGAAACAGTCACCGATGCAGACACCAGGCTGGTCAAAACAGTAGCGGCAATAAAAACGGATGTCACGCTTGTATCCGCATCGTTGGCAGACACAACATCTTTTTTGGGGGGCTCGGTTGGTAGGGGTACCAGGGATGGCATGTAGAAAATGCCGCTCATGCAGCCGGCTCACTGCATTTTGATTGGGAAGATGGGGTGCAGAGCCAACTGGATACAGAAGAGCTCTGACGATCTCTTCCTGGAATTGAAGGAGAGATCCAGTCCGTCCTGACGCTTTGTATAGCACATAAGCGTTCAGCATTGCCAATTGGAATAAGTAAACAGACACTTTTTTGTACCAGAGTCTGGTCTTACAGGCAATTAAGTACGGTGCCAATAACTGGCCGTTGAGGTCCACCTCTCCCATATTTTGGTTATATTCATGAACACAGAGGGGTTTCTCCACAACACCAGTCACCGTTGTAATTTGGACAGCCATGTCTGCGTGAAGGGAGGAAAGAATGAATACATCTTCACCGCAAGCAAATTACTACTTCTCAAGCAGGCTTTCTCCCCCGTCTAAGTCGGGATTCTCCCAGCCGTTGGGGGAAGCCACGAAGATAGATCACGCGGTGCCACTTGTGCCAATTTGGTGATCAAGCAAGTGACTAAAAAGTGGCACGCTTGTGTAGTAATTGTCCACGTACAAATGGTACCCCTTTCCGGATAAGTGTGACACCAAGCTCCACACAATTTTGCCAGTGATCCCTATGTAGTCTGGGCATCCTTTCGGCTCCACGTGACTATCTTTGCCCTCATAAACCATAAAGCTACATATATAGCCTGTGGCCCTGTCACAGAGCTTATACATCTTGACCCTGTATCTGGCACCCTTGTTGGGGAGGTACTGTTTGAAAGCAAGAAGGCCAGAAAATTTAATCAGGAACTCGCCCATGCACACAACTTGGTTGGGAATTAAAAGTGCTGTGAACTGCTAGTTGAAGTGGTTTATGAGGGGTCAAATTTTGTGGAGCTGATCATATACAGGGTCACCCTGTGGAACGACAGAGTTCATTATCGCTGAAGTGCATAAACCACAGGATCTGCTTGTATCGTGTCCTGCCATGCAAGCAGAGAACACAGGCATATGATGAATTTGGTCAGTGGACCAATATGACCTCACCTCAGGTTCTTTATGTATGCCCATGAGGATGGTAAGGCCCAGAAAGGTCTTAAATTCTGGAACCATAGTTGGTTTCCAGTCTCTGGCAAGTGATAAATGGGGATTAGATGTATTGACCAGCATATAAATTGCTTTGGTCCACTATAGATCTATAGAGATCTTCGGTGAAAAACAGCAAATGAAAATCATTGGCCCTAAAGTCAGCTGTATTCACCTGAATTCCGGGTTGGCCAGTGAATGGGAAGTACGAGCTCTGCATAAGTGGTGGGTTGCCAATCAGGGTTTGCAAGTGTGGCAGGAAGGGCACTATGATCTCTGTGGGTCTGTGTTTGTCTTTGTGGCTGCGGGACACTACTTGTGCAAGCCACACCAGCTTGAACTGCACTTATGGGACTCGCCAAGTCACCAAGTGTTACTACAGTGCTGGTTTGTCTATGACCGGGATTTACTAGGCCGCTGGTGCTTGCCAGGTCACCAAAAAGAGTAGCGAAACTAGTACTGGCTCTCTGCTTCATATGAGAGCCCTGTGGTTCTTGCACCTCAGCGACAGCAAACGGGATCTGGTATGCCTGACCTTAGCAGGGACCACAACTCTGTAGTCAGAGCTATCTGACAGGGTGCTGCTACTGTCTACCGGTTCGTATACTGAGCCTGATTCTGACAGTGGAGCTTCCCCATCGCTCTAGTCTGTCATGCTCAGCAATGTGTAGGCCTCTTCACTAGTGTACCTCGGATTGGACATGTTGGGCTCTAAATTTATAGGTACACTAGTGTGACCCACAGGCAAAAAAGCGCACCTGGTTGTCAGAGCCTGTTTCAAGTCGCTACCAAAATCACTGTCATATTTTGCCGAGATCGGGCGTAATCTCTGCGAACGCTGCAGATATGTGTATTGTTTTTGGTAAGTGTCAGCGATCTATTGATCCTACACTTGGGTGGGCTGGGCTGGGCTGGGCGGAGGGGCTAAAACCTAACTGGTGTCACCGCTGGGCAATCAGGGGTTAAAACCTATAAAAGGTATATTATATATATATATATATATATATACAGCGGGTAATCTGATGGGAAAAAAACTGAACTATCTAGCTAGCAACTCCCGTGACACTTGTACGGTGATAACAGGTGACAGGGGGCAATCAAGGGGTTAAAAACTTTATTGGGGGGTATTTATACCTACCTAGGCCTATTGCTACCTACCCTAACACTGATTAGGGTCGCAAGTGACACGGGGTGACAGGAGTGAAAGGGTTAGCTGGGGGGCGCGATCAGGGGGTGATCAAAGAGTTAAAAGTGTGCCTATGTGTAATGGTGTTAGTGTATTGTTGTGAAAATCACGATTCAGGGGAGGCATTCCATTC
>BLSH010375649.1:1105006-1120044 GCA_018402905.1 Glandirana rugosa
TTGGTAAGTGTCAGCGATCTATTGATCCTACACTTGGGTGGGCTGGGCGGAGGGGCTAAAACCTAACTGGTGTCACCGCTGGGCAATCAGGGGTTAAAACCTATAAAAGGTATATTATATATATATATATATATATATACAGCGGGTAATCTGATGGGAAAAAAACTGAACTATCTAGCTAGCAACTCCCGTGACACTTGTACGGTGATAACAGGTGACAGGGGGCAATCAAGGGGTTAAAAACTTTATTGGGGGGTATTTATACCTACCTAGGCCTATTGCTACCTACCCTAACACTGATTAGGGTCGCAAGTGACACGGGGTGACAGGAGTGAAAGGGTTAGCTGGGGGGCGCGATCAGGGGGTGATCAAAGAGTTAAAAGTGTGCCTATGTGTAATGGTGTTAGTGTATTGTTGTGAAAATCACGATTCAGGGGAGGCATTCCATTCGTCAGGACCGATGAGCAGGCATAGACCAAAAATCATTGGTCTATTCCTGTAGATTGAAAGGTCCTCTAGCGAATCAGACCGCCGTAGCCGCGCTGTTTATAAATGGCTATTCACGGGATGCTGCCACATTGCAGGTCGGGAACCGGTTAATAAAAATTGGCTACCAGGCCCTTAAAATATAGTTCCTGACTACCGTGAATCACTAGAGCTAACGAACCCCCATGTTACACAATTGAACAGTTCAACAAAGATGT
The DNA here is from genome assembly GCA_018402905.1 of Glandirana rugosa. NCBI lineage: Eukaryota > Metazoa > Chordata > Amphibia > Anura > Ranidae > Glandirana > Glandirana rugosa. The sequence goes on from BLSH010375649.1 coordinate 1,105,711, forward strand.
CTTCAATATTCATTGAAAGTGCCCCTTAGTTAGTTCACTTGTGCCCCTGATTGCCCCTTGAGTAAGTCATACCTTAAATAGGTGAGAAAATAATTTAAAGTTCTTAAGTCAAAAACATGAGTCCATACCCCTGAAACCCTGAATGGGCTCCCACAGGGGGTGGTTAAGTGCACTTAGTAGTTCACATCCTTAGCAGCATTCTAGTCCTTGATTTGGGAGACCTGGACCTGAATCTCTGGCTGTCTTACTAACTATAGCTCCCCCCCAAGATGTGGTTCCCTCCCTTTTCATGTGCTTGAACCAGCAGAGGGTAGTCCTTCCCAAAAAAGCCTGGCCTGCCAGAGTTATTCCTTACCTTTCAGGGAGCACCAACTCAGCAGGGCAAGTACAACTGAACATGAAATCTAACCATAGACACATTTTAATAAAGCATAAACATTTAACATTCACCTTACAGGTGGGAACAGAGAGGAATGTCTCTTTTGAGTTCAAAATGTGGTTCCTTAAATCCAGTGGGAACAAGGTTCATACACCACAGAATCTCAGTGGAATGAATATCGGAAGTTACATATGAGATTCACTAGTCTTAAACAGGAAGTGAGAGGTGGATGGTCTCTGAAACAAGATAGAAAGGGTCGAAACCTAACCAGTGATCATGCTGAGATTCAAATGCTTCCATGCCCGCTGATCAAAACAACCCCCTTCCTCTAGTTCAGGGATCTCCAAACTTTCTAAACAAAGGGCCAGTTTACTGTTCTCCAGACTTTAGGTGGGCTGGACTGTGGCCATTGGGAGCAGAAATTGTCCTGGCATCAGTAGGAATAAACAATGCATCTTTGGTATTAGGAGGAGGAATAGCGCCCCATTGCTGGTGTCAGTGGGAGGATTAGTGCCCCATTGCTGGTGTCAGTTTGAGGAATAGTGTCCCATCACTGGCATCAGTGGGAGAAATAGTGCCCCATTGTTGATGTCAGTAGTAGAAATATTGCCCCATTATTGTTGTCGGTGGGAGGAATAGTGTCTTGTATCAATGGAAAGAAAAAAAGCTCCAAGGGTCGAACAAAGGCAAGCAAGGGGCCGCATTTTGGAGATCACTGCTCTAGTTCATGGTCTGGACATCTATATTTTCCTACCCACCATCAGTAATTTTTATTAACGTTATTTACAAATTTCCATTTTTTTTTTTTTTTCATTTTTATTTTATACTCGTAAGGCCGTCCCTGCCCTAGTCAAGCGAACATGGGCAGGAATGGCAAGGTTGTAATTAACACACTTAAAACCAATCATATCCATAAACTACTGATTATCAAGAATGTACCACTGGCTTAAGGTACTATCATGCCCTACTGCACATATATTGTCAGAGAGGGTCTTCAGTGCATTTGGGAGATTTGTGACTGAGAAGCTGACTTTTATTAAGGCCTCACAGGACGTTTTGCAAACTCTCCTAAAAGCCTTTCCACCGGATGCTTGTAAAAGTGCCTTTACAAGCTTTTAGGTGACTTTACAAGGTCAAGAGCTTGAGCGTTATTTTATTTCATTGGCCAGAATAATCATTTATTCTGACCATTGTAATGAATTAATGATTAAGTGCTAAACGCTCCTAGCGTTTCTGTGCTTTCTGGCACGTTTAGCAATGTCAAGCATTTTTTCTGCCAAAATTCTGCTGCCCCTGGATGCACTGGCAGTGTTTTTATTCCGGCCTCTAAAAGCCCCTGCCACTAAATGCTACTAAAAGCCTATGTGTGCATGGATACAAAGCTAACATGCAGTGGAGGTGAGAGGCAGGAAAAAAAACCGCCTGACGCCAGCTGCAAAAATGTCCTGTGCGCATGAGGCCTAAAACTAATGGGACCTGGATTTAACAAGACTACCAAACACCTACTGCAGGGCAAAATCAGCACCTATACATTTAGCTAAGGAACAAACAAAATTTGGGGTTTTTGTGGATATGGCAGGGGTTTGCATTGCACCTTGCTTGGAGGTGTGGGGTATTTCGAGTGCAGTGTTTTTACATCTTACAAAGGAGGCAGTGAGGTGATGTGAAGAAAGGCAGATTTTGAACAACCTGTTTGATGCACTTTAATCACCCCAAGATAGAATTTAAAATTTAAAAAAGGAAAAGACCCTGGCTAAAGTGATACTAAACCCATTAAAATAAATTAGTTCAGGAAGTCCAGACTTCTATATAATGTACAGTCTGCTTCCTTAAAATCCACCTTTCTTGGTTGCCCACTTGGTTGAACTACTGCCCCCCACCTCACTGTTTACAGGTGTCGCCATTGAAACTTACAGTACATGGCAAGCCATACCCCTGCTCCCTTCTCTCGCATCCTGACAGACAGCTGCAGGAGCCTATACTGCCCCACACCTCGCCTCTACATCAAGGAAGTTTGGGGAAACAGTATGGATCGAGGAGGACCTGGCAGCATTGACAAGGACAGCAGGTAAGGAAGGGGGGTGGGGTGGTTTGTAAATGTACTGGGGCTTTTTTTATCTTAATGCTGTGAATGCATTAGGGTAAAAATGCTTATCCTTTAGTACTATTTTATTAGTAAAAACTTGGTTAAGATATTAACAATTGTAGAGCAGTAGAAACACAGATTTGTGCACACAGGCACAGATAACAGCAAAAAACAGCTGGTGATACGTATAAATAGTAATGGGCCGAACACCCCTCAGTTCGGTTTGCACCAGAACTCCCGAACATAGCAAAAGTTTGGACCCGATCTCCAAACCCCAATGAAGTCTATGGGACCTTGAACATAAATCAAAAGTCCCCATTTTGAAGGCTTATATGCAAGTTATTGGCCATAAAAAGGGTATGGGGGTCCGGGTACTGCCATGAGAGACATGTATCAATGCAAATAAAAAACGTTTAAATTTGATAGGTTTTAAAGGAGCAGTAATTTTAATGATGCTTAAAGTGAAACAATAAAAATGAAAAATTCCTTTAAATATAGTGCCTGGGGGGACCTCTTAGTCTGCCTAATCAGGGCTTACAATGCTTTGTGCAGCATGCACTGTATTGTGGGGCGCTCGGCAGGAGAACAATCACAAATATGGGTGTTCGCCTAACGGGCGAACAGGCGATGTTCAGGCTGAACCTTTGCTCGGTCTGAACTGTTCTCCCAACACTACTTATAAAAGGTCTCTGTTTGGGCATTTTGTGTTATGGGGTGAGAACATTCCACCTCTGTCTCCCATAGTCTCCCATAAATCATTCTGTCATAGGAGAAAATACAATAACCACCTTTAACTGCAAATACAGTTTCTCATGGCCGGGAACCGGGGCTCTGGCTGAAGTGTCTCCACACCCTGTCACATGATTCCCTAAAGGAAACTATAAGCCTCTATGCTGATGCACATTGGCCAAACATATTCCACTATTGTCACCATATAAAGCTGACCTTCCATGAAATGTTCACTCTATTGAAGGCTTCACCCCACATAGTCAAATCACCTGCAAAGTCAATTTACAAATAAAACTGTTCTAAAATAAAAAGAGGAAAAAAATACCTTATCCCTGGCTTCTGATTGTTCCCCGAGTTGTGGGTAGCATCATTGTGCCTCACGAAAGCCACCTAGAATAGTCGAGTACCAAAAATCCCACAAGAAATCCACTTTAGCCAATTGCAGGGGCATATTCTCATGGGATTTGGAGCACCCAGCTGTCTCAGGAGGCAGCAGTGAGATAAGGTGACATCACCCATGTCTCCCAGAAGCATTGTAAACTGGAGTTAAGGGAAGTATTTTTTGCTTTACTATTAAATTGCCTTTGCCTTTGCTTTCAATAAAGCAGACCTTCTATTTTCATGGAAGGTCCACTTTCAAAAAAAGGCTTGTAAAAAAAAAACATGCAGCCTATTATCACTGTAGTGCGTGTGTAGTCAGGGACAAGCTGTAAGTAGGCTGCAGTATATCAGCAGCATAAATATATAACAAAGGATAAACAATGGTAAAAATCCTTTCCTCCCCACACTCCCAAATTCCCCAAGCTGCACAGCATTTTGTCACCTACTTAGGATACCTGTTAGTACCTAAAAATCTGTAGGCGGGTGGAGTCAGGCAGATCCTCCCACTGGTGGAGGGCTTGCGGGTATCCCTATTTAAGGTTGGTAGAGCTGGGGCTCTGGGCTCATTTCTGCCCAGAAGAGACACAGAGAAGGAAGGCCTGCTGGAGGTGAATGTGTCTTCCCCTATGTGGGAGGGAACCCTGCAGAGGAAGAGGGATAGAGCCTTGGTTTGTTCACTTGTTCATCCCAACAGAAGAACTGAACAGCTAAGAAAGCTTGTAGCCCTGGTATATAGAGAGAAAGGACAGATAACAATTGCTGTGAACCACAGGAGAACCAATGCCCATAACTTTTGACTTTAAGCCAGTATTTGGAGTGTAGGTATGCCAGTATATAGACTATTCTGTTTCAACTATTGAATGAGCAAGCAGAGAAGTTTATTATTTACTGCAATCCTCCATTTGAATATCTTATCAAGCCTTTTACAGCCAATAACTGGGAAATGGACCAAGAGATATGTTTACTGGCGCAAACTTGGCCGTTTGGGTGTTGGAAGAAATTACTTGGGTCAAGCATGTGAGCACTGCCCGGGAAAGAGGGGGTCATCGACATCAGGGCTAGGAGGATGGGAAGTTTAGGCCTCAGTTTAGGCCTAAGGACATCATCTTTGCATGGGATAGTATTGATTGGGGTTGAACCATCTGTAACATACTGCAATATGTTTCATGTGAAGTTGACTCAGTCCTGCCTTACAAATCGCTTCCTATGCACCTCATCAGATGCTTTCCCTATCACAGCTAAAACGAGACAATATGGCTGCTGGGATACCACTGACTTACCTAAATGCCCCTTTATTGGCCCTTCTACAGCTGACCTAAGTTCAAAAGCCAGGCAGTCCATTGTGATTACTTTGGTAAACTCCCACATTTCCAGGATCATGAAACATGAACAGGCAGGATTCACAGTGAACCCATGGTTGTACCGAACCAAAACCTCTTTGCTGAGTCTTCCCTTGGTGAGTAAGCTCCTTGTCCAGTGAAGCGTGTTTGCACCTCAGATGGACTAGGCTGTTTGTTGGATGGATAAATAAACAGTTCTGAGGCTTTCAACAAGGTGAGCTGTTTCCCCTTTTTTCCTTGTCACAGAGACTGTTTTAGTGGCCAACAAGTGACGACTTTAAGGAACTGGATCCTAGATCAGTGGTAGCCTGGGGATTCGTTGGAATATCTGCTCTTTGTCTATCCAAGAACTTAAGACCATTGCCAAATTCAGGTGGTCCTCGCATGTGTAAAGGTATTTTGAAGTCCTGAAAAAAAGACTGGACCAAAGAATACTAGAGCTAAGCAGCTTGTAATAGCCAGTCAGATCCCATTTTTTTAAATTGCAAAGAAATTGGAAATTGTAGCTAAATCTTCAGTTTTGTTTTGGTTTACTTGAGTTGTTCACAATCCACCCCAATGGGATGGTTAAACATTTCTGGCTAATTTAATACAAGGACTCGGACAAATAATTATCCAACCAATGAACAATGTCATGTTTGTTTTGCTGTGACACACATTGGAAAATTGGGACATTATTTTACCAAAAATTTGGTTTTGTTTTTTTTTTCTCGAAATTACGTGCATGTTTATCTTTCCATGATGCTGCAAACACATTCATTTACAGCAGCGACTAGCCCAAAATGTTTATATTAGCCACATTAACCTAATAATGATACTGATTCTCATGCAGATTTCTCAATGATTAATAGAAATACTGCATGGCCAGAGACATTGATCAATCTCATGCCATGTGCTGCGGGGTGGGAATAGGTGAGCGCGGAGGGTTCATTGTGGATGTTCCGTGGCACAAAGGGAATTCATCACCCCCCTCTCCCTCCCTTTACAATTAACTCTCCATCAACTCCAGCACTTGATGTTATGTCAGGGATGCAGACAGGGGAGAGTGGGTGGGCCCAGTGAGATGTCAGGTGGTGAGAACCCTGGAGGGGGCGCACATGTTCTGTCTACGTATACGGCACTGTACATGTTTATGGAAGGCTCTGCAGATCTTTGGAGCTGCACAACATTGATGCTAGCAGATGGGTGGTATCTCTGCACTATCCAATGCATTGATGCATGCAAAGACACTGTCATGAAGAATTTAACCTGTCACTTCCAACACCTTCCATGGTTGGGTTGGTCATCTGTACCTATAGTTCATGTATTTTGGATCTTCTTCATCCAATGCAAAAATATACTTTACGCAAGTACTGTATTTTTAGTTTTTAGTAAAATAGAGGTGTGAATGTAAAATAAAAATAGGTTGCTCTCTCTAATGTATGCATCTAATGGTTAATACCATGTTGCTTTTCAGACGTGTCTCTATGTTGCCCTCTAGAGGGAAAAAGAGGTTGTGTCTGACTAGACATCGGTATGAATTCAACATTTTCATAGTTTAAAGGCTAAGAAAACACTTTGCAAAAAAATAATAAATGCATTTACACTATATTGTGAAAAGTTTTGGGACGCCTGCCTTTATATGTGTATGAACTTTAATGGCATTCCAGTCTTAGTCCGTAGGGTTCAATATTGAGTTGGCCCACCCTTTGCAGCTATAACAGCTTCAACTCTTCTGGCAAGTCTGTCCACAAGGTTTAGGAGTGTGTCTATGAGAATGTTTGACCATTCTTCCAGAAACGCATTTGTGAGGTCAGGCACTGATGTTGGACAAGAAGGCCTGGCTCGCACTCTCTGCTCTATTTCATCCCAAAGGTGTTCTATCGGGTTGAGGTCAGGACCCTGTGCAGCTAGTCAAGTTCCTCCACCCCAAACTCGCTCACCCATGTCTTTATGGACCTTGCTTAGTGCACTGGTGCGCAGTCATGTTGGAACAGGAAGGGGCCATCCCCAAACTGTTCCCACAAAGTTGTCAGCATGAAATTGTCCAAAATGTCTTGGTATGCTGACACCTTAAGAGTTCACCTTTGGGATGCGTTAGAGCGGAGACTGTGAGCTAGGCCTTCTCGTCCAACATCAGTGCCTGACCTCACAAATGTGCTTCTGGAAGAATGGCCAAACATTCCCATAGACACTCCTAAACCTTGTGGACAGCCTTCCCAGAAGAGTTGAAGCTGTTATAGTAGCAAAGGGTGGGCCAACGCAATATTGAACCCTACGGACTAAGACTGGGATGCCATTAAAGTTCATGTGTGTGTAAAGGCAGGCATTCCAATACTTTTGACAACATAGTGTATATTTGCCACAAAAAAATGTGCATTTATTTACTTTTTAAAAGCAGCCTACGAAGCATTGCAACTGCCATTAGTGAATCACGGGTGCAATGCAATGTTCCTACAGACTCTTCCTCCATCTCTATGCCTGTACCGAGGTACGGGCTTTCAATTAGAGAGCAGGAGGAAGTATCAATGATCTACGAGTGTGGTGATTACCACTGTTGCATTCCATTAGGAACTACAAGTCTGGCTGCCGTGGTGGAAGACAGTACTTGTAGTTCATTCATATACAAAGCTCTATGAATGAATGACACAAGTGTGCAAATTTCAGCAGCACAAATTTCAAAATGGACAGTGCCTGCAGGAGAGAAGGACCCTCACATGCTGTCCAGGGGGGCGGTTTGGGGGTGTTGCCATTTGTACCATGTTACATATTGCACCCTAAATACAGGTGTAACGTGGTTTAAAAGGTGGAGTTAACCTTTAAGTCCACAATGGCCCTAGTATAAGATCAGTCTGAAAACCTTTGTCATCTACTTTCTCTACAGCCCACCACATTGTAGGGTACATAGTTTAGTCATACTACTATCTATTTAGAATCCCTTATGCCCGGTACACACGATGTGATTATCAGACGATCGTCCGCTCTTTTTTGCATGCTAATCTCATATCAAAAATAAAGCGTTTACTAAAGTTACAAAAAATCTTGTACCACAAAATAAAATTTTGGAAGTGATGTCATATGTTGTAGTGTATTTGTATTGTATTTTAGAACAACAACTGTACTGATTAAACGAAAATCGTATGATCTGGTATCATAGGAGAAAGATTTTCGTGCTTGTCCGATTTTATAATATCAGATGAACTGTCATGATCAGCCCTTGAAAGCTCTGTACTAACGATCAGATTATCGTAAGATTGCGTTGAAATCGGCATTTTTCAAATGATTTTCTGATCGCATGTACGGGCCATTGTCAAGATGTGTTGTAAACAAGTCATTGTCCACTAGACATCCTACCAGCAACCCAATGGGGTTGATTTACTAATGGCAAATAGGCTGTTTGCTTTGCAAGGGAATTGTTATTTTGTAAGGAAATTTTCTATTAGCTTAGCGAATGCGGTGAAAATTCACTCTCCGAAGAATACCCGATCACACATAAGAAAAAAAAAATTGCATTAAACAAATAAATAAATAGTAATAAAAAATATATATTTTTTTGCTTGCACATGATTGGATGATGATCTCACATAAGGAAAAAAATAGTATTAAATAAATAAATAAATAGAATTAAAAAAAATATATTTTTGCTTGCACATGATTGAATGATGATCACACATAAGGAAAAAAATAGTATTAAATAAATAATTAAATAGTAATTAAAATATATATATTCTTGCTTGCACATGATTGGATGGCAAATAGTGTTAACTAACTAAATAAATAAATAGTAATAAAAAAATGAATTTTTGCTTGCACATGATTGGATGACAAAAGTCAGCAGAGATTCCTCTCATTCGCTAAGGTAAGGGAAAATTCCATTGGAAAGTGAAAAATTCTCTTGCAAAGTGAACAGTCTATTTTCTCTTATTACAGCAGCCCCAGTACTGTTATATTACCTCCACATACTTGCTTCCATATCTTGCTACCAACATTCACAAGAGAAATCTGCTTATACTAGAACTTGGAATACTGTACCATTATGTAACATATGTGCTGTTTTTGAAGCAAATAATTTAATTAGCAAAAAGTAGAATAACATCCGTTAACACTCTGTGAATGCTTAGCATAAAATGCATGCTATACAGAAATTAGAACACACAAAATAAGGTGTAAGACACGGTCCCTCTATACATATGCTCTATAGATGTAGATAACAAACAATGGACGGGGTAATAATGCTGCATGCCTATTCATATAAATACCTAGAGTATAATGGCAGGGGGGCTGCACATTGATAGGGTTAAACCTGCTGTGTAACCAGCTGCAGATCTAAATAATACTCCTTTAGAAATGATGTACAGTTAATAGTAGGGGTGCGCCAGATCATGCAGAAGTGGGTGGGAGAAGACTCTCTCTTCTAGGTAAGGAGTATACAGTCTTATTGTGCGAACTTTCACACCATTTCAACACTTTAATACCAAAAAATAAGATATTGTAATCATTGTTTACACAGATATGTATATAGATGGATGGATAGATAGATACATAGATAGATAGATAGATAGATAGATAGACAATGGATAGATAGATAGATAGATAGATAGATAGATAGATAGATAGATAGATAGATAGATAGATATATACAGTATCTCACAAATTTTGTAAATATTTTATTCTATCTTTTCATGTGACAACACTGAAGAAATGACACTTTGCTACAATGTAAAGTAGTGAGTGTACAGCTTGTATAACAGTGTACATTTGCTGTCCCCTTAAAATAAGTCAACACACAGCCATTAATGTCTAAATCGCTGGCAACAAAAGTGAGTACACCCCTAAGTGAAAATGTCCAAATTGGGCCCAAAGTGTCAATATTTTGTGTGGCCACCATTATTTTCCAGCACTGCCTTAAACCTCTTGGGCATGGAGTTCACCAGAGCTTCACAGGTTGCCCCTGGAGTCCTCTTCCACTCCTCCATGATGACATCACGGAGCTGGTGGATGTTAGAGACCTTGCGCTCCTCTGCCTTCCGTTTGAGGATGCCCCACAGATGCTCAATAGGGTTTAGGTCTGGAGACATGCTTGGCCAGTCCATCACCTTTACCCTGAGCTTCTTTAGCAAGGCAATGGTCATCTTGGAGGTGTGTTTGGGGTCATTATCATGTTGGAATACTGCCCTGCGACCCAGTTTCTGAAGGGAGGGGTTCATGCTCTGCTCCAGTATGTCACAGTACATGTTGGCATTCATGGTTCCCTCAATGAACTGTAGCTCTCCAGTGCCGGCAGCACACATGCAGCCCCAGACCATGACACTCCCACCACCATGCTTGACTGTAGGCAAGACAAACTTGTCTTTGTACTTCTCACCTGGTTGCCGCCACACACGCTTGACACCATCTGAACCAAATACGTTTATTTTGGTCTCATCTGACCACAGGACATGGTTCCAGTAATCCATGTCCTTAGTCTGCTTGTTTGTGGGCTTTCTTGTGCATCATCTTTAGAAGAGGCTTCCTTCTGGTATGACAGCCATGCATACCAATTTGATGCAGTGTGCGACGTATGGTCTGAGCACTGACAGGCTGACCCCCCGCCCCTTCAACCTCTGCAGCAATGCTGGCATCACTCATACGTCTATTTCCCAAAGACAACCTCTGGATATGACGCTGAGTATGTGCACTCAACTTCTTTGGTCGACCATGGCGAGGGCTGTTCTGAGTGGAACCTGTCCTGTTAAACAGTTGTATGGTCTTGGCCACCGTGCTGCAGCTAAGCTTCAGGGTCTTCACAATCTTCTTATAGCCTAGGCCATCTTTATGCAGAGCAAAAATTCTTTTTTTCATATCCTCTGAGAGTTCTTTGCCATGAGGTGCCATTTTGAACTTCCAGTGAGCAGTATGAGAGAGTGAGAGCAATAACACCATACTTAACACACCTGCTCCCCATTCACACCTGAAACCTTGTAACACTAACGAGTCACATGGCACCGGGGAGGGAAAATGGCTAATTGGGCTCAATTGTGACATTTTTCACTTAGGGGTGTACTCACTTTTGTTGCCAGCAGTTTAGACATTAATGGCTGTGTTGAGTTATTTTGAGGGGACAGCAAATGTACACTGTTATACAAGCTGTACACTCACTACTTTACATTGCAGCAAAGTGTCATACAGGCGATAGATAGGTGATAGATAGATAGATAGATAGATAGATAGATAGATAGATAGATAGATAGATAGATAGATAGATAGATAAATAGATAGATAAATAGATATGCAATTAAGTTGCATAGTTGCTAAAATTCTGATCAAAGCATTTTGCATTTCAATCTGTTTCTTGAATACAATTGTTACAGACCTGGTTATTACAGAAGAGATGATGTATGCTACAGTAATAAAAGCTTTTTTTTGCTCCGTGCCTTTGTCTCCTCTATATAACAGACATATTAGGTTTCCAGGCACTTACAAGGATAACAGAGCCATATCATATAAGATTTTACATATTAACATTCAAAAGCATCAGAGAAGCATGCCAGGCTGTATAGTATAGCAAATAATTCACTACAGTAGGATGGGCCCAATCCTGTTTGGGCATCTGTCCTTCCAGAATACTAAATAGGAAGGATTTAGCCCCTTAATGACCAGGTCATTTTTAGTGATACAGCACTGCGTTACTTTAACTGATAATTGCACGGTCGTGCGACACTGTACCTAAATGAAATTTAAGTCCTTTTTCCCCCCCAAAAAAATCTTTCTTTTGGTGGAATTTGATCAGCTCTGCGGTTTTTATTGTGTACACTATAAACAAAAAAATAATGACAATTTTGAAAAAAAAAAAACAACAATATTTCTTACGCTTTGCTATAAAACACATTCAATAAAAAAAAATGTAAAAAATCAAATTCCTTCATCAATTTAGGCCAATATGTATTCTGCTACATATTTTTGGCAAAACAATCCGAATAAGCGTATATTGATTGGTTTGTCCAAAAGTTATAGAGTCTACAAACTATGGGATATATTTATGGAAAAAAAATTTCTACTAGTACGGCGGTGATCAGTGACTTATAGCGGGACTGTGATATTGCAGCGGACAAATTGGACATTAACCACTTGCTGACCGCCAACCGCAGGTTGACGGCAACAAAGTGGTTCGATATCGCAAATCGCCATCATACGATGGCGGCTGCGAGATCGCGCACTGTGAGCGCGCGCGCGCGCCGCCGGAAGCGCGCCCATGCGCTCACTGTGTTCGGGGAGGGCCAGGGAGCGGGTGCAGCGGACTCGATCGCCGCCGGCTACCCGCGATGCCCCCCCGGAGTGAAAGAACGGAGGTCTGTGTAAGTAAACACGGATCTCCTTTCTGTGAGGGGGGAAGGGCTGTGATCACAGCCTTCCTCTACATGGAAGCTGTGATCACTCCCCTCCCCCTGCTAGGGCAGCCCACACACAGTTAGAACACGCCCAAGGAACACAGTTAACCCTTAGAGTGCCCCCTGCAGGTTAACCCCTTCACTGCCAATGGCATTTACACAGTAATCAGTGCATTTTTATAGCACTGATCGCTGTATGAATGCCAATGGTCCCAAAAAAGTGTCAAAATGGTCCGACATGTCCGCCCCAATATCGCAGTACCGCTAAAAATCGCAGATCGCCGCCATTACTAGTAAAAAATTAAAAAAAAAATAAAAACCCCAGAAATTAATTCTCATCATCCGTAAACGCGGCCACTTTTGCGCAAACCAATCAATAAACGCCGATTGCGATTTTTTTATCACAAATATGAGGAAGAATATAAATTGGCCAAAACTGATGAAAAAAAATGTTTTTTGTATTTTTTTTTTGGATTTGTATTTTAGCAAAAAGTAAGAAATTTGGGGTTTTTTTTCAAAATTGTCGCTCTTCTTTTGTTTATAGCGGCGATCAGAAATGACACAGCGATGATCAAATACCACCAAAAGAAAGCTCTGTTTGTGGGGAAAAAAGGACGCAAATTTCGTTTGGGTACAACGTCGCACGACCGCGCAATTGTCAGTTAAAGCGACGCAGCGCCGAATCGCAAAAAGGGCTCTGGTCCTAAAGTGTGAAATCCTTCCGGGGCTCAAGTGGTTAACTGACACTTTTGACACTTTTTGGGAAACAGTGGCACTAATACTGTGATCAGTGCTAAAAATATTCACTGCCACTGTACTAATAACACTGGCTGGGAAGGGGGTAACATCAGGGGTGATCAAAGGGTTAACTGTGTGTTTAGCTGGTGATGCAGTGTAATGGGGAAGGTGCTTTTACTAGTGGAAGGCATGGATTGGTGTTCTTGCTTTACAGGATACATGCCTTCTGTACTGACAGAACGGCAATCTGCCTTGTTTACATTTAGATCACCGTTCTGCCTCTGCACAGAATGATCAGTGGGTGCAGTCGGGAATCGGGTCCGTGGGACCCCTTGATCAGCTCCTGCTGTGTAGAATCACAGGTGGCGCGCACTCGCGCCTGATACCCGGAAGTGCTGGATCACATATATATAAACTGCTATGGAGCGGTCAGCTTGTGGTTAAAGAAGAATTACAGGTATGGCATTTTATTCATAGTTATATGTATTCAAAGTTCCTATGTATATACCATAACTGTGGGATCCCCCTAGAAGCTGGAAACCACTATAGTAGACACCGCTACTTCCCTCATCTCCACTTGCTTCCAGGTCCCATGCCAACTGGCAGTCCTGTGGCTATGTGAAAATAGAAGGTTGACCGCTCAGCACACGCGCCATTCATAGTTACATAGTTAGTCAGGTTGAAAAAAGACCCAGTCCATCTAGTTCAACCAATAATTCAGAGATCGCTTTGAATTTTCTCAGTGAATGCAAAGGGTTCTCTGATTGGACAGGGTGGAGAGGCGGTGCATGACCTCACACCATCCACCACTTCCAATCGGATAATGCTTTGCATTCATTAAGAAAATGCCAAGCAGCCATCCTCTTGTGTTCACAATGCATCAGGGCTAGAGTTGAGCGAACACCTGGAAGTTCGGGTTCTGCTGGTCCGTCCGAACTTCGGGTCAAAGTCCGGGTCCGGGTCCGGACGGAACCCGAACGATCGCACGGACAACGAACCCCATTGAAATCAATGGGGACCCGAACTTTTAGGCACAAAAATGGCTGTAGGAAAGTCCTGGAAAGCCCCAGAGGGCTGCAAAAGGAAGTAAAATGGGGGTAAGGGTAGGGCAAGTGCCCTACAAAAAAATGGGGACAGGGAAATAACTGTAAATATTTTTAAAAAAATAAAAACATAAAAAAAGCAAAAATGGAGGTGAATGTGGATCATCTTCAAACTGTGTCTGAAAAGTATTAATTAACGGTAGAAGCCATATAACTGTTCTAAAATCATCTTCAAACTAGGGCAAGTGCCCTACAAATAAATGGGGATAGGGAAAATAAATTAAAATCAAGT
>BLSH010375649.1:1135645-1151208 GCA_018402905.1 Glandirana rugosa
ACTAAGGTGCGTGGGACTGTCGTATTTATTACGTGTAAACGTATTTTTCGTTCCCGGCGTGGTCCGAAACTAGGGTTTATAGATATTTAATAATTAAGTGAATTTAGGAATCCTCTCGTTGTCTGAGGTAGAGAATCATTATATGTATATACATATATACGACATACAGACACGTAAACACATAGGTAGTAACCTAAAACAGAAACCTTGTATAAATGTCATAGGTAGAAAAGTAGTTATAAACGTCACATATACGTACTATAAACATACATGTCATAGAGATTTTTAAGGAACATAGGACGTTCGACCGATATGTTAATTCGTGGTAATACGTATATATTAACAATTTATTTAGGTATGTCATTGTGTGCTTTTTTTGTTGGGTGAGTGGTAGCTTCATTCATGATATTTTACATATATGTATGAGTGTCCACCCTATATGCATAATGGTGCTTAATTGTATAGCCAGCTTGCAGGATACAAGGAATTTTTAGAGATACTGTACATACAAATATCATGCATATACACTGCAAATATTGATGAAAAGATGGATACTGTAAATATGTTCCAAAGACAAAATCCAATGATGGATACACAAATGCACAGACATACAGCATATATACATATATGTATATTACTAAGAGATGGAGTCTGTTGCTCTCCTAAGGATTTAAGTGAATTAATAATTTATAGATATTTGGGATCAAAGCCTGGTGCGGCCCTTGCTTTTTATGCAAATGTGCATTATTTATGCTGTCAGGGTGCGTGGAATCAACTTGAGATGTTTGTTGTACTAATTACAGGCAAAGGATTACTTTCACCTTGTCTTTAGCCCAATGTAGCTTCTGTAGCACCTTATTATTTGTTGAAGGGAGATGCCTCCTAACACCTTGGGAATCTAATTCTGAATTTGTTTATTTACAGCTCTTGGATCCTTGCATGAGCAATTAAATGGAAATTTGTATTTGTATTTGTATTTTTTTTTTACATAGAAACATAGAAGGCATAAAAAAGACCAAGTGATCCATTGTCTGGTCAATTTTTTGGAAATATATATATATTTTTGTTGTTTTTTCTTTTGTCTGAGTTCCAAGCAAAAATGCACTTACTGTTGACTGTCTCACTACCTCTGCTGGAAGTCTATTCCAAGCATCAACTACCCTTTCGGTAAAATAATACCTTCTAAGATTAGTTATGAACTTTTCTCCTGCTAGTTTGAAGTAATGTGCACATGTTATTTATCTGGGCTTTATATTAAAAATACTGCCCTCCTGAACCTTTTTCACCTCCTTAATGTATTTAAAGGTTTCAATCAGGTCTCACCTTTCCATTCTTTCCTCCAGACTGTGCGATTTAAGTTTCTGAAGTCTTTCCTGATATATTTTATCCCCCAGACCCTTCACCATTTATGTTGACCTTCTCTGAACTCTATTTTTTTTTTCTTTTGAAAATCTTTATTTTAAATTTTTAAGCAATAAAAAATACAGACACAAACATTCCCAAAGACGTTACAAAAATTTTCCATAAGGAAACATCAACAGTGTTCTACACATTAGATATACTGGGTAATCAACACCATCAGACTAAAAGCGGGGGCAATTATTGGGTAGTTGGGAACCCAATAATAAGTATCAGGAGGAGGGAAAGGGACAACAAAGTAAGGGGAATATAACAAGATGCAACCATGAAGTGGCTACAGAGTGGGAAGGAGGGGGCATCAGAGTCAACTCCTATCCAGGGAAAAATATAAGAATAAGGTAAAAAATGGTATATCAACAAATTCCACAAATACCGTGCATAGATAGCATTTCCCGGTCAGCCTCAATATAGGTGTAAGTAACAAATCATTCTATCTTATTAATATATTTTTGTATGTGTTCTCCAAAGCTGAACATAATTAAAAAAAAAAAAACATTTCTTTTTAAATCCAGCTACCTGTATATGCATACAGTGGCCACAGGTTGGGTTACCTATTTATCATTTAGTAAATAGAACCATATAGGACTCGTTCTAAATGCTATAACAATGCTCATATCTCATATTAAAAATTCCCATTGTGTTTGCAGCCATATTTACCAAGAAGAAAAAATGTAATCCTATGTAATAGTCTTTTTTTACATTTCTCATCAGGTGTGTTAGTCATCAATATTAGAGGTAGGTGGTTAATTAACGCATAACCCAGATGCACAGTCAACCTGTCTAATATTAATGATTTCAGTTACTGATAAGTGAATGGTACAATTTTAAATATATATATGACAGGCAAACTTAATTGCTGCACCAGATCCCTAAAATTAATTTAGTTAATAAAGAAAAATGAACCCTGGATTTTTTAGGTGGTAATAACTGAAATACGACATCTATTGCATCATCTTTAAAAAAAAAATTATTGCACAATATTTCAAAATCTATTTAAGCATACAGGAATTGAGAATCAACCAGAAACAAAATAGGATACATGAAAAATGCTTACTTGCTTTGGAATATCCACAGAAAAAAACGCCCTCAATAACCCCACCACTCAGATGGGCCATTGCATGAAACAAAATTGTGAGTGCCAATTATACTGCTGGGGTCAGAAAAGAGATGTAACATTACTGTAAATTTCGAAGCTGTGGGAAAAAAACGTTTTTTTTTCCCATTTTTTTCCAGAAAAATTGAATTTTTTAAAAAAAAAACAAAAACAAATTAGTGTGGAGTAGTTTTACCAAGTGAAAATCATTTTTGTTACACTGGGGAGGTGAAATACTGTGTATATCAAAGTATTATTCTTGAAATAAAAGTACAGCTTTTCAGTAAATAAACCTGCTTTTTAAAAATTGTATTTTTTATTACAAATGGTATAACAAGGACTGAATATGTTAAGAACATTTCAACTATACATAAGAACAGGTATCCCCCCCCCCTTTTCTCATATAAATGTAAAAGATCCTTGCCAATATGCATTGACAATGCTGATCCAGAAGCATATCTGAAGAGCTTGATGAATGTTCTCCTGATTTTCTGGTGTCATTTTCTCTATAAATGAAGGCATTGTGTATTTTTGGGAGGCCATGGTTTGTAACATTTCCTAACTTGAAGATGCTGCTGGCGAAGAAACACTTTGTGATGATCCAGAAGCAGC
Organism: Glandirana rugosa; assembly: GCA_018402905.1. Lineage (NCBI taxonomy): Eukaryota > Metazoa > Chordata > Amphibia > Anura > Ranidae > Glandirana > Glandirana rugosa. The sequence goes on from BLSH010375649.1 coordinate 1,138,770, forward strand.
AGAAAGAGTGTTTCTGGAATGAGGACAAAAGCTATTTGTTCTTCTTTCTAGTCTTCATGATTTTTATTCTATAGAGTATTTTTAATGGGCACCTCTGGCATGCCAGGGTATATTTGTTATCCTTGTAGCATTTTGAAAAGAATATTTCTTCTCACAATATGTGCAAACTGCAGCTCTCATCAGAAATTGCAATGTGGAAATGTCTCCAGAAATTGCAATGTGGAAATGTCTCCAAACTCTAGATGTTAGTCTCACCATTTTACTGAGAGGAGGAAAGGAAACACCAATTTACTGACCAGAAACATTATGCAGTGATGGTGGAGAACATTAATAGGAATCGTTTAAAGGTTATAAAGATAAACTAATTTCTCAGACAAATGTACCCTCTTACCTGTCAATTAAGTTCTGAGAGAGAAACTATCATCTAATGTAGCCCAACCATCACCCAACTGTAAGAGGTTCAAGATGGAGCCCACAAGCAAACTAAATTGGAGCCTTTCCCCTATAGTGCGCCCTAGTGGAAGATATGCATATTTTCCTTGTTTGAGAACTGAGAAGTACAGTGTTACTTGAATTGTATTCCAGTATTTGCATGTCTTCAGCTGAGAGAACTTGCAATAATTTAAGACTTTACTTAAATCTTTCATTAAGGTCATCATATTGTATAGTTTGCATACCATGTCCTAAATATAGTATTTATCACTGTAAAAGAACATATTCCACACTTCTTTTGCACCAATTTTTCCAGGAAACCCCCCCCCCCCCGCCCCCAAAAAAAAGCTCTGAAATAAACATTCTTTTTCCCAATTTTTCATGTTTTTTTTTCTCAGACCTTCTCATCTTTTGGTCAGAGTACTATTTGTGGCATTTCCAAAACTGATGGATCTGCTCAATCAGGAAACTGGTGGAAGCATGTATTTATCTACAATCCAAGAAAACAAAGTTCAGGGCACTCTTCATATATCACTTGTCTTTACTTAGTCATGAAAAAACAATTAAAGCATATCCAGCCAATGAACGTTTCTTGTGCAAGGGACATGCTTTCTCAGATAGATCCATAGATCCAATGGCCTTGAGAAAGTGTGCACATTGCCTGAGAAATGTTCATCGGCTGGATGTGCCATTGTTTTTAGTCTATAGAATGTGACTAAATAAAGAAAAGTGACATGAGTGTCCCAGACTTTGTTTTCTTGGATTGCTTTATTTGGCTACTTACTTACTTGAAGCACAGAGACCCGCTGCTGCGATTTCACAGAGGTTAGAAACGTGGGGTATCCAAGGGCAATTTTTTTAATATACACTTGTATGAGCTCTCTCCAGACTTACCAATGGTGGGTTCCACATATCTACTTTTCTTGCATGTATTTGTATGTAGTCCATATTCAAATTAACTACTGTTTTGCTGGCTCGCATAGATTTCCAAAGTTGCAGAGGAGGTCAACATTTGTGCAGTATAAAGTAGTATATGTGATAGGCCCCCACTGGCAGCAATATGATCAGAACGTCTAATTCTATCCAATACTTGAGCTACTAGCACATTAAACACTTAGAACTTTCCAAAATGTTTTGGTTTCAAACTATTTTAGAAAAGAACACTTAAAAGGGGTATTTCCGTGATACAGTCTGCACCCACCATGCTGGGCTTTCTAATTAGAAAGACCAGCAGTGTCTGCTTACTTACTGAATCTAATTGAAATTGCCTTTTACGTTATATGAGCTGGAGAGGTGGGGGAGGGGGGGTTGTCTCATTCAGCTGTATCGTCATATTTTATGATTGTCTATTCACAGCAAAGAGGTAAAGAGAATGGACCCAAATGTGGTCTAGAACTGACTCAGCTGCACCACTGGCTGGCTGCAAGTGGTAAATATAAAAAAAATCATATGCAATATTTCATATTTATTAACAAGACAAATGCTTGTTTATATATTTTTATTTTTTAGTTGAGGACATGATAAATAACGAACATATATACAATACAAATATTCACTGCTTAGAATTTCACAGCCAAGCTATAGTGTTTTTGTGAGCACTTCTGCGCTACCTAGTAAATATGTGAAATTCTGTGTGTAAGGTCTATAATGTACAGATCTTCTTCAGTAAACCTTTGATTTTAGCATTTACTAATATCAATAATAAGGGCAAGGACAATCATTATGGACTGCAACACTTTCATCTGTTAAAGTGTTACTAAACATACAACAGTAAAATCAGTTGTTAAATGCAGTAAAGCATGCTTGTTATACTCACAGTGGTACCTAAGGGGTTAATCCTCTGAATTGTGTAAAAAGGCTGTTTGATCCTGTCTTCTCTGATCCTCCCCCTCTTTCACAGTCCCCAAACCATCTCCTGATAGAACAGAGGCTAGGGAACAAGTTGTACATGCTCAGTTTGGTATGCATTTTTTAGGAGGGTGCATGTGATCAGCACAGGGCCAATCAGCAATGTTTAGACAGAGGGTCAGGGCTCCTGCAGCCTCATAGGACAATCATGAGAGAATGAAAACTCCTCCTACAAGCTTTAACCAGACACTGATAGAAGTCACAAGGCTGCTATATACTGCTGATGAGAAAAGGTATTTATCAGTTTATATTTAGCAAAACTATAGCATTTCCATGTTCTGTGTACTGTGGTAGACCAGATATAGCAAATTCAGGGTCCTGAGTTTAGTAACACTTTTCTTCCGCCTTGAAATCCCATGTTTACTGACCACATTACTTTCACTTATAACTTAAAAATTGTTCCTTAACATGGCACAACAGAAACAACATGGAAACCATGCTACCATGTTCTAACCACATGCAGTATGATGCCCCCAAACTATTTAGTTGTCTAATTACCAATAGCTTTTCACATAATGCAGCTTGGCCCACAAGGAAAAAAATACTGTAGTACTCAGTGGGGTTGATTTACTAAAGGCAAGTAGGCTGTATAGGTGAAGCATTGCTTACTTACATCTTTCAACCATGGGCAAAAAAAAATACCTGGATTAATTTACTAAACCTGGAGAGAGCAAAATCTGGTGCAGCTGTTCATGACAGCCAATTAGCTTCTAACTTCAGATTATTCAATTAAGCTTTGACTCTGGAAAACTGGAAGATGATTGGCTACCATGCACAGCTGCACCAGATTTTTCCCTCTCCAGTTTTTATAAATCAACCCCACTGTTTTTCCTATTTTCCTTGCATGTGATTGGGTATTTTTTGCAAAGTGAACTTTCACCACATTCACAAAGCTAAGGAAAATTTCCCATAGAAAGTGGACAGTGTTTTTTACTTTTAGTAAATCACCCCAATGTAGCACCATGTCATGGTGGGGTTGGTTTACTAAAGGCAAATAGGTTATTTACTTTCCAAGGGAATATTCCCTTAGCTTCGCAAATGAGTTGAAGCTCTGCTGACTTCCATCATCCAATCATGTGCAAGGAAAATTACTGTTATTTCTATTTTTCTTGCATGTAATTGGGTATTGTTTGCAAAGTTTATTTTCAGCCCATTCACTTAGCTAAAGGAAAATTCCCTTTCAAAGCATGAATTCTTGTGTCAAGTGAATCGCTTCTTTACCTTTAGCAAATCAACCCCAGTGTCTCAAAAGAGTCAGAATTATGTTACTCTAACTATGGATTTGTTTAAAGTGGCTGTAAGGCAGAAGGTTTTTTTTTAATCTTAATGCATTCTATGTATTAAGATATAAAAACCTTCTGTGAATAGCAGCCCCCCCAGCACTCCCTAATACTTACCTGAACCCCATCTCTCTCCAGTGATGTCCATGAATGTCTAAGCCCTCAGAACACTCCTCCTGATTGGCTGAGACACAGCAGCTGTGCCATTGGCTTCGGCGGCTGTCAAATCAGTCAGCCAATCAGGGAAGAGAGGGCGCTGGGCCGGGTCAGGGCTCCATGTCTGAATGGATACACGGAGCTCTGACTCTGCTCGTGTGCCCCCATAGAAAGCTGCTGGTTGAGGGGGCACTCACCAGAGGGAGGGGCCAGGAGCAGCAAAGAGGGAGCCAAGAAGAGGAGGATCCGGGCTGCTCTGTGCAAAATCAACTGCACAGAGGAGGTAAGTATAACATGTTTGTTTTTTTTTTTTTAAAAACGAGACTTTACAATCACTTTAATATTTCATAGATGGGGGGTTTGAGTTTTTAATACACTGGGTGGATGCAAAACATACTTTTTACTTACTACAAGTGATTGAGATCAGGGTATTTAGCTCTGCAGTGACACTGTGGGGTTGATTTACTAAAACTGGAGAGTGCAAAATCTGGTGCAGCTCTGTATAGAAACCAATCATCTTCCAGTTTTTTTTTTCTTGCCAAAGCTTAATTGAACAAGCTGAAGTTAGAAGCTGATTGGTTTCTATGTACCAGATTTTGCACTCTCCAGTTTTAGTAAATCAACCCCGACAATTCCCAACACATACTGACGGAGGCTAGCAATGACCTAGCAATGGAGCTAGAGCTACACTAGACGCGGAAAACCTTGAAAAGACTAGAAAAAATATTTGTGCTTGTTCAAGTATGTGTATATAGGGAATTATGATAGTAGTCAAAAGACTATTTAAAGTGTTACTAAACTCAGGACCCTGCATTCACCATTTCTGGTCTCCCACAGAATGCAGAGCATGGAAATGCAATTATTTTAGTAAATATACTGTAAATGTCTAAATACCTTTTCTCATCAGCAGTATATAACAGTGTTGTGACTTCTATGAGTGTCTGGTTAAAGCTTGTAGGAGGAGTTTTCACAATGAATCAAACAGAGGCCTCAGCGCATGGAGGTGTCTAGTCCAAACAATGTTGTAAAAAAGGGGCTAATGACCGCCTGCTGCTCCCAATCTCATGGAACTGGATGAGGCAATGAAGATTGATCAAAACAAGGAAGTGCTGATCAGGAGGAGTTTTCATACTGCACTGAGCTGTCCTATCAGGATGCAGGATCCCTGACCCTCGGTCTGGACAGTGCTGATTGGCCCTGTGCTGATCACATGCACTCTCCCAAGAAAAGAAAAACTCTCTATACACACCAAACTGAGTATCTGCAGACTGACTCCAATAACTCTGTCTTATCCGGACATGTTTTGGGAACAGTGCAAGACGAGGATCTGTGCATACAGGATCAAATGGCCCTTTTACACAATGCAGATGATTAACCCTTTAGGTTCCACAGTGAGTATACCAAGCATGCTTTACTGCATATACAGACTGATTTTACTGTTGTGGGTTCAGTAACACTTTCAGAAGATCTTGCATACTTACTGTATGGGTCAGTGATAAAATAAGAGATGAAGTTAGGCCAGTTTAGGAATGATATGCACGTTAGTGGAAAGACATCATAAACATTGCATAACGTATTAGCTGCCCAAATCCTTGGGTGCATATCCATATGCATCTATGGGCTTATTCATCAGTATGAGAGCAGAACGAACACACGTATGGGGCAAATGCAGCATTCCACAGATAGCAATTGAAAGAATTGAGCGTTGTCTATGATACTTTTTTTTAAACTTGTGCTAATATCCAAATTTTCAGGACAAGCTTTAGGAGTGTACCCTCTTCTTCAAGCAGTACTACTTGGACCTTGAAGAAGGGGGTATACCCTGAAAACTTGTCCTGAAAATTTGGACGTTATTGCAAAAATAAAATAAGTATCATGGACAATACTCAGTTGTTTCTGTTGCAAGTGCACTAATACGGCTACAATGCCCTCAAGCATAAATAGCAATGAAAATTCACCACTTAACTGATGCAATGACAATAAAGGAAAATGGTATTAGCTGCTTTGGGTTACTGCGCCAACGCTCTTCTTTTTTGAATAAGACCACTGGAGTGTTATAATAAATTAGCCATATATGCTACTGTATGCTATATGACGCTGGCCATATTACCGATGCCCTAAGCTGTTTATAACTTAATAGTTCATGTTTCACGATTTTCAGATTTAACAAACCCTTAAACAGAGACATGCCAAAACCTGCACTTGCCACAAACTCTGTAATTATCCCATCAGTAAAATCTACCCAGTCCCTTTTATTGCAGCAAAGAAAAATAACAAAATGTCTTAAAAGACGTGAGATTCAGGCAGGCCGGGTACAGGAGGCGGATCACATGTGCAGTGCTGGGCTGGGTGTATAATAGGGACTTTATGCAGAGGTGACAAGTGCTAATTATCAGCCACAGTTATATGCTATCGGCTATGTGAATGAAGATACAAAACAAACTGGATAAACAAAGTAAAACTAGAGAATCATATCACCCAGTGGTAAAGTTAAATATATATTCAACACAACAACACAAAACTACATTGCCACTTCCTAATAAAAAAAATTGAAATACTAATCTGTAATAAAAAAACAAAAAAACAAAAAAAAACAGGAAACGCTAGCTATATAAAATTACATACTTGGATTTTTTTTATTATGAAACATGTATTATATCAGAAAGGGTACCTACAATTAGAGGCAAAATATAATAAATATCTATAGTACATATAAGATTTCAGTTAATATTCTGCTGAATACTTGTGAGACAATGGTATTAACTGATACTAGAGACTGATTTACGAAAGAAGTCGATTTTCAAGAAATTTTGATATAGTATTTGAATAAAATGCATTATTATTATTAGCTGTTTGCTTTTTAATGCTCAAATGTGGCCAATACATCTTTGCATCAAGGTCTTTGGAGTTGCTCTTCTCTCTTATATATTACATTAATATTATTATTATTTTAAGTTTAGAGAACATGATATTGAAACAGAATGCAGTGTAAAGTTAAATTGAGGTGTTCAACTGTATGAACCTGACTTTGCTAGGGTTATAGGAAGAAACAGAAAACTGTTGTTTAAATTAAACCAACTTCCTTTTGTGGTTTTCTACATGTTTACAAGGGTGGTTTCAAACTCACACCTTTCGTAAATAAATCCTTAAAAAAAAAAGGAAAGCTGGTTTTGAATGATGTGCTATGTGTGAACATGTAGACCACCTATTCTGCAGCAATATTTAATCTGGAGAAAAAAATTGAATTTTTTAAATGAACAGTAAATTTTTCATCTTTAAGATTTCAAAAATGGCATCATCATTCAGGAGCAGTTTAACCCAATCAGTGCATACAGAAAAAGAAAAACAAAATTATATACAAGAGATGGATTATGTTATTTTGAGATCTATTAGATAAAAAGCATAATTTAATACAACCATAATTAAATTGCCTAAACTTTTTGGTTCATGTTTTTAAGCCATCAGACACTTTAAAAAATCTAAATTTGTAGAATTTGTAATAATAAATAATGGCATACATAGGCTAACATGAAAAGACTAATATAATGCACTGTATGAGAAACTTACAGTCAACTTTTATCTTTCATTAAGTGGCATATTCCCAATTCCCATTTACTATTTTACTTCTTTGTATACCAGTGGTGTTTCCTATATGTTTGTGCCATGGTTTATGAGGCATGGGATTATAGTTGGCACTACAGATACTATCCTTCTTTGCACACGCTGGTATGTCTATGCACAGGTAATTGTAATTTCTGTGCAAATTTCCACCATGAACTGAAAAATCTATTGTAGAAAATTCATAGTTTGTCTAGTAATGAGACCTTGTAATGCTACATTCAGCACATCAAATAGCCATGAGTTACATTTAGGTTATGCTATGTAATATATTGTATTATTTGTGTCATAGGAGCGATATGATTTATTTTTCCTTTGGGTAGAGAGCGATATGATTTATTTTTCCTTTTTATGACTATCTTAAAATATTGATTTTTTGAAAGAATAAAACTTGCTTTGTTTTGTCAAAGTTGCTGTAATTATTTTTACAGAATCATTTCCCTACATATCCCCCTTGTTCTGTGTGTGTATGTGTAATGGTGCCTGAAGTTTATTATAATAGTTTTTAATTATCAAATTTATATTATTTTTTGAAAGGAAACCTAAACCTAAAATCTCTCATTTGTTGTCACAATTGCAATAGTGCACTTGCTCATGTTATTAAATGATGCATCTTTATATCTTTGTTTATAACATCCTATGTCTACTAAATATATTTTCGTATTATTTCATGCTTTTTAAGTGGATTTTTACTACTTCACATACTCCAAAATGACTAGCTATATCTATTTTTTTATTTTATGTGTTAACACTTATAAGTAATAAGTAATAACAGTGATTTTTTACAGTTTTTTATTACAGAATAAATATAAAGTTTCATGCAGTAGATATCAGAGTGTGGTGGTCAACTTGTAGATGTAGATGTAGTCTTCCAATCCAAAAAACTGTTGGCATTGTATAGGACACTATTCTACAATCTCCTTTTTTTTCGCACACAAACAATTTAACATTAAAGTCTTACCTAGCATTTTCCTTTAAAATTACACAAATTATCAATAAGCCAGTTAGATTCGTAAAAGACATATGCAGAATACTATTTTTTCATTATCTTTCTAATAAAAATAGTAATAAAATCACAATACACTGACAAAAATGATCAAAAGTACTTGCTTTGAATGATTTTAAAAAACAACCTAAATTTGTATTAAAAAAAAAAAAATCTGCCTTCTAAGTACATAATACACTTTCATTCATTTGTAGTATAAACACTGATTTTCCCATATTTTCTTTTTTCCATCTATATCTATTTATAATGTGAAACAATAGAGCACCAACTTACCACAAAAAATAACTATTTACATGTAAGTAGAATATTATTTGTAAGTGAAAGGAACAGATGAAAGAAAGGTTAGGAAGTAATAGTTCTAAAAAATACAAAAAGTATTGTTCTCCTTTGTAAAAAATATATATATATAATATGGATTTGAAGAAAAAGCTAAATATATTATATAATGTAATAATAAATATAGGCATGTACAAATGTATTACTTTGATTAAAAATGCTTAATATTTTTAGGATAAAAATTTTAATGAAAATTAGCTCTAACTACCAACATCATACACATAAAAATGAAAAGGGCAGATAGTGGGCACAATGCAACATTTAAAATTGATTCTTCACACAAATATTATTGAAAAGCTAGAAAAATAAAAAATGGTATCAAAAAAAGAAAAATATTTTTTGTTTATTGATCATATACTTACATACATACATAAATACACCCACACCCACACCCACCCACACCAACATTCCTTATTTATTAGTGAATAAATAACTAATAATTCTAGTTTAGAAGTAATACAATCTGTACAATCAAGAAAAATGTTTTTGTTAGACTAAAAAAAATTTGAAACAAAGCAATTTATGTTATTGTTGCTGTATGTATTTAAATGCAAGATACAACAAAAAGAATTGCTTTTAAAAGTGTACCAACAAATGGAATATCAATGAAAAAGAAAGATTTGTTTTTATAGACAGGTAAAGTGCACAGACATATCTTGAAACTATGAATATATAAATACACACAAAAACAGTAAATGTGTATGTACATCTGGGGGGAAAATGTGCTCTGCTAAAAAAGAAACAAAAGCAAAAAAACAAAAATAAAATATTTAAAATATATTCTTTTAATTTTGTAACAATGAGAAAAAAAATACACACTGATATCACACATTTCAGTGTAATATTTAAATTAGTTCTAAAAGATATTCATATTATTACAATGCAATAAAAAAATAAATGGAATATCTTCTATGCAGTTACTAATGTAACAACCCACATTCTGACTTAACACATAAGCAGCTAGGTAGCATTACAACAAGTGAGATAGATGCATACAATACCATAAATTGCATATTATATTGATTATTTTAATTCAATAGATATTATTATAAATGCAATGCAATAGTATAGTCCCAGAACAATGTGTTTCATTCTGGAGCCATTTGTTAGGGGAAAGAGTGACATTTTTATGTGCAGTTTGTATTGACCAATTGATTGTTAAGCCTTGTTTTCACAATACTTACCCTAGCGTTGTCACCTTATTGCTTTAATCGCTAAGATATATAAATTACACAAGTTCTGTGCCTGATTAAATGTAGGTATGATGCTAACAAAATCTAAGTAACCATGTCAATGGAATGCATGTTTAAAAATGTACATACTGAAAATAGCAAATGCTCTGCCTCATATCCCAATTAATAAATTTGACTAAGTATAAAATAAAATATTTATTCAAGTAGATTTTTTTTTTAGTTTGTTTTAATTTAAAAAAAAAAACATTATTAGTATGTATGTCTCTATGTCTTATTGTGTATTACTCTGTAAAATATTTATATATACAGTATAAACAAAGATCGCAATAACCACATAAGTAACAATAGCAAAAAAAAAATCAAGAATTTTCTAACATGATTAAACATAAAAATGGTTAATCATGTCCCATGTAAAATACATTCATTCATAAATCACAAATACACAAGACGATATTGTTTTGTTACTTTAGCTGCTTAATAATATGCAAGGTAATATTGCCAAATAAAGTAAAGCAAGCACCACATATGACATGTGTATTTTATTTGTGACTTGTATGTAAATTAAAAACACATATACATTTTCTTAAAGTGAGAACAAGATTTACTATGGAGTGCAGAACAGGAATTGTGTCTTAATCAGAGAAAAAAAAAACATATTACAGAACACTACTATTTTAAATTATTTATATCAGGGAAATATATTCCATTAAATAAAAAAAGCTAGATATCTCTTGTCTTCCATATGGAAATTTAAAGCAGTAAATTACTATACACATACATGTAATATACATTTTTTAATGCTGATAATGACACACAGCAATAGGAAATTATAAACTATGTGAAAGCTATGAAAAGATTGCTGTGCATGCCCATAAAATCTATATAATATGTAGATGTTGCTGTACAGTCATCCTCAATAACTTAAACAAATAATATATCACACTTATATACATTATATGTATATATTTTTTTATTTTATTCTTATTTATTTATTTATACTTAGACAGTGCAAAAATAAATTAGGTACCAAAAATGAATTCAACATACAAAAATATAGCTAGCATGATACAGATATTCCATTCATCATTCACAAAAGAAAAGGGGGTTTTGCTATAATAAAATGAAAGGTAACATTTTCTGTTTGAGCCATAAATAACAAAATGTAACATCAAAATAAATTCATTATGATGTAACTATAAAAGACAATAACCATGAGATAAACACATAGAGAATTAGCAAAGACCATTACTAAAAAAAATATATCATTTAATAAGTGTATTGATAATACATTAATGATGGATATCTGATATATAATTTCCTTCTTTCCCCAATAAAGCCCAGAGCACACTAAGGCTGCTGTCCAGAGTTCTCTGGTGCTGAAAGTTAACCTTTTTGCAGCGTGAGTTTTCACTTGGGAGTCGAACGATTTTTAGGAGGAAATAATAAAAATCTCTGCAAAGCTAGAAGACACTTTCAATACTTTGTAGAGTTGTAAAGCTATGATCCTTAAAGTTACTGGGATTAAAACATTTGTTTACTTCCATGATTCTCTGAAAACAATTAAGATTTGCGCTATATCACTGATAATAAGACATAAAGGACAAAAAACATATAACTTTAAAGTGGTACTAAGCCCAAAAGCACACATTTATTATATTGCAGCTTACGCAGCATTAGATATGCTGTCTGCATTTGTTTTCTTTTATTAAAGCTTTACTTTTAACTGGAGATGCAGCCATTAAGTCTGTTGTTTTTCAACAGAACAAGCTCTTTTCCATATGTATCAGTTTCCAAGGATGAGGCAAACCATTTAAAGTAGAACTATAGGGATTTTTTTTTTCATTTTGGATAGGGTAAGGGAGGGTTATAACCCCTACCATTTTATTTTTTATTTTTGCCACCTGTGTACCATTGGGGAGATTTCCCTTCACTTCCCGTCCCATAGACAAACAGGAAGTGAGAGGAAATCCCTGCAAATAAAGCAAATTCCTTGGGGATCCCTTGGTCACCAGAACTAGTGTCCCAATTGGAAGCTTTCCTCTGTATTACTTTTCTGGGGACAACTCAAAATTTGGAATTCTCTTTTACTTTTTTACTTTTTTTACTTTTACTTTTTTTTTCTTTTACTTTATTCTACTCTTACTTTTACTCTTACTCCTACTTTATTTTACTCTTACTTTTACTCTTACTCCTACTTTATTTTACTCTTACTTTTACTCTTACTCCTACTTTATTTTACTCTTACTTTTACTCTTACTCCTACTTAATTTTACTCTTACTTTTACTCCTACTTTATTTTACTCTTACTTTTATTTTTATTTTACTTCTTTTGCTATCAATGATAATGGTAAACAAGACAAATAGAGAGAATAAATCTCCCTAACGGGGGCACACACAGCAATAAAAACTGACAAGCATTCTAATCCCTCTCCACTCTATCCAAACTAAAAAAAAATATATATATTCATATATTATGGCCAAACCTATGCCCATTCTCAAAGGAGCATCTG
>BLSH010375649.1:1165438-1176172 GCA_018402905.1 Glandirana rugosa
ATGTAATCGGACTTTCACAATAGATCCTTGGTCATTCTAAACTTACACAAACCTGTCCTAAACTACGGTAGACTGCAGTCTCCCTCCCCCACCGTGACAAATAAAAAATGTAAAAAATATACAAGGCTAACCACCAAATACACAAATATAAGACGAGAACGTGACAGTGTGATACCACAGGCAAATACTTTGACACTTGTCGCCACTAGGGTTCCTAGTGGTGACTAGTGTCAAGTAAAAGCCGAAGACTTTGTCACTACTAGCCCCCTCTTGGACAAGAGACGGTTAGTAGAGGTGATCTCAACTCGCTTGTGGACCTTCAAGCCCAAGACGACCAGGCAGGCTTGAAGCACTCCGTGCGATCGTTCGGGTTCCGTCCGGACCCGGACCCGGACTTTGTCACGAAGTTCGGACGGACCAGCAGAACCCGAACTTCCAGGTGTTCGCTCAACTCTAGTGGAGATGATTGGCAGAGAACAGGTTCTCCCCCGATCATCACTGTTTCAGAAGCCGAAAATGAACTGTGATCAGTGGTGATCCTTGGGATCACCGCTGTTCACAGTTTCATAAACGGACACCATAGTGTGACAGTGCAAGAGCAGAATATAAACACATAAACCACCAATCGGAACATATAAAAAATGTAAAAAATAAACAGTGCCACCCCCTCCCTCTGACGTCAGATGGCATCAAATCCTGTCCAAACACATTCAAATCTTACTGGTTCCTAGATAACACTTTCAGGCTAATGTACATAAACCATAATATTAGGGTATGTGGTTCACATGGGTCGCGACCCCAAACATAAATATGTCAAGACTACACCCTAGATATCCCTACATCCCTATGTAGATATGCTACAAATATTACAACTGTAATGTGTGCAATTCACTAATCTGCGGCAAGCATTTTTCACACCCACACAGGGGCTATCGATATCAGATACGAGAGTATTTTAATTGCAACACAGATTTTTGAGTGTACATTTTGAAATGCCCTTGCTCACTGACCTATGTGGGAAATACGATCGGCCCATTTAAAAACCGGTTTCAGAAGCACAGTAGCGACATTAGGGTGGCCCTGGCCAAGACTGAAAAGGACCCTAACAACCCTAACAGATGGACCCTAACAAACCCGTAGCAGTACATTTTGTGGCATTCAAGCACCAGGATCCAGGAGCTTCGCAGGATGGTGATTGAACAGGTCAAATAACCCAATAGGGGAGGGGATCGTGACCGATTACTTCTCCGACGTGAGGCATATTGGATACACTCGCTAGGCACGGTTCAGCCTGGTGGCCTGAACACCAGGCTGTCTTTTACATGTTTCCTTGACGACAGATAATAATCTCTTCTTTAGTTTCTATCATTTTTCTCTTATTTTTTTCATGTTTGGCGATTTATGGCATTTTTTTCTGGCAACATGATGACTGAACACAGGTGTTATTCAGTAATATGTAGATGTCTTGGTTACCTTGATTGAGTACAATTTATACCATGTGACATATTTCTTTTTTTCCTTATTTTCTTACTCTTTGCCTTCTGTGTCGCATACTCTATGATTTCTCTGATCATTTTTTTGACTAGCTGACAATTGAGGTCTGTCCACTAACTTTATTACTAGGCATAATGACCTAGTGCAACAATTTTTGTCAACAGCTTTTAAATGATGATACTTTATGAATCTGTTGTTAGCATGGATTGCTTCACATTGAAGGCATTAATTACCCTTTCTTGGTTCCACGTTAAGCCCCGTACACACGGTTCGACGATCACATACAACAGGTCGTACTCACAACCGTTGTATGCGATATCGATCGTTCGTATGCGCGTTTTTAACAGTCGAACATATGACGGTCGTACAAGGGAGTTGTATGAGCAGACTAGAAAACTTGGTCGTACCAACAAGCTCTCATACGACCGTTGCATCGTGTGTACAGAGCAGTTGGTACAACAAAGTTGTACTGTGCAAAACACGCATGCTCCAAGTCAGGAATGGCTGGATGCTAATTACAATCACCTGAACGTTATTTCCCTGGCCATACGATCGTGTAGTGCAGTCAGTATGCTGCATACAACAGCCAACATACGATTCGACACGGTCGTACGTGCGATCGTCGAACCGCGTGTACGGGGCTTGAGTCTTTCTTTTTGCTTCCTTTTTTTCTTTTTCTTTCTTCCACTTTACGCTTTTCCTTCCTTTTTTTTCCTCTCTTTTCTTTCTCCCCCATTTTTTCCCCGTTTCCCCTCCCCTTTTTTTTTCTTTCTTTTTCTCCCATTTTTCCTTCTTTTTCTTTATTTTCCCTTTTTTCCTTTTTTTTCTGTTCCTTTTTTTCCTTTTTTCTGTTCCTTTTTACCTTTGTTTTCAGCTTTTTTCCTTCCCTTTTTTTCTCCTCTTGTCTTCACCCTTATCTCTTTTTTTCCTTTTTTTTTTTCTTTCCTTCCCCTTCTCCTTTTTTCTTTCTGCTTTTCATTGATTACTTGTTTCCCCCCCTTTTTTTCTTTTGTTCTTATTTTTCCTTTTTCTCTTTTTTTACTTCACTTTCTTTCTCCTATTCTTTATTCGCTTTTTCCTTATTTTTCTTAAGCTTTGTTTCCTAATAATATCTCTTGAATTGTCCTTTTGGCACCATTTTTTTTTTTCATTTTTTTGTACGTTCTGATTGGTTGTTTATGTGTTGATATTCTGCTCCTGCACTGTTACACTTTATCATATGCCTGGCGAAGGGGTCCTGTGCAGCTCCGAAACATTGCACTTCTCTTTGATATGATCCTTCTACAATAAAGAAACCTTTGAATGGTGATCCATGGCGTGCTGGCGAATATGTACACTTGCAAGACAAATGTTGTCACCTACATGTCATGGGTATATGATTTTGGTGCATGGAGGCATGGTTGGGGGAGAGCACTGAGATCAGAGTGTCCATATTTCGGATACTCTGGGGTTGATTTACTAATGGTAAATAGACTGTATAGTTGCTCCAGAGCTTAGTAATTGAGTAGAAGCTCTGCTGACTTCCATCATCCAATCATGTGCAAGCAAAAATGTAGTTTTTTTCATCTAATTTACTAAGCTCTGGAGCAACTGCACTTGCAGAGTGCAACTCTACATTGCAAAATGCGCTATGCATTTTCATTTAGTAAATCAACCCATCTGTCCTCAGTCCATATTTAGCCTCCAAGCTGCACGGTCTTCTTGGTTGCTAGTACTATATCAGTTGTGCAAATTCATTGGATGTTAGGGAGCTGTCAACTGTGCAGCCATTGGCCTCTTAGCAGCCAATGACGCATTCTCAACTTCATTCAGCTGCTAGCTTACTCTAGAAAGTTGAGATATAAGAAGAAATAAAAGAGTAAGGACCCTTTCATATGAGCAATCTGATCAGTTTTTCAGATGGACCTGATCAGAAGGACCTTCTGATCAGGTCCATTTGAAAGACTGAATGGACTGCACTGTCTGTTTAAAACGGACCTGGAGGTCGGCGGTTGTAAACGGACATTTACACCCACCTGTTCATAGGGATGAATGAATAGTTCAGTTGATTACCATTAGACACCACTCTGCATTGGTCTCTCTACTTAGTGTCCAAATGTATCTATTTACAGCATATGGGGGGTGCTTCTCTGGGGGGCTGTAATGGTGTGTGTGGCTGCTGTTTACCTTTCCATTGGTTTTTAAAGGGTCTGTACCCCAATGCATTTTAACATGATGTAATAAAATGATTGCAAAAAGAAAGATCTGTTGTAAGCATCACAAGAGAAAACCAATCCGAGTTTCACCTTATTTCTGTGGATTGAGAGGGTGCCCCTATATCTGGAGTACAGCTCAGTGGGAAATGGGCTGAACTAGTAAAGGGGGACCTTTTGACATGGCTGTAATAAAGAGGGTCTGCCCATGTGCCCTATAATCTAGGATGTCATGCTTCCCCTACAGGCTAGGCCTGGAACTGCCAGAAGCTGAGGGGCCTCCCTTGTGTTAATGAGTTTTTCCCAGTGTGGCTTGGAGGCCATAGAAATGTGAGCCAACTCTGGGGTCTTGGACCCACCATCACCTAGAATCATGAAGTAGTCCTGTGAAGGTTCTGAGGATTAGCTGAACCTGCAGGTAGGAGACGCTACAGCTGTCACTACCCTTGGGATACCACCAGCTGAATTCAGAAGTAAGATTTAATTTAAAGCCTACATTTATTACATTTTTACATAGATGACCAAAAACAGGTTTTTTGTCTTCAGCCTCAAAATGTAAATAAAGATAACGAATGACAATAAAAGCGTATTATTTATATAAGGTAGTCTCATCAATTTGCTGAATTTGGGGACATTTAAATTATAAATCACACATTTCTTTGCAGTGTCTCTTGTTCATTTTGATTCTGAGTACCAAGATCAGACATGCTTTCGCGTCTTGTGGGTTGCCAGAAAAACACTGATAAACTTGTAACATTTGATAGTCCCTCCTGTGATTACAGTATGCTTCAGGCTCCAAGAGGCCCTAGAGAAAAAGTATGGATGCAAATGAGTCTACTGGTGCCCACATAATTGTATACTTGTCTTGATTACTTTGGAATCCATTGAAAGATTATACCTGCTGGGGAAAAACATGCAAAGGTTTGCATGTTCTAAAAATTGCCTGTGGTTTGAAAACAAGAATTTCCTACAGCAACAAAATTATGCCAAACAAGCACTCTTGAACTCCCACATTCTAATCTAGCTTCCCCTAAATGAACTTGTTAGCTCCTGCAAAGGCTATTGACACAATTGCAATAGTCTGGCCATATGGAAACTCTGAGAACATGGCAGATAAAAGAAATATGTTGTTAAAAAAGATTGGGGTTGATCTACTAATGGCAAATAGGCTGTTCACTTTGCAAGAGAAGGTGCGCTTTGTAAGGGAATTTGCCCAAGAGCTTAGTGACTGTGAAGGTATACTTTGCAAAGGATACCCAATCATGTGCAAGAAAAATAAAAAAAAAATGCATTTTTCCTTGCACATAATTGATAGTGGGAATCAGCAGAGCTTCAACCCATTCAATGAGCAAATTCCCCATTCATTTGGGTCAAATTCCATTGCAAAGTGAAACTTCCTTTACAAAGTAAACAGCCTGTTTACCTTCAGAAAATTAACCCCATTGAGTCTACCATTGTGTACCTCTCCTTTTGAAAAAGCTAGTTAACTAGTTGACTAGTTTACTCTGACCCCTTTTTTCAATATGTTGTGGATGATTTACTAAAGGCAAATTGGCTGTTCATTTTGCAAGGGAATTTTCTCTTAGCCTCAGTAAATGTGAAGAATACTCAATTTAAAAGAAAGGGAACATGGGAGTTCTAATATTTGTTTCATGGCTGGTGTGCTTTAACGTACAGGTTTACCTTAAGATTTAAACTTTCCAGCTCACCTTTCCTAGCCTTTTAAGCTTAAAACCTCCCCACCCAAGTAAGGTCCTATTCCTATTTCTTGGTGTCCGCCCTTCCATAGCTCCTTACTGTAATGGCCAGTTATAGTTGGGGGCAGTGACTAGTATTGTATACAGTTCAGGTAACACACTGGCACCCTAGCTGCCATTGTGCAATGTGCTGGGTGTCTAGTCTGGTCATGTACCTTTAAGGAGGGTTGGGCTCCTCCAGTCACCTGTCCTCCATCTATCTATTAAATTGTATGTGCTTCCACTGTGAAGCCTCTTATACAGAGTTAGGTCTTCAGTACACAGGGAGCCTTGTCGAGGTCTGCAGCTTACGCATACACTTGCAAATGTGTGTAACCAATCTCCTGTCTTTTAAACGCTACTGTTAGACAGGTGAATTTGGTTGGTCGAAAACTGGTCAGTAAGTTGAGCTTGGAATTCTTTGTTTTTTGTTTGTGTCCACCCTTCCATAGCTCCTTACTGTAATAGCCAGTTATAGGTGGGGCAGTAACTTTAGCTTGTAAGGTCCTAGTCAAGTCTATGGGAAATAGACTTGAGAAGTTGACAGGTGCAGGAGAAAAAGTATGGATACAAAACACCTGAGTGCAGATTATTAACCTATAGGCTGGCTGAGGTTCGAACCATTAATGGGCAGGTTGAATGCATCAAGTTAATTGAGCGATCAACTTGGGTATAACTAGATTGCTGGATTTTCTTGTAATTAATGCAAGCAGCTGCAATAGCGGCTAGCGATAATCACGGTCTTCTCCCAGCAGGGATGGCTTACCCCACCCACCTCTGCTCGCCCCCCTACCAGGAGCAGGCATGGCTCAGCAGGAGGGATTCCTCTGTCAGCACTGATTGTGTTAATGGGGGAATCAAATTTCCAAGGGTTGCAGGAAAGAAATTTGCACTGTGTATGGCCAGCCTTAGGAAGAATAGATACATCGTAGAAAGCTTTGCTGGGGTTTTAAGTAACTGGAAATCAAGCATACATTACAAGTAATGTGGGTTAGGGTACATGTTGTTTTGTAGAAAGAAACTGTGTTATAGAAGAGAAGCACAGAGAATGTAGGGATGGGTCCTCTGTTCTTTGCCTTGACCTTCTCAAGGACCTCAGCCCCTCTGACACACCAGGTTGGGGGTACACAACATAGGTATTCACATAAAGTAATACTTAGAAATGAATAGTAGTGCTATATCAAAGAAAAATGGCACCAAACCAGGTAGTAAAGACAAACTTAATATTAAAGTATATTGTCACCCAATATGGTTGGTAACTAGGCTGATCATAAGGCTTCATGCACACAGGACGTTAAAAGAACGTCCTAAA
This sequence comes from Glandirana rugosa, assembly GCA_018402905.1. NCBI lineage: Eukaryota > Metazoa > Chordata > Amphibia > Anura > Ranidae > Glandirana > Glandirana rugosa. The sequence continues at coordinate 1,172,173 of BLSH010375649.1, forward strand.
AAGTCAGTAGCTTATCAGTGATTTTTTTTCAGCTTATACCAGCGTTATATTACCGGCGTTTTTGCGTGTTTTTTGGCGTTTTTAAAGGGCCAGCTTTTTTTTTCTCTATTGAGCTAAAAAGTCCAAAAACGTTGGGGATCGACATTTAGCCGCGTTTTTGCGCGTTATTGAGCATTTGAGCTGAAAAACGTCTCTCAGAACTCACTGGTCTTGGGTTTTTTTTTACAGCTCAAAAACGTCACTGCTAAAAACAGTTGATAACAGCCTATGTGTGCATGAACATATAGGATAACATGATGGAGGGTTTATTGACTGTAGAAAAAAACGTCTGCAGCTAAAAACAGTTACTGTAAAACAGTCAGAAAACGTCTTGTGTGCATGAGGCCTTAAGTGGATTAACAATGGTAATAACACAATTTAGCATACAAAGTGTTTAACAGTAGGAACTAGCCATAAAATCAGCATAAACAGTAGCAAAGCCCCCTCAAGTGCAGCAGTGAACAGTAGTAAAGTTTAATCGACTGAACAATGGATTTCCCCAAATGGGGGGACTTTAAAGACACAAGGACATAGAAATAGTTTTTTGTTAATATCAATAATTATTCATAAAAATAAAGGATTTGGACATCATATATAGTAAAATAGGCTGTATGTTTGAACACCAAAAAATGTACCACCTGACCGAATATGGTCTATTAACAATGAGAATGCAAATACATATACATCTGCAAAAATCGATCCAACATGTTTCAGAGTGGCTTCTACTCCTTCATCAGGGATATTCGCTTTGTGCAGTATAAACAGTCTAAAGAAATATAAGAACATATTATAAGTATATCAAACATGAAAAGGTTGATTCGTTAGCAAGGAGTGGTATGGACAGTTGTACTCACAGTGTCAATAACAGCGAGGATCAAAATCATCCAGCCCTCAAAGATAAGAAAAGATGAAATACTGGCAGGATCGCCAAGGAAAGGCCAGAGCCGCTTTTCTAGCTCTGGCCTTTCCTTGGAGATCCTGCCAGTACTTCATATTTTCTTATCTTTGAGGGCTGGATGATTTTGATCATCGCTATATTTTTATGAATAATTTTTGATATTAATAAAGAACTTTTTATATACAAACTATTTCTATGTCCTCATGCCTTTAAAGTTCCACCATTTGGGGAAATCCATTGTTCTATTGTTTAGGGATGTTGGCCGATATTAAGCAGATATGATTTACCTCCTCTTTTTCTCTTTGAAAGTTGAATCGACTGAGTGCTGAAACTATACTTCCAAAGTGCATTTATGCTAGTCCTAGACTGACTAGGTATGCACTGTCCAAAATCAAAGAAGGATGGTAGCGGAGGGGGCCGGGGAACAATGGGGGCTTGCAGAATAATTATTACAAGGGGGAGTCCTTTGAGATGTTCTTCTGCCGGCTATCATGGGGCCCTTTATGAGGGTCGGTGCAATCCTGCATGTGCCCTGATGTGACAAAGGTCTCGGCCAGATCCCAAAGCCCAACACTGCCCTTTAACACATCTGAGAATGTGTGTGCAATGTCATTCTCTCCTAGGCGAAAAAGGAGGAAGCACAAAAAAAACAGCACTTAAAAGAAAAAATCCAATTGTGGTAGAGGAAGGGAACTGGAGCCAGGTATACACAATATTATCTTTTGGGGTGAAGACTCACTTTAAGTCTAAATCAGGGAAGTAGGCTTGGGTGACAATGTTGCTCCTCCACAGATACAGCATTGTGAATGGCTGTTGTCACCCCAAGACAGGAACTGTGTTACTGGCAGGATCACTAGATAAAAATAGAAGAAAAACCCTGGAAAAATGCAGTCACTATAAATAAGGACTAGTAAGATGGACTATATTAAACATTTGTTTCTGGGTTTAGATACATTTTAAATAGGCTTCTTGTACTGACTAGTTGGGCAGTACGCTGTAGAGTTTTTGTATTGTTTTGCATTCGTGTGGCGTATGGACGCATGCTGAGTCACCTGGCATTAGTGTGCCACATGAAACTTCAATTTTCTTTAAATTCACCTCCTAATAATGTATAAAAATGTGCTGAATACCAATATGTTGGATTCCTATCTATGTAATCATATCAGATACATTAACACAAAATATTACAGCAGGCTGAATAGGTATTGTGATCCAAGGTGTTGACTGCAGCCTTCAGACATTTTTGGATTATTCCAGGTGATATCATAAACGATCAGACTAATATGACCAGAATAACCTTTTACTATATAATAAGTACACCGTATCCTACTAACACATTACATGATATAATTAGGCTGGAAAGAAAGGAACATCACCAGGTTCTTGACCAGAAGCTATCAAGGTCAGCAAAGGACATCTTCACTTTGAAGGCAAACCCGGTGAGATGAAAGTCTACATTGCAGCAGAGGACAGCCATACATCACACATAAAGCCAGAGGCAAAATGTTCCAGGAATCTTATGCAGATTTCCTTATTGTTACAGGTTAGGAATGGAGTGCAATTACTATGGGAATATGTATGATACTTTCCTCGTATAATCAGATGGACTAACGACCCAGATTGTGTTCAGCGTAGTTGCATATGCTAGGGAGATTGTTATGTATTTCAATCAAGAAGCATTAAGGTTACAATCAGTTAATTATGTTTGTTCCTGTGCAGGTCTGGTGCCATTGCAAGCTCGGCTGGTAACAAGTACGCTGAGGGATGCGACATGCATGGATTGATGTCACAACTGCCCCAAGCAGGAAGAAGGACGGGGAAAAAACAGCACTTCGAACAAAGAAGAAATGCACTATCAGCTACCTCATTTACCATTTAACAGGGAGCTGAAATATGGTAATGAAAGGCAGAGGAGGACGTGCCACAACAAAATCGTGACTCATAAGTTGGCTTGACAATTTCTTGTTTCCAAGGAATATTTCAGGTGCAGAAGTCAATTAAATACCGCTGGCTTGTTGGGGTCATTGCCTTGACAACAATTAAGGATAAAGATGGGAAATCCATAGTATATCACCAGATAAGATATCCTATCAGGAGAAAATGGAGCTGAATCATGTAAAAATAAATAAAAATAAAGCTACAAAAAATATGTTTTTGTTAATTTGGTCATATGAATTTACTATTTCACCAAATTTTTTTTTTTTTTTTGAGCTGAACTCCAGGCAGACACAAAAACACTAATTAATGTAGTTAACATTTCATAAAAGAAAATATGGGGCAAGTTATAAAAACAGAGAAAAGAAAAGGAGAACAAAAAAAAAATGGTGCCCTTAGAGGCCAAAGAGTTTCTTTGTTTAAATTTGCAAAAAACGTACCTAACTGTGACCAAGCTATTGACATTCAAATACCAATATGATGTGCTACCTCCATAGGAGCCACTGTATATGATTGGTCCTCTGTTCTTTGCCTCAACCTTCTCAAGGACCTTGGCTCCTCCCTGACACACTAGGTTGAGTGTACAAAAAATACAACATCACAGGAAATCATTGAAAGTAATACTTAGTACCCAATAGTAGCATGTCAAAGAAAACAGGCAACAAACCAGGTAGTAACAGCAAACTTAACCACTTAACAACCGCCCCATAGACAATTGACGCCTACAGGGCGGTTGCTTACTTCTGGGAGGACGTCTATTGACGTCCTCCCAGAATCGCGCTTCCCGCGCGCCCCCTGGGGCGCGCACACGGGAACATCCGTGACCATCGGGTCCGGGGGACCCGACTGATCACGGATCGTGGTGAATGGCCGCTGTGCGCGGCCTTTCACCACGTGATCGCGCCGTCAAATGACGGCGTGATCACATGTAAACAAGCCGGCGGAAGCGCCGGCTTCTCTCTCCTCTCCGCACCGATCGGTGCAGTGTGAGAGGAGAGAGGGGGGAGAGAGGTGGTGCTGCAGCGCTGTGGGCAATGTGTAATGCCCACAGCGCTGCCTAGTGACAAAATACTCCCCCCCACCATCTATTTACCACCCACCCACCACCCCCCAGCCACCATCAGCCAC